>CM072816.1:10117733-10705233 GCA_036937905.1 Salvia rosmarinus
GTGTACTATTTTCCGTTGTTTAGCTGATTTGTATTCCAGTTACAGTAATGCATAGTAATTTTCACTTCAGACCTAGTATTGATGAATTTGGTTTGTTGGTATACTCTATATTTCTTAAGGAAAAAAATACAGTTATTACATGAAATCAGCTGCTCACTCGTTAATGTTGCATCTTGGAATTCGGTATTTTCCTTTGATTGCATGTTTTGCTTTTAGTGGTAGAAACCTTCTTCCACTTTACAGCTTAATGGGGCAGGATTGCGTATTCAAGTTTAATGTTAAATGCACATGCAACATGTCTTGAATAATTTCTTTGGGTTACTTAGCTCCTTGCTGGCTTTATCTTGTCCGTAGAGCTGATCATTTCCTTACATTCCCCAGCAGGTATTGTCTGCAATAGTCGTTGCAAGATCAGAAAATGGATGCTGTGTATCAAGAGCTTGATGAGGCCAAAGCTGAGACTGAAAAGCTGAGGGAGCAATATCGTGTTAAAACCGAATTAGCTGAGACTTTGAAGAGATCTCACAATGACCAAGTGAGCGAGAATAAGGAGGCAAGTTTCAAGTTAGAGAAACTAGCCGAGGAACTAAATGAGAAAGAAGGCGAAATCTCTGCTGCCAAGCAAATGTATGATGAGCTCAAGTCTAATCTGGCAGAGAAAGAATCAATCATCAAGCATATTACATCTGCACACGATAAACTTCGTCTTGATTGTAATGAGAAACTTCAAAAGTTTGAGGAAGAGAATAAGGCACTGGCATCAACTTTGGATGTATCAAATACCAAAAATTTCGATCAGCAGCAGCAGATCTGTGCACTTAAGCAAGAGGTTGAAGGAGTTAAGAGGCTTTTGAATGTTTCGCAGAAGAAATGTTCAAAAGTGAGAGTAGGACTGTGGCGTCCAAAGATTTGGGAGTGAGAGAAGATGCTTTCTTCAAATTAGAGGAGGAAAAGAAGAAGTTAGAAGATCACCTGAAATGGAAGAAGGAACAGTTTGTTCATTTAGAAGAAGCCCATGAGGAACTTCTAAAGCAATTTAAGACGAGGGAGAAAGAGTGGGAGAAGGAGAGAGGTGAGCTTCTCTATGGCATCTCTACTTTGGAGACCAAGTTGGAATCTCAAATTAGAATTTCGCAAGATCTTCAACACCGGTTAGAGATGTGCAACAACGCCCTAGCTCATGCAGAAACTAAGAGGAAAGACTTGGAGGTGCAGCTTCTGGAATCAAGAACGAGCTTGCACAATGTCTGCACTGAATATGATGAGGCTAAGTTGAAATTTGACAACTTAGCCACTCAAAGGGATCAAGAAATCGCAACTCTGAGGAGCTCGTTGGGGACGAAGGATATATTATACAAAGAGATGGATTATCAATTCAGGAAGCTGGAGCAAGAGAAGCAAGAGCTGCTGATTTCCCTGAAAGAGCACCAAGGAGCTCAAATTCGTGAATTGAGCTTTTCTTCATCTTCTAAAATGCAAAACAAGCTCAAGACTTTAGGACAGGTGCACAAGGGGTGCTCCACAAATCTAAAGGCTAAAGAATCAGAATGGCGTTCCCAGATGGAGAAGTTATTACAAGAGTTGGACTACTTCAGGTCAGAAGTAGAAAGCAAGGACTCGTCATTGAATGAGCTCAACAGAGAGCTGGAAGCTTGTGATTCTTTAACAATGAAGTTGGAATTACTGAACCAGGAGACTTCATTGATGCTGCTGGTTTTGAAGTCGGAGTTTTCAGAAGCCCGTCTCAGGCTTGGTGATGATCATTCTTGCACAAATCTGAAAGACAAACAGATGGAGGAAAACATGTATGAGTTAATGCAACAGTTGGAGCAAAAGAAGACTGCTCTTATCAGTGTACAAGAAGATATCGAGGAGGAAAGGAAAAAAGTTGTGACTTTGTCGAAAAAGGTACAGACTCTTGAAGAACTGCAATTTCCTCTTCAGAAAGAGGTAGACAGACACAAGGAAATGCTCAAAGAATCAACTTCTTCCCGGCTGCAATCCAAAGAGCAAATGCTGCTCATACAAGATGACTTAAACAAGGCTCGTGAAGCCCTCGAGAGAGCAGAGGAGGAACTTTATGAAAAGTTCCACGAAGCAAATGAAATAGAATTTGAGCTGCGGATATGGAAATCCGTTGCTGAACAGCTGGAAGCCAAACTCAAGCAAAACCATCAAATGCGTAAGGAAGTAGAAGCTTCTCTCCTTACAGAAACAGAGGTGGAGCTGAACCTTAAGCAAGAGAAACAAAGTCTTAGCCATCAACTCGAAGAAAAAGAGAGAGAAATAAACGACCTACATCGGCAGCTCATCATGAAGGCTACGATAGCAGAAGCAAAAACCTCATGCTGGAATGCTAAAGGAGACTCGCTTGATCAAGTTGATGTAAGGAAGAAGAGCCTCCAACAGCTTGTGGAGGAGAAAGACCAGATAATAGGTGATCTGCAGCAGCTTGTTGCATCATTGGAGCACGAGATTGATAGCTCCACGACCTCATACTCTTCCAGGCTGTCGCAGATGCAGCGAGAGACGAACGTTCTCCGTGAATCTTGGGACAAGATCAAGGCTGATGGAGTGTTGAAGGAGGTGGAGATTCAAGAGAACAACATCGTGATTGTCGAACTAGACAAGGATCTTCACAATCTAACACAGTCTCTGGAGAAGAAAGAGCTGGAGATTCGCAGATTGGGATGTAAACTTGAATCCAAGATTTCCACGTCAGAGAAAACCATCAAGATTCTAACTGAGAAGAGCACGACCCTATCATCAGAGAATCAGTTTTTGATGAATACGATTGGATTACTCTCTGAAAAAATGAACAAATTTACTGCTGAAGAGCTCCAGCTGATGGAAAGATTGGGAAATGAAGAACAGGAGAACATCAATATCTTCTCATCTCCTACTACAATGAAGAAAGTTGAAGCCATTTATGATGAAAGATCACCATTGAGAACCATTTTTTAACAATTAACTATATTGACTATTTTGGTTTTGTATATTCATTGATTTTTTCTGCCTGGAATCTATATCTATCTATAAATCCGTAAAACGCTTATAGATTGGAGGCAGGGTTTTAATAAATGTGATGAGTGTAAAGTGAGTGAAAAAGGACACCCACATTGTAAGAGATATTGTGTGAGTGAGAAATGTGATTTTTTGTTAAATAAGTGTGTTAATTGTAGGTAAAAATTATGAAATTTATGTGGAGGTCTATAAAAAAAGTGAAAGTTTTTTGTAGACAGATCAAAACGAAATTAAGTAAACAAATATAAAGGACGAATGGAGTATAATTTTTATTTATTTATTATTCTCAATTAATGTTATATATAAATAATTGTATGAATTTTGAAAGATAATAATAAATTTACCCTATATAATAGTCTAAGATTATATTGAGGTAACTATATGATTGAACTTCAAAACTGGAATTAAATTTAAATTAGGAACAAATTTAATACTTATCCATCAACTATGGAATTCATTATGGTTGTAATCACTTATGAACTAGAACCATCCGCTTTGAAGTCCGGTTAGTTCCTTTTTCAACCAACAGTAAGTGGTAAGGAAATTAAACACCATAATTCCAAATTAACTCTATCGTCTCTCAGCTTAGGTTAGAAAAGAAGATGAACTTAATGGCTTCTTCAAATAGCAGATGAGCTTCATGAGGCTGAACTATTGCCCCTCCTACCCTGGTCCACAACTAGCACTAGCCATCAGATTATAATTATTGGTCTGTATATGTAGTTTGGTGATATGATAGGTTTGGAGCAATAATAAGTATGAGAGCGTGGAGTACAGTGTGACTGTCAACTCTTAGAGGAAGAGGTTTTCGGTTCCTTTCTTCTTTAATCCTTCACAGTATGTAATTATGTATTGGTTGAGCCATTGCAAGAGTTGGTAGGTGAGGAAATTAATGCTTCCAACTTCCAAGTATAGCTGGGGAAGTTTTACGCGACGCAGAAGCCTAGCAATTCAAACAAGCATGCCTCTGACAACATTGAAGTGCATCTGTAAATAAATTTTCGTATTTAATTTGATAAACATGAAATTATATATAAAATCAATATAATTTTGATTTAATACATTTTGTGAGTTCGATCTTCTATTTATCATCTTATTCTTCTCTTCAATTTGGATTCTTGAACGATCTTTGAATATTTTTCAAGTTGTTGGAGGGGATGTGGTTCTTTATTTCCTTGAACTTGAAGGTTGACCTTGATGATGTTGATCTGAATGATTTCAGTCTTGTTTTCAAATCGAATGTTGGATTTGATTTGAAATGTTAAAGAAAGTCTTGAAGATCTTCAACTTTGAGAGCGTCAATGCAGAGGATTTTCACCATGTTTCCGGATTGAACGTCATCTTTGATTTGATTTGATTTGATTTGATTTGATTTGGAGGATGATTTTGGCGAAGAACATGGTGATTTGCACGAAGAATGTCTTAAATGTTGAAGAAGACTTTGAATGTTGGAAAAGACTTCGCAGATAATTCTTTGAGTGTCTTGAGCTCTTCGGATCATCACTTCACTTCACCTCTAATTTATGAAGCCCAAACACCCCTATTTATAGATGTGAGCTTGTGGGCTTTTGGGCTTAGAACTTTTAGGCTTAAGTGGCATTTTAGGGTTTATGTGGCAATTAAGGTTTATATGGTGTAATTTGAATGATTATTCTTTTCGATGTGTCTTTGTCACATGTCGTTTTTCTATTTGTCGATAAAATTAAATATTAACTATATATCTATTAATTTAGAATAAATTCCATTAATAAAATAAAAGTACAATTTATTATTCAATTTGTAATTTACATATGGCGCAATATTATTTGCTAATAATTTTTTATTGTCTACCGCATCATTTCAAGGTTCAGGAGAGGCATATCTGAATATTTAAGTTGTCAGTTTGTGTGTAGTTCTCATTGAAGAAGTGAGGCTTTATGTAGACTTTTTTTCAGAGTGATTTGAAGAAGTTTGCATGTGTATAATGTATATACATATGCTTCAAGTGTTTATGTAATGCAGCAAGAAATTGAATAATTTATGCACTTTCGACTAGGAAATAGATTGAATATTTTATGCCCATTTTGTCTTGCATGATTCCGAGGATACGCAAAAAAAGCATATATATATATATATATATATATATATATATAGCACCCAAACATGAATCTCTTGAATTCCGGATCAGCGTATCTATGCTGAGTTATTCTAAAAGTCCCATAACTCATGGGATTGTAGCCAATTATTTTAGAATGCTTATCTGGGTGATGAACTGAATTAGGATATTTACCGAATCGATTCGGAATCGTTCAAAACTCATTAAATTTTAAAGAAGCAGTTCTGGTTCCAGCTTTAGTTTCGATTCCAGATCCGCTTTAGACCCGGATCGTTTAGATCCATAGTTTGATAGTCCGATCCGGATCTGATTCTGATTCCAGAATCAATATTTATTTATTGGTTTTGGTCCGAGTAAAACCCGTCTATTAACAAGCCTAAGTTTAAATAGGCTTGTCAATGAGCTAGTTTTATCTATATCGATTCAAAATCACTCATAACACATTAAATTATAAAGCAATGGTTTCGGTTCTAGTTATTGTCCGGTTCTGATCCGATTCTGATTCCAGATCTGTTCAGATTCGGATCGCTTAAGATCCATAGTTGATGGTCTGGGTCCGATCTGGATCCAGTATCTAATGGGTCAGTTCAAAATCAGAACCATTACTTATTTATTGGTTCTATTCCGAATAAAACTCACTCATTGACATCTCTAAAATCTTTATTAGTACAACACTTATTAGCCTGGACAATGAGTGCATATCATGTTTCTTGATTTCAAAAAAAAAAAAAAGAATCATTATTCTTGGAATCTTAGCTACATATATTATTATGTCATTTAAGCATCAGATAATAATAATAACATCACAACCTCTTGGCTGATTCATCTTCGATGCTTAATATGAAAATCCGATGACTGTTTCTTCGTTCATTGATTTCTCTCAAGAGCAAGAAAAATAAATTTAAAAGGTATATTGCAAATTCCTATTTGTCGGCGTTTGCTTTGAATATAGGTTGGAACATTAGGTATTGAGTAATCTATAAGGGATTATATGGTTTCATAAAACTCAAATTATTCAATTCACCAATTTTGGTATGCAATTTCACTTGTGAAGCATGTGGGATGGTGGTCGCTGACGATTATTAGAGCTGATGACCGTGAAGCTGTCCACATTCCAAACCATAAATTCACTATGAATGTTGTAAGAAATCTCAGTCAAAGGACTCACTGGCGCATTAAAACTCATCTGGCTATCAGTCATTTAGATGTTGGCAAAGTTAATGTGAGGATTCTCTTTACTTTTTTCGTCACACTGAATGGGTTCTTTAAGATCAAGCTTATTCTCATGAATTTGGTTATTTACTAGTTGTGCAGAAAATTGTAGCCGATATGCGCAAGGTTCTGTCAAATAATCCACAAGTGGAACAACAGAAATTGCATAGAAGAGTATTCCTGGACAATATTGATCCTGAATATCAGGCCCTCTTGGTTAGATTTGATTCTTGAATATGCTTCTCCTCTCTCTCTCTCCTCTCTCTCTCCCCTGTAATAGAAATCTTACACTTTCAAGTTCTGGAAGGACTCATTTTCTAAGCATGATTTCTTTTGAGGAATTTCTGTGTCTTGTATATCTACAGCAAAGATATCACAGAACAAGCTGAACAATTATTTTTTGATTCATGGTTCAAATGCTGTGATCTCCAAAAACACAGATCTCCTGCTTTGTGAAGACCTCCCGTTTTGAAGAATATTTGTGCGTTAAGGTAAGGATTCATTTCTTTTTTGTGGTCAAAACGTACGAAATAACATAAATCGGAGAAATGTTACAAACTGAACTCAGGCATACCCGAGGGGGATACAGTCAAATTTCCGTAGAAACAAGACAAAGGGGAGAGATAAGAGACCTAAAAGCCAAAACACATAGGTAAAAGAGTGACTCGTTCAACCTATGAAAGCGATAAAGAAACAAATCTCCTCAACAACCCCTAAGTGACGCAATAGGGACGGGCCTCATTAAAACCCCATGACCAATGGAGAAAAGAGTGCCCTTGTGCAGTGTGATCGCGGGGTACCAAGGGTGGGGAATGTGAACACATGCAACCACATGAGGTGCACTGCTTTGGTTGGGACTAAGCAGTCCCTCAACACACACACCCAAAATCCACTAACAGTTATGAAATACAAGATAAGGCATCCCAAAAGTGGATCCAAAATCAAGACTGGGACATCCCTCAGCTCACTTCAAAGCCAATTCAAAATGAGAAATAACAAGGTCAACAGGATACAAATAATATAAAGCAGCATAAACATCTTCTTGAATACTCTTCACAATGGTCTTCACATTGAAGGGGATGTCTTCAAAGTTAAGCTTGTTACGCGCATACCAAATGTGATTTACCGTCGCTGCTAGACCAATCTACTTGGCACGAAGGATAATTGCAGACCCCGTCTTTTTTTCCCTCTTGATGTGCTTGATAGCACTAGCAATGGTAGTCATCCTCCTCGGGAGGCGGAGCCATTCTTTAATATGATTCCACACCGCTTCCGTGCCCTTACACTTAAAAAACAAGTGTTCATGAGACTCTAAATGGGTATTACAAACGGTACATACCTGTGAGATACTCATATAGTTAAGCCTATCCACCGTCTTAAGTCTTCCTCTCATGGCAAGCCACATAGTGATGGAGAACTTAGGCGGGATGTAATCTTTCCATATTGCCTTGTGCCAGAACTGCCTCTCACCCTTCTCTCGGAGATAGTGATAGGCCGCTCCTGTCCCTTTGGATCCAAACAAACTCGTAAGGAGATCTGCAGCTCTACCAAGATCACCTCCTGAATCCTGCAAAAAACGATCACGAAGGATGAGAATGTTCTTAAGAAGGGGAGATAAACGAATGTGAGTAGGAAACTCCCATATGGTGAATGATTCATTTCTTTGCTGCTTCACTCTGTCGTTAAGACATGGTATACATGATAAATTGTATTGACACTCTGCATCCAAACTCCATTGCAAATCATAGACAAGTGCCTGTCCTGGTATTCTTATCGGTCTGTGTATCTGAATTTTCATCTTTTTTTCGTTACTTTTTGGTGATGAGGAAGGAAGTTCCCCTTGGTTAAAACAAAAATTTGAATTAGATTTTGCACAACACATTTGTTAACAAGATATGCTGATCAGGGGTTTCTTACTGGTGTCACAAGAAATAGCGCTTCATTTAATATTTAGAGTGAGTTAGCATGCATATAGAAGCAGTTTGAAACCTTTTTTATGGCCGAAAGTATCCGCAGTTGCTATCTAAAGTGCACATTGATTCATTAGAATAATATTTCTCCGTCCATCTAAAGTGTTTCCATTTCTTTTGGGCACGGATATTTAGGACAAATGTATAAAGTAGTTAAAGTGTTAAAAAGTTGGTATGACCAACACTTTTTGAAGGGATAATTATTTCCTAAAATTGAATGACACATTTGTAATGGGACATTCTAAAAAGAAAAGTGAGACATTTTAAATGGGACAGTGATAGTAGTTTTGAACTCATATTATGAAAGTATAAGATATTTCATCTTATTTTATTCACTTTTTATGTCAAAGCGTGTTTAGGTCCATATGTATTATTGTTACGCACACTAGAGATTTGTATAAAGGAAATATTATTTCATGATGGGCTAATTACGAAACCTAATAGATTATTCATCTCTACGGTTACAAATTTAACATTCTTTTAATCCCTAATAGTGCAAGAACATTAGGGAGTTCTATTGACAATTAGGTGGAAATAACAAGACTAGCAAATATCAGTGGCAAATTGTTAAAAAGAAAAGGCTAATGCAACAAGTGTAAAAGTAGCAAAATCCAATGTGTTTTTATATTAACTCGCGATTATATCCAGATTAGTGTTGCTTAGACATGATGACGGTCAGTATCAGTCGAGTCTGTTGGGTAGCTTTAATGCTTTATTTCACTCATTCCTAGTCCTAGCTGGAAAGTTGTATCCTGCAACCGCATGCATTTTAGATGCCCTTTGACAAATATTTATATTTGTATGACTTATTTGCAACGTAAATTATACTCATTTCATCCCAATATTCATAGCACATTTTCATTTTTAGATTGTCCCATTAAATTGATCTATTTTCAAAAAAAATTATACTAAAAAGTATCTTGAATTTCGTGATATCTACTACTTTACACATAAAATACAACTCTCATTAATCTACGTATAAAAAAAAGTATCATGAATATTGGACGAATGGAATAATATCTTTTCAGTTTTTGACTAAAGTGTGGTCAAAATTACTTTTGGATAAAAGAGTCAGAAATTTTCTTTTCTATCAATAATACAAACAAATCCTTCTCTGTTTTTTTATATCAATTAATGCATACTTTTTAAAGTTCATATTCCAATAAATTAGAATCTGAGATTTTTGTCTCAGAATCATTCATCATTATACTACTAACTCAATAATAAAACTACCTTCTTTTATACTTGAAACCTTTGATTTCATACATTAACCTCTCTTCTCTTTTCTATCAATAATTAGGGGTGAGAATCGGTCGGGACCGGTGCCTCTCGAGTCCCGAGTCCAAAGTCCCGAATTTTGCAATTTTGGTACGGTCCGGTCCCGATCGGACTTCGGGATTCTCATCCGAAAATTTACAATTTTAGTCCGGTCCGGTCCGGTTCCGAATTGAAATTTTCCAAAATGTCCCGAAGTCCCAGTTACGAATTACCCAAATGTCCCGAATTACCCGAAGTCCGAAAATATCCCGAATTACCGAAAATGTCCCAAGTCCCGAAGTCCCGACGTCCAAGTCCAAATTACAAAATGTCCGAAAGTCCCAAATTAAAATTAGATATATTTAAATCGGGACTTGATTTCAACGGAACTCGGGACTTCCGATCTCCGAAAATCAAATTTCTGGTCCGTCCGGTCCCGAACCGTAAATTCGGGACTCGGGGTCCGAATCCGTCGGGACTCGGGTCGGGACGAATTTCAGTCCCAGTCCCAAATTCTCACCCCATCAATAATACAAACAAACCTCTCTCAGACACTCACATAGATCCTTGTCTCAAATTTATTAAACCAATTAAACTAAATTCATAGAATCACACATATAGCCATACCATGGTGGTTGTTGTTGTTGTTTTGGCTTTTGTTCTGTATAGTTGAATTCCCCACTTTATCTCCCTTGTCGTTTTCAAAAGCTCATGAATGAAGGATTAGGAGTGCTATCTGGGTCGCTGCAAAACATTAAATTTGCTAAATACTTGTAAATTTTACATTGTTCTATAACCATGATTTTACATTAATTTCGCACGAACAATTCATTAAACAAATGTGCAAGTGCAGATGTTTTTGGCTCATTTTTTGTAACAAATCAGATTCCGATATCCGAATAAAATCCAAAATACAGAATATCAAAATCTGGTCAAAGAAAACCTCATTAAACACTTACAATTACAAACCATTCACAAAATTCACCAAATCTTCATACAAAATTGAGATATATCAAATTACCAAAGTAACCATCCACCGTACAAATTAATACCAACATAATTTTCTATATCCCTTGTAACAAGTGTTCATGTACTGGACAGAATTACACAAACCGATTAGAAAATGAGCAACCACCACTAAATATTTTAGTCAGAATTAGATGAAGAGTTCCCACAACAGCAGCATATTTACCCAAACTTCAGCATTTGGTAATTGATCCACCATTCTAGTTTTCATTTCTAGAATAACTTCTTTGGTTAGATCAATGAGAGTTCTATCATGTTACATTGAAAACATTGTAACCAATAAATGAAAGTTGACATTTTTTAACAAGAAATATTCGAAAGCTGCCAAGCAGAAATGAACACAAGAAACAAACCAGAGCTAGGACAGGTATAATGGATTCAATAAATATATGTAGTACACCATGCAAACATCCTCCTAACTGCTACACAAGAATCTGCAATTCAAACTAAAATCATTTACAACCCCAGATTTTCACGCTGATTTTCGACCCCCGATGAATCTCCGAGTAACTGCTGGTCATGACGTGCCTCTATAACTAAACACGGAAGGGGTCATCGTTTATTCATAAATAGTACTTAGCTGCAGGCGTAAAGTGTACAAGATCGATACTATGAATTCATACGATGGCACCTTTCAAGTGTTGCACATGCAATCAGGAGCGGGGTACGTATATATGGACTGTGCAGGTTTGCGTAGTCTCAGCTGTCCTTGCCTGTTCTTGTGCCCTCCAACGACGGCTTCTTCAAACTCCGGCCAAGTCAGGCTCTTGTTCAAGAAAAGCTGCCCTAGCAATGCCATGTTCGGCCTTATGGTCTTCTTGTTTTCATATGTTCGATGGCCCACCTGGGATTTGAAGCAAAGATACAAACTTGTTGGAACTCAAACATACAATGATAATTCAGAAATTAATCAAGCTACGAGTATACTCAAATGTAACCAATTTGATGCAATAGGATTCTGAAAGCAATATATTTCCTATTCTAGTAATTATTTTAAGAACGACTAATAACCAAAGGAAGCACACTCCGGTGCATCTGCCGTAATTAAATTCTAATTGTGATTAATAAACCCTAATTGAGCATTGGTGAACTTTAATTGGGGTGGATGCACTGTACATCTGAATGTAGACAAATTTTTGTGTAACTGAAATTATGATTTCAATTGTCTGCGCTACGAAAGTCAGGAATTTTTCACTTTAGGGAGAGAGAGAGAGTTTACCACAGCATTGTGCATATTTCCTGGCGACGCAGAAATGAAGATATCACTATGCATGCTAACATAGTAATCAACTGCTGCTAATAATGAAGCCTTTCCTTTAATTTGAGCTCTTTCTTCTGAAGACGCGAGACTCTTTTTGTCTTCCATAAGAGGAAATAAACTCCGCAAAGTTGAGATCCTAGCTTCCCCGCCATATACCTGAAATAGACGACACAACCACAAAATCATTACAATGCAAGATTATGCAAATAGTTGCATTTTACTAAGGTTAATATTTGCTATCGACCTTATGGGAAGCTAGATACAAGCGAGTAGTGTTGTCAAATCCCAAAGCTGCCAGCAGCAATCCAATCTCTTCAGGGGTCAACGGGCACCGCCCTCGACTTCTCAACTCCTCGTCAGTAAATTGAGAATTCAACACCCTTCCCTGCCAAATAACTTGTCGATACTTGGCCAGAGCCAACTTCTCGGCCTTGCCTCCACCAAAGTCACATGCCGAGTGTGCAGCCATGTCCTGACAAAAACATCCAAATTCTATCTAAATATCAAAAGCACTTAAGAAGTTAGGCCACTATGGTATGATAAGCACAGCAGACCTTGTCAAAACGAAGATGGAGAACGACAAACTTTCCAGTTCCTTGCCCACCCCTAGCATCAGAAACTTTCTGTAGATAGTTGGTGTCGTCTGCATAACTTGAGCTAGGAGAATTTCTGAGATGACTAACAAGAGCATCCCCAAGAGATCTGATATGAGGCACAAAAACCAAAGCCTGAAAGTTGACTTTGCACCGTAGTCGTTGAATCTCCTCAGGCATGTTGTCGAAGGCCAGACGGTGAGAAAATGGTGCAATTGCAGCTATTCCATAACTAGACAATCAAAAGATACTACAGTCACGCCAACATTTAAAATGTAGCGCATAACTAGAGAAAGAGGATTTTTCTTTCTCGTCAGCAGGGAACATCCAATAAATTTTAGTTATATGAGTTTCATTGGCATCATACTGAAATAGACTCCAATGCAGAAGCAAATCGCTTAGTCTATGAAGATTTATCATATTAAATGAGCTTTTATACTCTTTGAAATGAACCCATGAGAGCTAATATATTATTGAAACTTTTTGGAAGTTCAAAATAAAATTATATGAACTAAGGTTAATATTATAATAGCACCATGAAGATTATGCATCGATGAATTTTAATAGACGTCGAGAATATTAGCTCTTGTCCACCAACCTCTGCAAGACAGGTAAAGCATTCTCTAGATACCAGTTTGCTGAAGCATGAACAGGTGCTGTTTTAATTCTGGTAGCTCGAATGGCTGTTGCATAATACTCACGCGTGCTCCAAAAATATTCATCGGGTAACTCTCTAACAATCGATATGTCATCTTCCAGCACGTTAATGAAATGTTCCACATCATATATGTCCATGAATGTGCTGAGAGAGAGAGAGAGAGTGAGAGAAATAGATATAATCCCATTCAGTTACAGCTTTCGGCTTCAAATGGAAATAAACAAGAATAAGCATTCTTATCATAAGGCACTACGGTAGAAGGCATGAACAGATGAACTTATCAAAAAGTACCTCGAATCTTGCCAGACAGGATTTACTTCAAGATATGGAATTATGAGAGTCGCATTCAAAATTTTGGCAACAGCAACTGCATCACAAATCTATAGAAACAAAAGTATATACATCAGTGAAAGGAGACAACTAATACCAATCACATTAGAAAAAAAAATCTATGGCTATGCTTATAGCATGTTATAATAACTGGAAGTACTTACTCCCATTCTCTGCTGATTTAGTCCTCCATCAAGGAACACCTGAATATATCCCTGAGATTTCTCTTTCAATGCTGCTTCACATGAAAAGCCAATTATTAAGGAGAATAAAAATTAAAAAGATCTGCATATTTTACTTGTTGCATAAACCCCACTATTTTACATAAAGTGTTTCAAAGCTGATAATAGAAACTACATTCCCCTTTTCTGCGGTTGTGGGTGAATAATATATACAGCATGAGCTTCTTATGACTTACTGGAGGTACTGTCTGATCGGACACAATGTTTCTGTGGTTGTTGAGGCAACGGCATCCACAGGTCAGCCAGTCGTGCATCAGACTACAACAAAAGGGGGAAGATGGATAAGCAACAGTTTAAAGATTCATTGTACTGATTGTTGCTAAAAGCAAAAGATACACTAATTGATGTCTTACTCACACTTTGGCGCTGAAAGGCACTCTTAAGCAAGCGAGAGTGTCTAGGTTTAGGAGCATTCCATTCCTGCGCTAGATAAATAAGCTATGGAATCAAAATGAGTTCATACAACGAAGGCATCTCTAACAAACAAGACATGGAATGCAACCAAGAGTGTCTAGCTCCTGCACTAAATATGTAGGCTATGAAAATCAAAATTAATTCGTCCAATGATAGCATCTGAAACAAACAAGATGCAGCTGCCTTAGTTGGTAAAACAAAGAATAGATATCAGTAGTCCAAAAGACTGAGGTACTATGTCATCAGTAAAAGTCTAGACAAAACAACCCGTTGAGTTGCTAACCCTGATATTGACTATAATTATACCATCCATGCTCTATACAAAGTTGTTTCCAACACCAATTTTATAGTTGAGATCAGCCATAATCTAGCACCAAGGGCATTTCACACTTCAAATTATCAAGCAAATCTCTCTTGAGTTTTTACTATTTGATCCTTCTAAAGGGAAAGCTTCCAAAGCAGATGCAAACTAATAACTCAATAAGTGCAAGTAATTCACTAATTCAGCTTCTCAAACTCTTCCATCTCTTAGAAACATAAAAACAACCATAAATTCCCAACACCTAATTAAATTTTAGGCTCACAAGCCTACAGAATCAACCTACCCACACCAGTTTCAGCTATCAGTGTCCCATAAGTGCCAAATGATATTTACTTGAGAGAAACATTTTTAACCATGTTTATATCAAAGAAGCACTTCCACACTCCAGCAACATGGAAGGAAACCACAATTCTTTCCAGGATTCATTTTTAAGCTAACACAAGTAGATTGTAAAATTCATCCTACCCTTATTTCCCTCTTCAGTCACCTACATTCTTTAAGGATATCTCCAAATTGAGTAAGATGCAATCTAATTAAAGAAAATTACCAGTACCCACAAACTTCTGACAAAAATGATAATAATGCTTCTAACCATCACAGGATACCAAAATACATCAAAGGTTAAGTTGACATTTTTTTTCTTTTATTTTTTTAACTTTTTGCAACTATTTCTCTCAAGCCGAACAGAACCAGTAATCAGAATCCAGAAAGCAAGCAAATAGTAAGGCACAAAATGCAAAATGGATCATTTTAACTTTGAAAGCAAGAAAAAATCACACACAGTGAGATGAAGAACATACCGACAGAAGAGAGGGAAAGGCGTGGGTCAAAGGGGTGAATATGCTAGGAAAAAGAAAGGGCAGCAGCAGGACAAGAGCAGCAGCCATAGTTCCTCCTCTATGGCTATCGCTTTGAGAGAGAGAGGGCTGCCTCATATTAATATAATGGCTGTCGATCATTAATCACTGCAAAGATATTGTTTTATTACAAAAAAAATAGGCCTCACGTCTTAATCTCCGAACACTATAAAGTAACTTCCATGCAGGAGAGAGAGAGGGACCATCCTCATTATCAGCCTCACTTAAAGCATCTCACATGTCTACCTATCTCTTTATGTACGTACTAAATACAAATGTACTGTACTTATACTCTTACCTCAAACAAAAAAGCACATAAAGAAATACTTTCTTGAGCAATTATACCACGAAATTCACATCTGCCCTTTTTGGGGCTTGTGTGACAAGATATAGTAATAAAATACATCCAAAGATCATTACTTTATCTCACTACAACATAAAGAATACAATTCTTGATTCCATATTCTGGTCCAGGGAAACACGATACTAATAAATCACACACACACACACACTAGCAAACATGTCGACGTATAATCCAAGTAGAAGAAAAATCCGTAGGAAATGGAGAGAGAGAGAGATGAATGATATCGTGGGGGTGTGGGACCCCGACAGGCCAACGGATAGATTTATTGGGAAGAGAGAGAAAGGGAGGAGGGATGGAGAGAGAGAAACAGCGCACCGCTTGGCGAGGGTATACGTGTCCAGAAAGGACTGAATCGTGAGCTGTGTGGGCTTTCACTTTTCGTGAGCCTTTCGCGAAGTGATGCGATTTAGCTATATAGCCTTTTATGAGTTCACATCTGACCAACAAAATCACCACTGTTTCGGAAAAATGAATGGGGCTCTCTTGGCTTTCAGAAGCCTCCACCGCACTACGCCACCGACACTGCCCTTTCCGCCATGTTCAGTATAAAAACACAGATTTATTATCGCTCTCTGTCTCTGTGTGTGTGTGTGTGTGTGTGTGTGTGTGAGAGAGAGAGAGAGAGAGAGAGAGAGAGAGAGAGTTGTTTTGGTGTGATGTTCCAATTCTTTTGCAAATAAGGAGGAAGAAAAAGCATTTTCTTCATTCTTTAGTTGATGTGCATTTTTCAAGAGAACAATATTTAATTGAATCCGTGCTTTATTCTCTGCATTTTGATATTAATTAATTATAATTGAAATTTAATTAGAAGGAACGTGTCAGGCATCAGAATACAGATGAGTGTGCTTCTTGTTGTGACGGAATCAAATGACTGGAACAAAGAATCACCGCTTGGAGCTTATCTATTTTGTTGATGATGATTCTTTCTCAGAAATATAACTTTTTGTTTTGTTCACCATCATCACTTGTTGTTTATGAGCTTATTCGAACATTTATGAACAACTTATAATTACTATTTTCGAGTTTAAAGCTCGTCTCGATATTATATTAATAGATTTTATTTTTAATTATAATAATCAATCACTAACTTGACACGATAACCTCATTTCAAATTTGACAAACTCAATTCTATAACAAGATACCATTCAAATGCTAAAGTTCTTTTGTATAAACAGTAAAATTTATAGTTCAACCCTATTATTCCCCTACTCTCCAGTCGAGGAAAAAAAGTATCATGCATTTATCATAAAAGATATTTTTTCGCATATTTATGTAACTACTTATTTCTTACGTTTAAAATTATTATCATTAGTATTTTGAGCATAATCTGAAATCAACCTCATAAGGAACCACGAACCCACACCATAAACAGGATTGTACCCTAATAGAACAGGTACCAATCTAATTAAATAATAATAACAATAAAAATAATAATAATGTTCCTAGAAAAAAATAGCCATCACATCATATAGTTTCATTAGGATAATATATCAACAATTATAATGAAAACGGCCTAAACAAAAAATATATACGACGCAAGATTACTATTGTATCAAAAATTCTCCCCAAAAGGGATAAGTATCAAAGCACATTAATTAAAAATGTCATATTTTGTGCTTTCAGAAAAAAATGTTATATTTTGTCTAATGAATAAGATTAATTGATTCATTATTAGTGATCTATTTATATACATAATATGTTTTTAATTGGTATTTGTTTTCGAATGAATAATGAAGAATGTTGGAATATGTACTTTTTGGACGTCCAAATACTGTTATTTCTTCTCTATGAAAGATTATGAGGGGAGTTTGACAAGTTTATGTTAGAGAGGATATAAATTCTAACCGTTTATAAGATATAATGTTCTAAAAGTTTATAAGTTGAAAGTGTTTGATAGTTGAGCTAATAAACTAAAAGAATCATGAGTTAAAAGGGAAAAGAAATAAAATTAAAGGATATATGTCAAATATAATGAACTATAATGAGTTTATTTTTATAAATTCATTGTTCCTTATAAGATT
The DNA here is from genome assembly GCA_036937905.1 of Salvia rosmarinus. Classification (NCBI taxonomy): domain Eukaryota; kingdom Viridiplantae; phylum Streptophyta; class Magnoliopsida; order Lamiales; family Lamiaceae; genus Salvia; species Salvia rosmarinus. The sequence goes on from CM072816.1 coordinate 10,135,380, forward strand.
ATTAAAAAAATAATTTGGTGTTGAGGAACTGATTTTTTGGGAGCTTATAAATTGTTGGATTTTATTTTCACATCTTAAAACTATTTAGAAATTTATTTTATCAAATATTTTGTAAAAGTTTATGAGCTCCTAAACAATATATAATCTCAGCTGACTCTCTATATTTAAAATATTAAAAAAAAAATACTATACACACCTGGTTTTATTGTGGCCAGAAGATCACATGTTTAAATTCTACTAACATCTTTACAGGCTTATGTCTGTCATATCTAATTTTTGAATTGTGATTTTTAAGTTATCGCATTTAAATGTGGGTTTTACTCCCCGAACAATGAAAGTAACATATGCGAATTTCCATTAATTTTAAGAATAAAAAATAATATACACGATCTTGAAACTTGACCTAACATTCGCTGTCATTTCAATTATCATGATTTCTTAAGGTAGTCGGTGCTTCTTCATTCTTAGAAATATCTGTAACTGCCGCATCAAAAGTTATATGTGCACTTCCTCAAATTATTATCTCCAATAATATTTTCTTAAAATTAACTATACATCTGCTCCACTATTTAATTATTCTAATTGAAAGGTATAAAAACAATTAAAGACTAAAAGTTAACACACAGCAAAACATGAAATCAAGAAACATAAAAAATTCATCACACAACTCAAACCGAAGTTGGAAAATATAACAAACATAAAACTGCAACAAAATTTATTTGAACATAGGAAAGAAGAACAATATGCCCCACTTCTTCTGGATATTATCACACATGATCTGATGCTTTTGCAACTGTTGTGGCGTCATGATTGAAGTATTTTTCATGAGAATCTTGTACTCCTTTATTTTTTGAAGTCCTTCAATATTTGATTTTATTTCTTGAATCATCTTTTCCACTTTTGCAAAATAATTTGATCTTCTTTTACTGTTTGCATTCCGTTTTGCCGCCTTTAATCCAATCGAAGGACTGTACTCTATCTCATTATTCACATCATCAGAGTTAGCACTTTAAGTCTGGATTGAAAGAAGAATCGTAGTTTCCTGTCTCAGAATTTTTATTGTGGCCTGAACGTCACAATAATATCAATAAATTTTCTATCTCGAACACAAAATTAGAGATTCTTCGGCGAAATTTGGAAGGAAAAAAAAAGATTTAAACAAAAATTAAGAAGACAAAATCCCGTTATGATAAAATCAATTTAGGACTCACATCACAGTTTGGTACTGGAGTTATCCTTCTTCTTTGGGGGAGAAAAGAAAACACAGTAGCAGTGAGTCAGTGATGTGTGTGCCCCGAAACAATGAGCTAGGTTAATTTTTTCTTGTGACAACGGGTTTAACTTAATTTAGTCAAGAGCTAGTAAACTTGGAATATAGATCAATGTCGAGTTTTAGTAATTATAATGTAAGATAGTTTCAACCTCTTTAGAATGACTCCTTATGGACACTATGTAAAAGTTCTCATAACTTTTTAACCATTGAATCACCGGGATATATCCCTTATATTCTCATGAGACTGGACTGTGGGGCTCAGAGGGAGAAAGCTTCTCCTTTTGGGACAAGTTTAAAATTTTATTTTCCAATCTTTTTATACATTTATATATATATATATATATATAGAGAGAGAGAGAGAGGGGGATCAAATGAGAACTCCAATTTTTTGAGAATTAAGAACTAATGTGGTTCATCCATTTTTTTAATCTAACGATCAATATTAATTATAAATCGTTTATTATTATCAAATTTTAATGGTAACCGTTTAGCCCTATAATAAAGGGATTTTGTATATTCATTTACGATAATTGTTCCCATATGCATAATCACTACGATTATATGCACAACAACATTAATTACATGAACATAACAATGAATTGTAATGTGATAGCATGCATAAGAACTAAGAATACATGGACAACAACATGAATTACACGAACAACGAAAATAAAATATGAAATATCCAACTAGCGAAAATTTACAAATTTGACTATTTTTAATATTAAATAATTATGAATAAATCGATCTTATTAAATCTAATAGTGGTTATTGGTTCTTGGTTCTTATCTAAGATATAGTTCCTTTATAACGAACTCATATATATATATATATATATATATATATATATATATATATATATATATAGAGTTTGGTTCAAATAAGAACCATTCTTATCCTAAAACTAAGAACCAAATGAATTCGTTATGAAAGTTGATGAATCCGTTGATAAAGTTAATGAATTGAAATTGAATTTTTCACCGGGTTCGAATCCCATGAGAGGCGAAAATTCTATTTTTTGGATTCGATGAATTCTCAATGGATTCATCAACTTCCACATAATTCATCAATTTTTGGTTCTCACGTTTTCACAATAAAAATGGTTCTCACGTTAACCCTCCCATATATATATGAGAACATGAGAACCAAAAAAATGATGAATTAGCTATAAAAGTTAATGAATCCATTGAGAAAGTTATCGAATCTAAAAAAAAAAAAAAAAACTCCTTCCTCATGGGATTCGGACTTGGGTGAATTTTTTTGATTTTTTGGTTAGTAACTTTCTCAGCAGATGCGTTAACTTTCATAACAAATTCATTTTTCTCCTAACGAATTGTCATAATTCTTAGTTCTCACGTTAAAAATTGTTCTTATTTGAACTTCACTATATATATGTATATATAATATTAGCTCATGTATATACAAGTTTTATTCGAAAAAATCTATAGAACGTGTAGGTGTATTGCATCTCATCTCACATAATAATATTTTATTAATATAAATTAAATTAAAATATTATCATATGAGAGGGAATGTGGTACATCCACATATTTTATGGAATTTCTCATCATTATCATACAAAATAAGAACTATTAATATCTATTTGATTAACTCAAAAAGGGTAAGATTATTACTTGTATTATTAATATTTTTATTTATTTATTTTAGATAAGGATGTTTTAATAATTTTAGTATTTCTGCATATATCAATCCCGAATTTTAAGGGATTTTTATGTTTTATGTTGTTATAATTTTTACATATGCAATTATGAATTTATTCACGTACATACAACTAATTGTGCATATGATTGTAGTCGCATAACCAATTTTGATACGCTACAGTCGTACAACACATGCATACACGCGCGCACACACAGATATAGAGACGTGGTGGTGGTTTCAAATTAGATAGAGAGAGAGAGAAGAGAAGAGAGATAGAGAGAAACTAAAAAGATAGGTTATGTGTTGTTTGAGAAGGAAGAAAAAAAAATATAACATTTTTATCCTTCACATCTAAAATGGAAGGAAATTGATGATGTCTCATCTAATTTTGTGCATCTAATACTGAATATAGTTCTTCTTTTTTTTATATCATGGGAACCCGCACTAGTTCTTTAGGTGCAAGACCTAAGTAAACTCACGCCTCGCATGATAGCGCAAACCACAAAGGACAAGTAAACCACACTTGGAAAACAGGTGTGTGACTCAAACCCATAGAGGCGTTTGGTGGGGTTCAACCTGGTAGAACCCACCTAACCATCGGGTCGTCCAGGGGACACGAATATAGTTCTTATGTTCACATTATAAGGGGTGTCCACACTATATCCATTATTTATATATCGTGGGTTATGGTAAGAATACATTAATGATGCGAAAGTACAAAGTTGCATTGAACGTATAAAGTTGTTATACTGAATGTATAAATTTGATAATTTATTAGCTAGATTCAATGCAACTAGCTTTACGTTCAGTGCCAAAACTTCATACGTCCATTGCAGCTTTTATACTTTTCGTACCATACTTAAATTCTTACATGATCATTCGCATATATGTATACATGGTTTAGTTATAATAAAAATCTATTTTTCATAAAAATCTAAAAACTAACGCATTTTACGTATAAAACTAATTCACTCTTGAGTTATGGTAAAATACAATAATATTCATCAATATTTCATAGTATAATAACTTTATATATAAAGTGTATTAACTTTATACTCAAAATATATTGGTTCTTAAGTTCTTATGATAAAAAGTATTTATATATATATATATATATATATATATATATATATAAATACTTTTTAAGTGTGCATACAATCTTAACATCATAAATAAAAACAAATCATGTCCAATAGATTTGGAAAAATAATGATTATTTTTAAGTGTGCATCTGAATTAGTTATATGCACATTTCTGTATACAATTGTGTATTTGTGCATCTGTGTCATAATTTATATATTAAATCTGAAGCGTCCATATTGATTTATCAAAAGTTGATATTTATCCTCATATTTATACTATAAGGAGTGTTCAAACGATAATCACTCTCTATATATATATGTATATATATTATCAAAACTAAATCACATCCAGTTCGTTTCCCGCCGAAATTATCATATCATCAAGTTCGTTTCTCGTCGAAATTTTCATATCATCTACAGTAATTTTTGTTTCTTTTCATAAAATTGCTACTTTTATAGCTAAGGTCATCTCAAATACTCAACACTAGAGATGGCAATGGATCCCGGATCCGATCCAGATCCATTTTTCAGGATCTGGATCCTCAAAAAATTGGACCCGATGGATCTGGATCCTACTCCCATATTTCGGATCTGGATCTGGGATTTAGTTTTTTAGAATCGGATCCGATCCGATCCGACCAGCATCCATTTAGTTATATATATATATATATATATATATATATATATATATATATATATATATATATTTTTATTATAATTAAATACTTAACCCCAACTTAAAACTCTTCAATTTAATTTTTCAAATTCTTCCAAAACAAATATGCTCCCAATTTCATTTCAAATTCTCTCAATTATGTATCAATCGGCATTCACGGCGGGTCGCGCCACTTACACCACTGACGATCGAGTTGTTTGTTGTTTCATACTTTATAGTAAATTTATAACCAACGTCTTCCAATATAGTGATAATTGTAGAAATTCTAAATAATTATTATAATATTATTGTGTATTTAAATTATTATGGTGTTACTGTGAATTATAGTTGATTTAGAATTTATTTTAGAAGCGAAAACATATGGATCCGGGTCTAGACTCTAGACCCTGGATCCTGTGGATCTTATGGATCTGAATCTAATTTTTTTGGACCCAATGGATCTAGACCGGATCCAGACCAATGCAAAAAAAAAATCGGATTTGGATCTGGACCTAGCCAAATCCGGTCCAGATCCGGTCTATTGTCATCCCTACTCAACACTAAACTTAACTCCATTTTGATTCTATATATATTCATTCTCATACCATTTTTTATACTTTTGCAAAATAGACCTTTATATTTTAAATGTTACACATTAAATTCATTAAAAAATTTCAATCAATAATTTAAAACGAAATGAGCTAGTATTAAATAAATTAGTTATTTATAATTAAATAAAGATAGCTAAAATTATAAATTAAAATAAGTAAAATAATCAAAGTTTAATTATTTAATAAAAAAGAATAAAATGATAAGAAATATAAATAAAACTATACAAGATTATTTAATATACTTCAAAAAAAATGAATAACATCAACAAATGAACAGCATCAACAACGTAAACCATATGAGAAGCTCATGTAATATTAAAAGCCCATATTATCATTAATATGAAAAGCATCCCAAGTCAATTAATATAAAATTACCCTAATTATCATTAGTGTCTTCTTCTTCATTCTCTATGTCAATTAATATAAAATTACCCTATGAAAAGCAGCCCAAGTCAATTAATATAAACCATTTTCTGTTCTACATGCTCTGCAAAAAAAACAAAAATTTGATTAACAACAAATTATCAATATGTAGAGTGATCATTGTGCAATATAATTAATATATGCGTTCAGCTACAGTATCAACGCATATTTGAGTTTGGAGGAGAGAGAAACTTCATCAAAACTCATTTTGAGTTTGGATTTACAGTTACAATGAAGATGAATTCTAACTGCAAATAGGATTTGCAGTTGTATTGGAGATGCTCTAAATTGTGTGCACATGCATAGGGATGGCAACGGATCCAAGACCCGGTCCAGATCCGTGGATCCAGATCCATTTTTAAGGATCTGGATCCTCAAAAATCTGGACCCGACAGATTTGGACCGGATCTGGAACATATATCAATATTTCGGATCTGGATCTGAAGTTTAGGTTTTAAGACCCGGATCCGGTCCAGATCCGGCCCGTGGACCTGCGAAATATATTCATCACAATCATTCTCACTCTCTTTCCAACCTAAATGCTTAATGTACGTTTCATCAAAAGCATCCATGTTCAGACCTGATGCTACAAATAGTTCCAACTCTTCTATAAACCTCTCTGTTCTACCTGTCAAAAATGGCCTCACTGCATCTGAAACTGCCGCTCTGAACTCTTCTCGTGCCTTTTCAGTTGAAGCCTTCGTCTTTTTGACCAATCCCTGCAACATTGAAGGATGGATTTTAAGGAAACATGATACTCATCCAGTTGCTCACATTCGAAAAATATGTGTGAAAATTAAGATGCATAATACCTTCTTAACGAGTCAATAACACCAAGTACGTGATGCATGATAATGTCGACATCCTCCTCCTGCATATCGAGCGAGGCGAGAGAAAGCGAGCGATGTAATATATGTAATATATATATATATATATATATATATATATATATATATATATATATATATATTTTTATTATAATTAAATTAGTTAACCTAAATAATTTCTATTCGATAAATCTCTCATTCATTCCCAATTTCTCATTCCAAAATCCATTTAGTTATATATATATATATATATATATATATATATATATATATATAATTAAATACATAACCTCAACTTAAAACTCTTCAATTTTCTTTTTCAAATTATTCCAAAACAAATATGTTCCAAATTTCATTTCAAATACTCCCAATTATGTATCTATCGGCATTCACGGCGGGTCGCGTCACTTACACCACCGACGATCGAGTTGTTTGTTGCTTCCTACTTTATAGTAAATTTATAACTAACGTCTTCCAATATAGTGATAATTGTAGAAATTCTAAATAATTATTATAGTATTACTATGCATTTAGATTATTATTGTGTTACTGTGAATTATAGTTGATTAGAATTTATTTTAGAAGTGAAAACATATGGATCCGGTCAGACCACTGACCTGTGGATCTTATGGATCTGGATTTAATTTTTTGACCCGATGGATTTGGATCGAATCCCGACCAAAGCAAAAAAAATCGGATCTGGATCTGGACCTAGCCAGATCCGGTCCAGATCCGGCCCATTGCCATCCCTACACATGCATTTTATTCCTTATATTTATCGGCCCAATTATGTGTTGTTGTTATATTGATTGTGCCCAATTATATTCATTTCTTTATTTTGATAGCCAATTAACGTTTTTAGTTTGGATTTAAGTTTCTTCCTTACATTTATCGGCCCAATTAGGTGCATGATTGTAGCTAATTAATACATATAGTATGTAACCTATTTTTATAGGTTTAATTTGACTTCATATTGTATTAAATATATTTAGATATTAATGATGTGGATTATTCATGCTGTTATTATTTATGCTACTATTATTTGGCCTACGAAAACTTAGCAAAACGTATTCAAATGAAAAATCGCTACATTAATGGTGATATTAAACTATAAAAGTTGCAAACACTTTAGAGGCTATCTCCCTTTTAAAAGAAAAGGGAAAAAAAAGTGAGAAGAGGTTAGAGACTATCCCTACTGGGCAAGGACTACTGTGCAAGGGGCACTAGAGGTGTTCATCCGATTCGGAACCGGAACCGGAACCGGGTCAACGGTTCCGGGCCTGGAACCGTGGTCAACGGTTCCGGTTCCGAAGCGGTCCGCCTCCTACACGGTTACGGTTTCGGAATCGCGAACCGTTGAACCGTCGGTTCCGAACCGCCGGTTCATGTAATTTTTTTTTAACTTTTTAGTTTTTGTAATGTGATATGTTTAATATCATCAAAATACAATTATTATTACATAAAACACATGAAATAACATCTAAAAAAAAATAAAAAAAATTGGACGGCGATTCACACGGTTCGGTTCGGTTCGAACCGTGTGAATCGCCGGTTTTCGACGCCTCCCCAAAATTTCAAATTTTAAATTTCAAAATCCCCATTCCTACCATTTCATCTATAAATACCCCCAAATCCTACCATTTCAACACACCAATTTCTATTCTCTTACTCTCTCAATTATTGCTCTCATACTTGCGAATTATTATTACTCTTTGGCTCTCTCAATATTCTTACTCTCTCAATATTCTTACTCTCTTACTTACTCTCTCAATATTCTTACTCTCCTTACTTACTCTCTCAATATTCTTACTCTCCTACTCTCTCAATATTCTAAAAATGGTCTCTGCCTCTAGATCTTATTCTCGTAACCCTATGATTAGACAAGGCCGAGGCGGTCGCCGAGCTCGTGGTATTAATATTTCTCAAGATCCCTAAGAAGAGTACTATGTCAACGAAGCAACTCCGTCTGGACCGTCTCCTTCTCGAAAGATTCGAAATCGAGCAACCATGGAGATGCAATATGATGATGAAGGCTTGCTGCACGATGACCATCAAATTGCTGCAGATCGGAAAATGACAGAGCGTCTTGCTGCCATGAAAAGATAAAGGTAAACAAAGTCAAATTCATTTGAAGGAAGGACAAAATCTAGGTACGTCTGAATTTTCTTTGTTTAAGTATAATGATTTAGCTGCTAGGGAAGTAATGGCTAAATTTGTGTCTACCGAATCTCTTGCTTTTCAATTTGCCGATTGCATGCGTTTTGAAAATAGTATTAAAGTTGCTTATTGTCCTTCTGCTAAAAAAATTTCACGCGCAACCATGACTAAGACTATTGTCAAATTAGCTAAGAGATATAAAATGAATTTAAGAACTATGTTGTCTAGTTTTGATCATCGAGTTTCTATTTGTTTGGATATTTGATCTTGTGCTTTTCAAAAGAATTCTTATATGGGTATAACTGTTCATTGGATTTATAAAATTGGTCTTTGAATAAACGTGTTTTATGTTTTAAGTTTAATTGCAAACATCTTCTTGAAAATATTGTTTTATGTATAATTAAAATTTTACAACAATTTAGATTGACTAATAAAATATTTTCAATAGGCTTTGATAATGCTAGTGCTAATACGGCTAGTGTACCAAGTTTAATTGCAGCATGTAATCCAACTCTAGGCGGCAAATATTTTCATACTAGGTGTATATGTCATATTATTAATTTATGTGTTCAAGATGGTTTAAAATTATTAGAAAATTCAATTTCACCGATTAGAAAAGCCGTAGAAATGTTGCGTGATAGACATAAGTTGCATAGGCTTTGGCTTAAATTTTGTAAAGCAAAAACGGGACGTAGTAAATGTTTTAACATTGATGTGTGCACTAGGTGGAATTCTACTTATGAAATGTTAAATTCTACTTTTGAATTTAAAGACTTGTTAGTTGAGTTTTTTTGCAAATGAAGTTAATAGCATGATTTTATTGCCTTCTTATTGGGATGAATGTTATGATTTAGTGCAACTTCTTCAAACTTTTCAAGTTGCAACTAAAGAATTATCCGGTATTTATTATCCTACTTCTCCGCGTGTGTTATACCAATGTATCTTGATTGCATGTCAATTTAACACTTGTAGCCAAAAATCTGAATTTATGTGCTTGCATAACTGTTATGGTTAGAAAATGGTTGAAATATTTTACAAATATTCATGATATTTTTTTGATTTCAAAATGTTTAGACCATTCTTTAACAAACGAAGGTGTTTGTGGGTTAATACAATTATATTATAAATTTTTAAATGAAATCCAACTTACGGAGGATATAGGAATACAATTGCCAGATCCCTATATGATAACTGAGACTCTTAAAATGAATTTAAGACATCTTTATACTGAATATGAAGTAGCACATGGTCATAAATTTCCAAATCGAACTAGTGTTGGGACGAGTAATAGACCTTTTTCATTATGAATAGACACTAGTAGAGGTGCTGCACAACAACTTCAAGATTTTTTTGTAAACAAAGGATCAAGTTCAATGGGAAATGCAGACAATGAACTTGATCAATACTTATCAGAGGCAAAGTCTCGTGAGTTGTTAAATGCAGGTCCTACTGAAATCGATTTGTTGCAATGGTGGTTGTTGAAACAATATCAATATCCGGTTCTTGCAATTATGGCAAAAGAGATTTTGTCCGTCCCGGCGTCAACGGTTTCCGTCGAACAAGCTTTTATCCAAGGAGGATACATGCTCGATAAACGAAGATCTGTGATGACACCAAATAATCTCGAAGCTCAACTATTGCTTAAAGATCATATATTGGCTGAAGCAAGAGAACAAGTGGGATGACTTATTTTACGAGTATCCTATAAGCACAACCGATGTGGAAACCGACGAAACCGAGACATCTCAAGCAAGTAATACGGATGCCGATGATTTTGACGACGACTTCGACTTCGACATGTAAAAGGTAACATGAAGGTAAGAGAACTACGTGAGCTTTGATTCCTTAATCGGGATATGTAGGCAACTTAATTATAATATTTTTCAATATTATAATTAAGCTCAAGCTCTTTCTTTTTTTTTTCTTTTTTTTTTGTCTTCAATTAAATTAAAGTATTATTTTATTTGCATAAGTTGTAATTTTTTTTATAAGTTTTAGTTTATTATAAGTTGTAATTTTTGCTACAAGTTGTAAATTGTAATATAACAAAAGAAAGTGTAATAAAAAATTTCTTATTTCATTTACTAATGATTGTGTCCCAATATTATTTTTTTCATCATCTCTATGTATATATATATACAAATATAATTAAAGAATATAAAAAATTGAAGAATAAAAAAAAGGCGGTTCACGGTTCTGAACCGTAACCGTTTAAACCCCTTCACGGGTCGGTTCCGGTTTCGGATTTTTGAACCGTCGAACTGACGGTTCCGAACCGGAACCGAAACCGGCCCGGCCCGTGAACACCACTAAGGGGCACAACACCGCTTAGCATTTTTTTTTTTTTGCTGTTTACAATGTTTTTTTTCTTATAATTGTATTTAATTATTTTAAGAATTTTTAATTATTACTACCTTCGTTCCATTCTAAGTGGTTCAATGTTTTTGGACACGTAGACTAAGAATAATTATATTTTGTGTGTAAAGTAATATGATTTACAAAATTTGATGTACTTTTGTGTATAAAAATAATTTCTGTTTTAATATGAACCACCTAGAGTGGAGCAACCCCAAAAAAAGTACAAGCCACTAAGAACATGATGGAAGAAGTATTATTTTTTGAATTTGTTATCATTATTTCTTTATTTTTGTAAGGAAAAGAAAATGAGAAAAAGAAAATATTATTCCATCTATAGCGCTCTAAACCGTTCATTGTTTTTTTATAGGTAGATTGAGGATTATATTTTGTGTATAAAATATCGTGGATCATAAAATTTGAAATACTTTTATATGTAAAAATATTTGTTTGTTTTTTTTGTATAAATCACTTATAATGTGATAGTAAAAAAAGAATACGAGGTACTAAGAACGGAAATGAGGGAATATACACCAACACAAAAAGTGCACAGGGAAGGTGACGGGGCGCGCGGGTGTTGTGCCCCCTTGAACAGTAGATGATCCTTGCCCCTACTTAAGTGCAAATATAGAAGGCAACTGACTGCGACATCCACCATCAGAAACTCACCAGCTTAATTCTTTTGGGGAAATCTTAATTAAAAAATTCAAACTCTAAATGAAATAGTGACATTTTTTTTTCTTTCAGCTAGAACTTAATTCATTGAGGTGCGAACATTGTGCATAGCATATAGTATTAATAACATACAAAACTAACTAAAACTAGATATTAAACGTCCACTATACGCAAGAACCTAGAAAGTATTACATATGTATCACTCATTAAGTTACGTTGAAAATTTAGCAGCAGTTCTTTTTTTGTCCTGTTTTAACACATGAACTCAAAATCTTTGGAGTTAGCCACCTAAATTTTAACATCAGCAGTCCTTGTACGTTGCCATTTTATCTGCTGTCAGCCAGAGTAAGGCAGCCTGCAATCAAGCACAAAATTATTATGATAAGCAATGTAATGTTCTACATCAAAAGCTGCTAATGAGACAAGAAGAGTGACGCCTCACCCCAGCTTGAGGGATGTATCCGAGCTGTCGTAATCTTGAGGTGGACCGACGGAGTTGCAGGCATTGACAGATTCCGAGGACTGCCCTTCGTCGTAGACTATATTGTCTAATTCTGCGACGGTGTTTCTTCGACTATCTGGTGATATATTAACCACCTAGTATATATGAACAAAAATTAGAGTTCAAAGTGTTGCAAATGAAAAAGGATTTTGCATGTATTGTTAGCTAGCTAGCTAAGATCATCAATTTTGCACCTGTTGTCTTAGTCGTTCGTTCTCCTCCATCAGCTGCTTCCCCTGCATATATAATTCGCAACGTAACTGGGAAGACGGGACAAATCACACCACATTATTTTGTTTTGCAACAATAAGTTTACATACCTTGTCTTGAAGTAGACTGATCTCTTTCATGATTTTCTCTCCCTTTTTCTCCATGATGCGGCTCAATCCAGCCTCGAGGGACTTCTCTAGATGCTGCAGCTCCTCGATGCTTAATCCTTGAAGCTCCTCTCCTCTCATTCGCCTATATATATGGACTCGATCTCATTTTATTTTTTGCAGAAATATATAATAGCTTGCAAAAGACTCGGGAATTCTATGTACCTAAGCTGATGGCTTCTCTCAGCGACTTCTTGGCTTAATCTGGAGTGGTTGCTATCCTCAACTAGCTACAACCATACATACTTTGTTCAATTACTTCAATAATTTAAGCAAAATAAAGAGAATTTCGACGTTGAGCAGAGAGAGAGAACTACCTGCAGCTCAAGCGATGGCTGGTCCAACTTATCGAGGTTCTTTGCGTGCAGTTTATGCCGTTCGAGTATTTCCTTCATACTATGTAAGATCAAACAAAAACTAATCAAGCAGAGGAAGATTTTCTCACTTATGTTCACAATAACCTTAGAGCATTCTGTATATATGTAAATATGTAATGTTATTTCCTCAATGTCTTACGGAAATTTTAAGAGGTTTCACATTTTAAGTCTTGGCACTTCCACACTACAAAATGAGTAACAATACATTCATATACGTCTTTCCATAACCGAAAACTTGCATTATTTGAAGCACTAAGAAAACCAGAATATAATTGAGATAAAACAAAAAACAAAATCATCGCCCTCTATTATTTGTACACAATCAAGGCTAATCATTCAACTTATATGCAGCAAGATTACAGATTTCGCACCATGATTATCTAGTTGGATTGTTTTTTTCTAGCACATAATCTCTTGTTTTAGGACATATCAGTTTGACAGAGTAAGCATGGGTGAGTCCAATTAGGATATTGTTTTACTATGTATTTGTGTTTCCGATCATATTTTGACGTCTACCCTCCATAAATAGTAGCGAAGATGACAAAATTAGTAGTGGAAGTTGTAAATTAGCACAAAGATCAGTGAAAAAAATTAAAGGGCAATTTCAACACGTAATCACTATGGTCGACAATAATATGTAGTCATCCTTTGCTTGGAAGAAACTTATGAAGCTTGATTTAACATTTTTTGGGTCATTAAATACAGAAATTTTAAAGTCCGCGTCACGGTGTACTCGAACCCGAGACCTTTGACCTCAGTCATTAACCACTCTACCACTAGGCCAACACATAGTACACAATAATTGCACTTTCTTTTACAATAAATCCCTGATTATTATTGTTCCACCATTTTATAATCTATGACCTTTCCATATCTATCTTTTCAATGGTATATGTAGAGTTTAGTGCTTATCTATAATTTCACGCTTTCTAATTCTGTATTATTACTTTAACTAGCGAGATGAACACATGAAGCCTTATCCAATCCCAACTCTAAATCCAAGATGGGATGTTGAATCCAAAGCTTGTAGTTGATATTATTAAATATATAATTAATGCGTGTATTCTTTAGAAGCGCCTTCTCAAAGTTTAACACGGCAACAAACGTCATGCATGTACATGGATATTTTCCCATATTTGCATACATACCCCTTAAACCTTAGACAGACTCGAGTTCAGGTGTTCTAGTATAGAATTAGTGTCTCAATGAAATACTGATTATATATTTAGAACTCATTTGTTACGGGTAATAACAGTGTTATAATATTCGAATTTCTTATTTGTTTCCAAACATAAAATCATATCTAGAGCAAAGGCCCTTGATATGTACCATATGATTTATGCAATTTAAGTTGCATATCAATTCATAGGTGGGATGCATAATAAAGAACATATTTATGGTTTATATTAATTTATTACTAGATTGATATAATTAACCCTAATCACATCAATTAAAACTTAATTATAAGGATATTTTATAAATTCCACCAAAAGCTTGCATTTAATTCCTTTCTAGGATGTTCACCAAAATTTTATATTTTTCATTTTTGAAAACATCAACTACCATCAATCTATCATTTATTTACAAAAAGATCATATATGGTCCACTTTTTTACTCTCACTACCCATTAATATATTCATTTATTATCTCCACTCACTTTACACTTACTACAATTTATTAAAACTCGTGTCATCAAAAGCATGCAATGCAAGCTTTTGGTGAACCGAAGGAGTAATATAGTCTACCAACCAAAAGATTATACATTTTAGATATTTAATACTCTTAGGGGTGTTTACTTGCCATAATTAGGTTGGATAGATAAAATTAATCCAACCTAATCAAGTGTTTACATTTAAGGATTAACATTTGAGGATATCCCAAAGCCTGAGATTATTTTAATCTTTTGAATTGTTCTCTATTAATTATAATCCAACCAATATAGGTAGGATTGAAATAATCCTACAAATAAATGCAGAATTACTTATCCCAATTTTAATCATTCACTAATCCTTTGTAGTAAACAAAGGATTGATAGATAAAAATTATCTTATCTTATATTTAATCCATCAAATAATCAATCATTCAAAATGCTAATCATGCAAAGTAAACACCCCTTACTGAACATGCATGATATTGATCGATATCATTAAAGTCTAACATTTTTCACGCCTCATCTCAAATTGCGTAGAAAATGAACACTCATGAAATGAGATCAGATCTATTCATCCATTACTCTAAAATTTTCTAACTAGGAGGAATAAGTCGCATTTTGGAACTCCAAACGTAGACTGGAGAATCTCAACTCGAAGGCACTCTAGTATTTAACGAAATCATTGTCTAGCACACTAATCTATTTGGAAAACCCTAACTAAAACATCTAAGCAGAAACAATTGACACCCGAATTAAACACCCTCTTCAAATAGCTTGACATTACTTTAGATCTCTAAATCAATCTTCATATCTATAACTATAAATTTGAGCATTTAATAGGTACACAATTTGCGAGAATCCGGCTTTAATTATCATATCTTGCTCCAAATCAGCAAAAGACATTCAAATATCAAATATGCAACAAAAATGGCAAGGCCCAAAGCAACACATTAATGTACAATACCAAGAAAGAAACAGATTAAACGATTAAAAATAAAATAAAAACAAGTAGCACTTTAGCAGGGGACCTCATAATTGACAAACCACAAATGACATTATCCTTTGTTTTCTATATATATATAAATAGTGGTTATCGTGCGGACATTCCTTATAGTGTAAATACGAGGATAAATATCAATCTTTATAAATCAATATAGACGATTCAGATTCAATACACAAATTATGACGTAGATACAAATACACAATTATATATAGAAATGTGTACATAACTAATTCAAATATTTTAAAAAATAATTGATATGATTTGTTATAATTTATATATATTAAAGATTATATATATACTCTCCCCCTGAAAATTTCATCCGTACCATTTAAAATGTCTCACTTTTCTCGATTAGGTTGTTTCATTATAAATATCATATTCTATTTTAAAAAATAATTATCATTTCAAAAAATGTAGATCATACTCACTTTTTTACCAGTGTAACTATTTTATAAATTTATTCTAAATACCAGTATCCACAAAATTGATACATTTATTGGGACAATTCCTATCCGCTTATCAAAGATTGAATAAAATATAAAGAAATAATCCTCTCACTCGGTGCATTGTAAAAGTACAATATACTAACACGAAACTTCGTTTAATCATCTCAATAGCCATTTTCACTTCTTCCGCAAGTGAAATGCAAAGTTTCATAGTGTGTGTGTGAGAGAGAGGGAGTCTAAAATACACAAACATTTTCTTGTTCACCATACATAAAATAAAAACATTTCCTTATGCAGATTTTAATAAGAAAATTGAACTTTATGCATAATTAAGAAAGAGGCTAAAACGTCTGTATCTGTGTATAGCTAGAGAGAGAGAGAGAGGGGGACCTGGAGCTAGCGTACTCAAAGAGTTTGCCAGTGGAGGAGAAGATAATGAGGGCGACGTCGGCATCGCAAAGAATTGAGAGTTCTTCAGCTTTCTTAAATAGACCTCTTCTTCTCTTGGAGAAGGTGACTTGCCGCGCGGTGGCGTTGTCGATTTTCCTGATCTGAATTTTCTCTCTCGCCATGATTTTGCCAAAATTATGTAAATAGCTCAGCAGTCGACGAGAATAGAAATAAAGAGCATGCGATGGACTGACAAAATTTCTATATCGGGCGTGACCCGATGGTGGGAAGAGAGAGAAAGAGAGGCGTGTGCAGTGAAAAAGGTGGCATTTTCCCCAATTTAGAGGGGAACACAAACATAAAACCCTCAGAGATATTTATAGGAAAGGAAAGACAGAGGAAATTCATTTGACCATTGTTTCCACTCAGATCTCGAGAGGGATAGAGGAATAGAGGAGAAAGAGCAGTGGTACCTAAATATATATAATACGGAATTTAGAAAAGGAAGGAAAGCAGAATAATGGTTTATCACTTTATTTCCCCTTCTGGAGTAGTTGGAAACTGTGAATTAATTTGGTCTCTCAGCTGGATTTTGGGTTTGAATTTGGTCTTTTGGAACAAAGATGCTACTGTAGTGTGTGTGTCGTGTGTTATAGAAAGAGGGTGGCGTTTGTTAGGTCATCCCAATTTAAGTAAATGATATAGGAAAAAAAAGAGGACCTTTTTGTGGTGAAGCATGTCTCAATTTGTTCATTATTATATTATATTCACTCCTATTCAAGGGCACAAACACATCATCACTTCAAATCATCACAACTTATTTTAATTTATTTTCCACTATAAGAATTGTGATAAAATAAAGTTTGGACTACCAATGAAGATTGTTAGTTTGATTTTTAAAATGTCTGCTATTTTTGGTCCACAATTGGTTCTTTTTTTTGGTACAATAAATACGTTTATATATATATATATATATATATTGGATCAGGTGAAATTAAATCTTTTGTGAACTTGAGAACCAATGCGTAAGGCGTTGAAGATGATCATCGAAAATGATATAAAATTGTGCATAAAAAACTTTCTAAAATTGTTGCACAACAAAATAATTTTAGAGATTTTTTAGATTATCACAACTTTATCTGGTTTTATCGTTATATTCAACGTCTTATCATGGTTCGCAGTCATCAAAAAATGTTTCTCATTGATCCACTCTCTCTCTCTTTTCTATATATATATATATATATAAATCGAATGAGAACCACATCTTTTTGAAACTGCGAACCATGCGTAAGGCGTTGAAGATGATCGTAAAGCGGTATAAAGTTATGCATAACAAAACTTTCTAAAATTATTTTGTTTCAACAATTTTAGAATGTTTTAGATTATCAACTTTATAGGTTTTATTCATCAACTTTATCGTTATCGTAGTTCTCAAGTTCCGTAAAGATGAGTTACCTGGATCAACACTATATATATAAACTAAATCTTTGTAAGTCTTTGTTTTAGATGTTGTACAACCAACATGCGTATTTATGAATTACTAATTGAATTTGAAAGGAAAAAGAAAAGAAAAAATGATTAAGGAAAGGAAAATATGTTTCGATTTGTATAAAGATATGGCTAGGATGCTAGGAGGATGGATGAGGAGGATGAGTCTGATTGACAGCACAAGTGGTGCACATTATCTTTTCAATCAATAATTTATTATCTTTTCAATCAATAATTTATGATATACTATATTCTATTAGCATCAAACTTATTTCTGTGTTCCATACTTTCTTCGTCCCGATATTATTATCACGTTTCTTTTTACACGAAAATTATTAAAAAAATATTTTATATGTAAATAATATATAGTACAACATTCAAGATATTTTTAGTATAAAATTATTTTCTTCTTTGAAACGAGTCAACAATTACAGGACAGCCTAAAAAGAAAAGCAAGTCAACAATAATGGGATGGAATGAGCAGAGATGTCAATGGATCTTGGACCCGATCCAGATCCACAGGTCCAGATCTATTTTTTAGGATGTTAATCTTCAAAAAATAGGATCCAATGAATCTGGACCTGATCAGGAACATTCCTTTAAAATCCGGATTTAGATCTGAATCTTGATTTATGAGATCCAAGTTTGACCCATTGATCCATATATATGTAATTTTTATTTTATTTATAAATATATTATATTGGTTTTCTTTCTAATCGAAGTTGGATAAAACTAGATTATAGAATTGAAATATAGGTCAATAAATTAGAAAATTATACATTGGATTTGAAAAAAAAAAAAAAATCTATATGAATTAGATATGAATTGTCTATTTGCTAAGATATGTCTGATACTTCTATTTCATTATAATATTATTTGATGTCATAAAATAAAAATAAATTTATAACTAATTCATATTTTATTGTATAATGATGATTGTAGAAATTCTAGATAATTATTATAGTGTTATTGTATATTTAGATTATTATTATGCGATATTGTGAATTATAGTTGATTAAGGATTTATTTTAGAAAAGAAAATATGTGGATCCGGTTCTAGACCCTGATCCTACGAATTTCATGGATCTGAGTCTAGATCTAATTTTTTTGGATCTAACAGATCTGAACTAGATCCGGATCCAAGTAAAAAATTTGAATTTAAATCTGAACCTAATAAGATTCGATTCAGATTCGGTCTATTGACATCCCTAGGAATGAGTGCTATATAGTTCGTTTTTGTATTTTACGAACTCATTAACAAAGGTCATTTTTGTAAATGATGAATTTGAAAATGACTAGTAACTTGTTTATTTTACACCTTGGGAGATATTCGTGTTACTGATATCATTTAGCTTTGTTGTTGGTTTAATATCCAGCACAGTAAGAACGTTTTGTTTTATTTTGACTTAATATCATTTTTATATCAAAGTTTACTCTCTCTTTTTTCAAAAATTGACCACATTTTTTATACTGATATTTTTATTAAATATTTGATTTGGTTTTCAAATATAGATCGGGTCTACTTTCATATAATCATATTACTAGATGGTTGTGTTGGTAGTCGAAAATTTCTATGGAATTAAGCCCTACATTATTTCTAATTATGTGGAAATCAAAACAATCACGTCATTATTTTCATTTGAGTATTGATTCAAAACAAATTTTCTGTTTTCAATATTTAAGAGACGACTATCAGGTGTCGTAAAAGTGGAATTCGTTTTAGATTTGAAAATAAAATCAATTTGTTAGGTATTATTTTTGTTCTATCAAATACAAAATCTATTTCTTGACGAATTTACAAATTGTAATCTAGAAAATTATATTAATCCTTTTCTTTTTAAAAGCTTGCTGAATATCTTTTGTCTCGTACATCTTATTAACAAGAACACTTGCATAATTGTAAATAGAAACTACAGTAATTAGTAAAATAGATTTTAATTAGTAAATGAACTTTATTAGTTGAACTGTTGACGGGCATCAAATGATAGAGACTTGTGATCTGTTACATGTCATAAGATCTTCATACATTACAATAGAAACTCGTTGAGACAATGTGTTTAGTTTAAAATCATTTTGATTGGAGTCATAATTCAAATAGTCACTCCGTCCATCAAAAGTTTACATTATTTTCTGTGATACGAGTTTCAATAAATTATAATGAGTGTAAAGTAAGTAAAGATAATAAATGAATGTATTAATGTGTAGTGAGAGTAAAATGTGGGTCATATTGATTCTTTTGTAAATAAATGGATAGATTTAGGGGAGTTGATATTTCTAAAAATAGAAAATATAAGTTTTTGGTGGACGGACAAAAAAAAAATTAAATGCAAGGTTTTGATGAACGGATGCAGTATAATACTATCAAATTAAATACGAACTATGTCTTTGATCATATACCGTCAAAATATACTTCTAATACGAATCACAATCATGAATTGTATCTGTTGATAGTAGTTTAAATGATTATATATCATTTATGCGACTCCTTCATCATAAAATCGTGAATTGTTTGGTGGTAGTTTAAATGATGATATAATTTCGACCCCTTCACCCTCTTAATGAGACTTTCGATACTTTCTATTATTAGGATTTAAGACTTTGGAATCGAAACGCAGTCAAAACGTGCAGGCTCTCTATGATGATTCTAAATCTGGAATTACATCAATGTTGTAACTTTCTCCTTCTATTTTCCCAAAGAAGAATAAGTAAAATGTTTTCTTAAGAATTTATATGTCTTCCAAATAAAATAATACCAAGTAAAAAAAATTTCAAAATTAGGCAGATGATTTCAATTATAATACAACCACGCGAATCATATATATACTTCCTAATTGTTATATCAAGTAAAATACTATAAAAACTACAAAAAAGTTAGGCTTCTTTTCGTACTTCTTCAAATATTTAATATAAATATTTAACAATAATGTGGCCGGAGTAACTCGGACGACTACGGAACGCGTGGATAGTGGGGATGGATAAATTATTGTCCTACGATGCATTTGGTATTGTCGGATGCGTTTCCAATTATAGATATCAATATCAATGATATTAGACATCATTTATTTTTCTTGATGTAGAGTTGTTTATTATTATTATTATTATTATTATTATTATTATTATTATTATTATTATTATTATTATTATTATTATTATTATTATTATTATTTGTTTTTATTTACAAGTTTAGCTGTTTATTTGGTGCTATCACATAACTAATGAGCATCGGAACCGCTCACAAATGAGTACAGGAGCAATCTCCTACTACTTTTGATAAAATGGACTATGATTTTAAATGTAAATTTCACCAACCACAAAATGTTTTTGTTCAGGAAAGATTCAAAACTAATATAAATACATAACCTAATGAAATAATAAAAGCTTGTTAAAAGTTACTAACTAAAATTTAAAAATTATTATAAATTTTGAGAATAAACTATTGGTCACAATTTTTAAGTAAAAAAAAATTACCAACATAAATTTTGAAAAAGACCGCATACAAACAACTTGGTTCGCTATGTCAAGGATATGATGAGTCGAACTATTTACTCACGAAATAATTGAGCTTGTCTAGTAAAACATATTCATTAAGGGGACATTTATTTTCGAAGATTGATTTAGAACGCTAAAAAATAATATAAGTTAATTTATTATTTATGTTGATGGATTGTAATTTTGTGGTATCACAAGATCTTTGATAATTTCGATCATTTGAGTCAGATTGTCTCTTACGTACCCATGGATTCAACAATAATTCGAAAGATTGCCATATTCGGAAATCTCTCGAGTCCCAAGACAATTTTTTTCTTACGATTTTTTTTGTGATCGAAAATAGTGATGGGGACAAGTTTCGCCACTGGAGATAGTGGTTTAGCGACTAGAATCTCGATTTTCTACATAAATTTTAATTTTTTATGGTCAAATTCCTATGTTTAAATTAAAATTATATTTTTGAAGTCTCTGGCCAAGAATAATCATTCTTGGTACTTATTTGCAAAAGTAAATAAAAAATAAATTAGTAAAAATACAGTTTTTTTTTACACTCCAACAAGCAGGATACTATTCATTAACTTGGTTCAAGCATGGCGGATCTGGCGGTGGCATGACCATTGGAGAAATGATCACACTAGATAAGCGTATTCTGCTAGAATGCAGTAATTGTTCGAGTTGCTCTTAGGGAGTGTTTGGTTAAGTTTATTTTAGAGAATTTATAAGATATTTCAATAGCTTATAAGAGTCTCAAGAACTTATAAATTATTAAAATATTTGGATAATTGATCTTATAAGTTAGAGAGGGAAAATCATAGTTAAATAGATAAAATTAACGAGCAATGAAGTTGGTAGTGTATATGTAGGAAATAACGAACTATAATAAGGTTATTTTGGTAAATACATGGTTGCTTATAAGCTTACGGAAAAATAAGTTGGGGTTGAACAACTTATTTTTATGAGAGTTTATAAGTTGTTGAAGCTTATTTTCACAGTTTATAAGCTGTTTATGATTTTATTTTGCCAAATATTTTACAATAATTTATAAATTTATGAACAACTTATCAACTATTTTTAAAACTTATAAACTCAGCCAAATAACCTCGTACACTATCAAAATAAGAAGTTTGTGCCAACTCTATGAATGAGGGACCTTTTACTTTCCTGGTTAATTACTATTATACGGTACTATTATTTTTCCATTGAAAGTGCATTTAATCAGTTCTCATTTATTTTGTGAAATTGCTTTTTTTTCTGTTGATTGTTTCAGGAAATAAAATAAACAAAATTAAGAGAGAAGAGTGAGAAGAGAAACTAAAGCCCCTAGAAAATCACAAATGAAAACTGGTCGGTATTTAGTATTTACATTTGAAAGATTTAATAACATAATTAATTCATAATACATATTTATTAAAAAATTGAAAATTTAAGCTAATGTTTGTCTTATGATCGAGCTGATTGTGTAACATAAAATGATAAAACCACCAACAGTCATTTGCCTAATTTGGCTATAATTCAAATCAAAATATCCGAGCAGAAACCAACATTATTCTTTCCGAATCATAGGCCACAAACAGGATTAAATAATTTATCCTAGAAAAATTATAGTCCTGCCGAAATAAATAAAACTAGCTCAATTATTTTTGCAGTTTGATTACTGAGAAAGCTGATCATAATTGGTAGCTGAATATCTCATTGATCTTATTGGTTAGTTATGTCAAATCAATTATTTACTTTGCATAATTAAAGTTTCTACTGTATGCACTAGCTGTCACCTCATTCAATTTTAGTTGATATCCCATTTATTTCTTATCATAGATCTACTCACTTGCTTACCGTTCCTAGTAATTTTGGCATGCCATTTTTAAATGATGAATAGTGGTGTCCATAATTAATTTGATGAATTGATTGAGCTAAAGCAGTGACCAATATTGGGTGTGTCATACATCTCAAAAGAAAATTGATTTATCACCAATTACTTAACAAAAGTTATCTATATTGGGCTTAGAGGATATATTATATAGACTTTCTTCACCAACATTATTGAAAATAAAAAATAATAAATTATATATATATAAATGTATAAATAACATATAATTTTACACTACTTTTAGAAAGTAAATATGGTTATTGCTAAAAAAACTCACGGACTATGATCCAATTTGGATTTACGACACGTTTTATAAATTATTGCAATAACAACACCGCTATTCAATTTTTAAAAATATAGGCATACTCAACGTTTCGATGACGTCATTTCGATACCAATACCCATTCTATGAGCGCTGTGTGGTGAATACACGGCACATTTTGCTAGTGTGGAAAAAATTGTCATGTCATTTTCCGATCATCATAAAAATTGGACGTGCCTATTTTTTAAATTAAAAAAGGTATTATTATTGCAACCATTGATAACACATATCGAAAACAAAATTAAATTAAAGATTCCTGATTTTTTTAACAATAAGCAAAAATAAACCACAATTGACTTACTACTTATAATTTCACTTAATGCTGCAGACATTAGATCCATATCACTATAAGCAAATAATAAAACTATTCCAACATTCAACGTGAAACTCATATTGAAAGGCGGAATCTTTATAGATGGTTCGTCTGCGAAAATTTTCAAATTTAAAACATGTTATGAATAATAGGAATTGGTTCATATATATACAATTCTTAACATACATAAATAAAAACAAATCATGTCCATTAGATTTGAAGATCTAATAGTGTGCATCTAAATTAGTTATATACATATTTTTGTTTATAATTATGTATTTGTGCATCTAAGTTATAATGTGTGCATTGAATCTAAAACTTTTATATTGATTTATCATTAAGAATTGATATTTGTTCTCATGTTTACATTATAAAGAGTGTCCATACGATAACCACTACCATGGATAACAAATTTGGTGATGTCTATACCTAAATAATTTTTTAGAAACATATAAACGATACTGGATTATAACTTGGATTGCAATATTTTTATAAAATTGAAATTTCAACTTAATCTGATATTTCATTTACCGAATTAAAATCATGGATAAATAACAAAGTTATCAGCTCAAAGAAAACATGTTATCGTAAATTTATACGCACTAATTTAATTTTCAAAAAGTACTAAACCAAAACAGAAAAAATAACTATTCAAAGAAAGTCATACAAATAGTTGATAAAACCGGAACAAAGTGCTAAATGTTTTTATTCGAATATATCACATCAAGACAATTCTATAAATAATTATTACTGCACATCCGCGTGAAATAATAAGATTTTGAACATTTAATTATTTTCTCAAATTACAAAGGATTCTACAAAAAATTAAGTATGTCGATTTTTTTAATTTAAAGCGTTATGTAATATTGTAAAAAAATGATGAATTCACTTTGAAAGTTGATGAATCCAAGAAAATTGAAGTTTTATCCGCATGGGATTCATCTTCCTGTCGAACTAAGCAATTAACGTAACAACCCGGTGAAAATTTTGAATTTAAAATTGATAACTTATCCAACAGTTTCATCAACTTTCATAATGAATTCACTTGGTTGTTAGTTTTAGGATAAAAATGGTTCTTATTTGAACATAACTCTCTCTCTCTATATATATATATATATATATATATATATATATATATATATATATAATAATAATAATAATAATAATAAGAAGAATTCGTACAATAACCAAACTACTTATTTTACACTGAAATTTCGAACAATAATCAAACCACTAGTATGAAAATTAGGCCACATCCAAATAAACTAGTAATAATGTACTTAACTAAAGAAAGAACAATACCTTATATTTCAATTAAATTATAAAATAATTTATTATACGCAAGAAAACTAACCACATTTCAAAATAATTCATTTATTTAGAGCTAGTTTTTCATCTACAAAATTTTTATAACAACCATTTATTGCAAAATTGTAAAAAAAATATGTTTATAGCATTCTTAAATGAAATTTTAAGTATACAGGAGCCAAATATACTACTAAGTTGAGCTGTCTCCATAATTAACATCTAACTAAAAAGTATATGATATCTTTAATTAAATTTATAAGCAATATAACAAATACATGTCGATTGCATTTCTTAAATCTCAACTTAATGTTCTATTTAATTCAGAATTAAAACAGCAACAACTATTATATCGGATAT
The DNA here is from genome assembly GCA_036937905.1 of Salvia rosmarinus. NCBI lineage: Eukaryota > Viridiplantae > Streptophyta > Magnoliopsida > Lamiales > Lamiaceae > Salvia > Salvia rosmarinus. The sequence goes on from CM072816.1 coordinate 10,160,990, forward strand.
ATAAATAAATAAAAATTTATACGTACACACATAAATAAAAGTAAAATAAATCTAAGGGGTGGTCTCCATGTGCGCCCAGCACAGTGAGACCACCCTAACACCCTAATTAATTAGTTATTAATCCTAATTAAGTAGTTAATTAATCTTAATTAATTAATTAAATTAAATTTAATTAAAATTAATTAATTTTATAAATTTTAATTGTAAATTAATAAATATAATTTTAAATTAATATATCTTAATTGTGAATTAATAAATTCTAATTATGAATAATAAATCCTAATTATGAATTAATAAACCCTAATTTTGAATTAATAAACCCTATTTGGAATTAATAAACTCTAATTTTGAATAATAAATCCTAATTTTAAATTAATAAACCCTAATTGGAAATAATAAACCCTAATTTTGAATAATAAACTCTAACTTTGAATTAATAAACCCCATTGTGAATTAATAAACCCTATTGTGAATTAATAAACCCTAATTATGAATTAATAAACCCCAATTATGAATTAATAAACCTTAATTATGAATTAATAAATTATAATTAAAAAATCTAATTATCGTTTATTACTATATTTAATATAAGTTTTTGTCATAAAACAAAAAACAAAACATTAAATAATAAAATACTAAAAATCAAAGAAAAAAAAAAGCAATGTAAAATTCAAATGAGCGCGTATACAAGTTTTTCACTAAATCTAAACCACATTTCAATATCCGACTTTAATATATAACTAATTATTCATCTACAAATTTGGATTACTATCATTAATTATTGGGTTATTATAGGCATAGCCCCTTTTTTTACTTTTTGTAGCCCATTATTTAAAAAATTATAAAAATATTAAATTTTTACTATTTTACCCCCCATAACTTCTAAATTCGTAATAGAAGATTAACTCCATTAGTTGTCATACCGGGACTTATATTCAGTTTATGAGTAATTAAAAGTTATAACTAGGATTTCGCACTGTCAATAATTATTAATGAATCCTATAAATGAAGTTTGAAAGGATTCCGAGTTCAAAAAGTTCAAAAGTTCGGAAATCGTTGGCCAATTTTTGGGTTAGGGTTTTTAGCTTGAATTTGAAGATAGAAAATAGATATGGATCACTTCCATTTAGAGCAGACTATCGGTCGGTTTCGGGTTAAAATCGAACCGATTAAACTGATTGACTGAATAAAAAAAATTGATTGAATCGAACCGACAGGAGTATATTGATCGAACCGATACCGACCGAAACCGAAAGATTTTGATTCAGTCGGTTACGATGAAACCGTATGGGACAGACAAAGGGTTTTCTGCCTTGTTTTCATTCTTTCTTCTCCTTCCGTTCTGCCTGCAAACGCTGCCGCCACTGTCTCCTTCTGTTCCGTCTTCAAACAAGTAGCCTATTCCTCTTAGCCGTTCTGCCAACACTGCAACAAGACGGAAACGGCGAGGATGATTGAAAGGGAAATGCTAAAAAATAATACGGTTGGAAGTGAGAAAAAATTGAGATGAGATAGACTGTTCTATGTTGAGATTTGGATCGTTTATGGGAGGATACATGAAGAAGGATAAATGCGAGGAAGACGGAGACTCTTTTAAAAAACTCAACCAAAAAAAGGGTTCAGTGCATTGGATTCTTTTTAGCACTGTTGTCGGTAGCTTTTAGGAAAGGGAAATGGAAAGATTTACAAAAGGGGACTGTCAAAGCAAAAAGTGATTAAGAGAGATATGGATTGTCAATTGATTAAATTATGATTTAAGTTTGAGTGTGTTTAGTTTGATTTATGCAGAGAATTGTGATTTATGCGAGGATAAATATGAGCTTCTTTGAATAGAATGAACTAGGAAATGAGAGGCAAGAAATGAAACGAAACGAAACTTCCTAATAAGGAAAGTGAGATTTTTTTGAAACCAGATTAAGTTTTAACGAATGAATGCAAAGTATAAACTTGTTTCAAGCTAAGTATTAATAAGGAATTAAGAAAAGATAAGAATAGTTAAAGAATTGCTAGAAAAATAAATTAGAGTTTTCGAAGGAAATCAGAACAAAAGTTAATATTGTAAGTCAAATGCAAGACCCTAATAAGCCAAAAGACTATTGAGTCCTTCATCTTCCTCGAATAAAGTAACAAACCTAGTCTCCTATGTTAAAAATGTGTCAAATGCAAGACCCTAATAAGCCAAAAGACTATCCAGTCCGTCGTCCTTCCTCGAATAAAATAACAAACATAGTCTCTTATGTTAAAAAGGTGAAACATGCGAAAGAGGATACAACACCATTGCGAGAAGATATGCTTAAGGTGGGCTTTATTCTTACATGTATGTAGAGATCCCCTGTGTAGATGCTGTGGACCTTTTATACATGAAACAATAATTATAATTGTTTAGTTTCAAATTTATTCAAATGTTCAATGTTGCAAAATGTTATGATATTGTTTTGTGAAATAAATAGATTTCATGTATGTATTCTATCTGTATTAGATCACCAACATTGATTTTAAATTGAATTCGGATCCTAGACGAAGATTTGCTGGTAAGGATTAACGTCTACACACATAGTTGATCGTGAGTCGCTTTGTGATCGATCTTCGCAATTGTGGAATGAGGCCTCATTCCCAACGCATTGGCATATAGATAGAAAACGGTTGACCGATCAACTTTAAGAAAATGAAATAAAACAAGTTTAGTGTGCACATGCCTTTTCAATTAAAACCTTGTGTGCCACCACATTTAGTTAAAAAGTAATTGATAAATTGTTTAGCATATGTCCACTGAATACATTGTACTCAGCCTCGTATACTCGTTTTTGATGTGCAAATTGAGCTGATGATGGAATGAAGTAGTGTAGAACGGAATTATTTTGTCACTGAATATACAATATACCTTGGTGCACATCTTCATATGTGTATCTCACATGTTTTTTGCTGAAAGTAATCTATGTTAGTATGTTAAGTGATAGGATACGGCCCAACTCCCAGGCCCAAGCATCAGGCCCAATATAAATAAACCTGACATCAAGCTCGGCCCAAACGAGTTCGGCCCAAGAAACTCCCTAAAGCCGGTGGGAGCAGCAGAAGATTGGCCATATCTAAGAGAATCCTTGGTAGAGAATAGATAGGATTCAAATCTATCTTAGAATAGATCTGGGATTCGAGATCTAGGTCATTATAGTTGTGTATAAATAGAGGCTAGATCAAAGGAAAAATGATCATCTACACTTCTTGTAATCACTCCTCATATTTTCAATACACAAACTCTCTCTCTCCCCGTGGACGTAGATCTTATTCATAGATCGAACCACGTAAAATCCCTGGTGTTCTTGCATGCATTTATTTCCCTTACGAAATTAAGATCGATCACTGGCGCCGTCTGTGGGAACGAAAATTTTGTGTTTTCGATCAACCATCGTTTACAAGGAATCAATCACGACAATGCATACGAAGTCACGCATCGAGTCACCGCGGCAACAACGATGGCGGACACGCCGGCTTCGGCTCGGGAAAAACCCATCGGAGAAATAACCCACGAAGGTCATATCGAACAATCGACGAGCGGGGCGATCGGTCTGCATGAAGAAGCGGGATATCAGCGAAGGAGATCGCAATAGTAACGAGGAGCACCTCGGCTCGCGCATAAACCTGATGGCGCAGTCGAGGATTTCTCGAGAAAAACAAGGAGAGTTTTCTCGATACCTCGACCACGCGCAAGGTCGGCCGTTTCCGAAGAGGGCGCGAAGCCTCGTCTAAACACGAGGCACCGCAGCGAGTGGATCCCGGCATTAGTCATGGGCGCTCATACCTCTGCACGCGTTGGGGCACAACCCAATCGCGCGGGACGAACAGGCGGAAGAGGCGTCGCGATCGCCGCGAGGCGGTCTGGTTACCAAAAGCGAGTTCGATCGGCGAACTCCGCCCCTCTCTCAGAGGCGGTTTCGGCAGTGCGGTAGGATAGTCACCCGTTCTCAAGCGAAATACTCGACACCCACTCCCGGACAAATACGGGTGCGAGCATCACCCTCTGACGGACTAAGGGACCCGAACTTCCTCCGCGGTTCGATACAATATGATCAACCAACGCCTCGACACAATTCATATGTGCAAGCTCTTCCGGAGTTACTAGTCGACAATGCCCGCGGTGGTTCGACGATCTACCTCCGGGAGCATTGGTTCTATCGCGATCGATGAAGGCCTTCCATGAAGGTTCTTCCGAAGGCGAGTCAAGATGCCTTGACACGTCTCCTCACCTTGAGGCAAGGCCGGAGCGAGTCCATCGGCGACTTTATGACCGGGTTGATAAGGAGAGCACGAAGGTCACGAGATGTGAGCGATCTCATCATCGTCTCGACCTTCGAGCGGCATCATGCAGGGGCCTTATATAAAGAGATCGTCAATCTGAACCCGTCTGCGCGACAGAACTATGGCGCATAGTGACCGGTTCGCCAAAGCGGACGAGGTTGATAGAAGAGCGAGGCGGAGAAAGGCGAGCCTGCGAAAAGGGAGAAGAGGCGAAGGGCGAGGAGGCCGAGGCGAGGCCGACGAAGTGCGAGGAGATCGTCGCTCCATAGAGTCGAGGGCTCGGGCGCGGCGGCACCTCGGAAGACCTCAATACACTCCTTTGGCGAAGCGAGGGAAGAAATCTCTGAACTCCACATGGATAAGTTCGAGAAGCCTCGACCAATGACGGGGGTCAAAACGTCGAACTAAGGACAATCTGTTCTTTCCATGAGGATTATGGACATGACACGAGGAGTGCGAGACCTCATGGAAGATATCGAGATGCTAGTACAAGGCGGGGTCTAAAAAAATACAAAGGCGGGGACCGGCAGGTTGGCGTCTGAGGCCCTCGTCGAGGCGAGAAAAAGAGAAGCAGTGAGAAGGGAATTGTGCCTCACAAGAAAATGAAGCGCAAGGGACGAGGAGGAGATGGCGAACCCCGATGCGACGGGTCATCTCTACCATTACGGTCTCCCACGTGGGGTTCTGAAGTCCTCCACAGGCGGGGCAAGTCCCCATACCAGTGAGCTGTCGACAAGAGGTTCGGGAGGGACGAGGCAATTACCTTCTCAGGGCGACCACAGCCTGCGGTGGTGCCCACCGTGGGGCAGCGGTGATCGAGCGATGATCGCCAACAAGTTGGTAAGACACGTTTATATCGATAGTGGCGCGTCGATGGCATCCTCTTTAAAGAATGCTTTGACAAGCTAGGAGTAGAGGCGGCGCCTCGCGCGCCCCCTACCACTCCGTAACCGTGCAGGGAAGAGACACGCCCGACGGGGTGATCGACACGCCCGTCACGATGGGAAAGGCACCGACGAGCTCTACCAAAGTGGTGCAGTTCTTTGTGGTGGGGCCCATTCGCCATACAACGTTATACTTGGGCGAGGCGGCTAAGCAGATGAGGCGGTGTGCTCAACCTACCATCGACAATGAAAATTCCCACAAGAGGAGGATAGCCGTGATCAGGGAGACCGAGCGAGCTAAAGAATGCATGCAGTGTCGCCACGAGAGGTGCGAGGACTTGGTCCGACAACCGCAAGCATAGCAATCAAAGAAACCCGAGGAGTTAGAACAGGAAGGGCGTCGCGGCCCAGAGAACTCGATGAGGAGGTCGCATTGTATGAAAATGAACCATCCAAGGTCGTAAGGTTGGCTCTCCGGTGTACCTCAACTAAGGAAACAAATCATCCAACTCACAGGGAATTCGGAGGCGTGTTCGCTTGGTCCCTTGATATGGTGGGGTTTCACCATCTATCATCACACACCGTCTCAACATTGACAACGACATGAAACCAGTTTGGCAAAAGCAGCGGATTTTGCGGTAGGGTGGAATCAAGTCATCCACGACGAGTGAAGCGATTACTAAAGCGCACGCATCTTGTTGAAGTCAGTATCCGACACGGATAGCCAACCCAAGAATGGTGAAGAAAGGCGGAGGAGGGTGGCGAATGTGCATCAATTATACCGATCTCAACAAACATTTCCCTAAAGATCGTACCCCATTCCCAACATCGACAAGAAAGTTGGCGCGTTGGCGGTCTGAAGTCTTGACTTCTGAACTGTCTGAGGATACCACGGTCACGATGGATGGCGAAGATGCGGCCAAAATAACCTTCATTCTGATTTGGTCTTCGCATACAAGAAGATGCCGTTCGGACTCAAGAATGCGGGGCCACCTATCGAAGGATGGTAGACAAAATATTCCACCCTACATAGGGCGGAATGTGGAAGTGTGCGTGGATGACATCGTCGTCGAGAGCATTGAGGAGGCCGCATGTGTTGCCGACCTCGGGATCGTCCTCGGCCTACTCGGAAAAGTCGACCTAAAGTGAACCCCAAAATGCACGTTTGCGGTTCGGTCAGGAAAATTACGGGATGTTGGGTTTCACAAGAAGGTTTGAAAGCCAATCCGTCCAAGGTTCAAACCATTGTGGAAATGAAGATGCCAAAACAATCCACGGCGTGCACAAATTGACGGTGCATTGCGCGCTCGGCCGTTTTCTTTCGAAAGCCATGAGATAAGCGACTACCTTCTTCAAAATACTTAAAAGGCTCGAGTTCTCACGGAATGACATACACAAGTCTGCTTTGAAGAACTCAAGAACTACCTCGCCAAGCGCCCACTATCCGTCCCAAAAGAAGGAGGGTCCTTTCCCTATACCTCGCGCCTCGGACGAAACCATAAGTGCGGTCTTGGTGCGAGAGAAAGGACGCCAACTCCCGTGTATTTCATCAACCGAGCATTAAAGGACCGTAAACAAGGTATCAACCTTTGGAGAAGCTCATGTTGGCATTAATAAATCTTGCAAGAAGATTACTGCCATACTTCCATGCACACCCCATACAAGTCCTCATCGATCACCCACTTGGCAAGTATTGACGAGCCGAGCTCTCGGGGAGAATCGCGAAGTGGGCAATTGAATTAAGCGAACACGACATATCTTTTTGCCTCGTCGAGCCATCGAGGTCGAGCTCTAGAAGACTTCCTTGTCGAGGCTAACCGAGATATACGAAACCCAACGAGTCCGTATCGAGACAATGCGGCCGAACCTATAGATAAAACTCCAAAAGATTGCCGGCAAGTCTCGTTGACGGGCTTGGGAAAGCGGTGGCGGGCGGTATCCTACTTTTAGGACCCGGATGGCGAGATCACATATGCACTTGGTTCGCATTTAAAAATACGAACAGCGAAGTGGAATCTGGTTTTAATTGCGGGACTTCGCCTAGCTCAAAGCCTTCGGTATGAGCCGTGCAAGTCATAGTGACTCTCAGTCATAGTGAGTCACATCTTTGGGAAAATCTGAGGCAAAAGCAGCAGGATGAAAAATACCTTGAAAAAGCCAAAAGCTTACAACAAGCTTTCTCACACTTCGGTTAGTTCGCATCGAGGGAGCGAGAATAGCCGGTGACATATTAAGCAAATTAGCCTCGTCGTCGACGAACTCGCCCGATGAAGAAGTCCAAGCAGAGCATAAGCGATGGCGACCTGGGCACCGAGGTCAACATAGTATCGACGACGGACCCAACCGGATGACTCCCGTTCGAGAATACGGAAAGGCGAGCTACCCACGACAAGCTTGAGGCTAGGAAGATCTTGAGCAAATCTGCGATATACACTGAGCAGGAATTCTCTATAGAAAGTCATACCTCTAACCTCTCCTAAGGTGCCTGGGCCCGACACGAGCTGACTACGTACTACGAGAAGTGCATGAAGGATCATGTGGAAGTCACATCGGACCCCGCACCCTATCAAAGAAAGTCATGCGATGGGGATACTATTGGCCGACGATGTTCCAGGATTCAATCGATCTCGTGAAGAAATGTTCGAAGTGCCAAATCCATGGGAACGTACCGAGGCCACCTCAAACCGACCTCGCCAGCATGCAAAGCCCTTGGCCATTTATGCAATGGGGGATTGATATTGTGGGTCCATTCTGCAAAGCTCCAGGGCAGTTTCAATTCCTAATTGTCGCAATCGACTATTTTACGAAGTGGGTGGAAGCCGAACCCTTGGTGAAAATCACGAGCAAAAACGCACTCAACTTCGTCTGAAAAAACATCGTGTGTCGCTTCGGCATCTCTCATATCCTTATTTCGAATAATGGGACACAATTCACGGATAAAATGTTCAAAGAATGGTGCCAAGAGTTTCGGATCCAGCAAAAATTCACCTCGGTGGCTCATCCTCAAGCAAATGGTCAAACTGAAGTCACCAACAGAACAATCGTGAAAGGACTCAAGACTCGCCTCGATCGAGTAAAGGAGAATTGGGTGGAAAATTTACCGCAAGTCCTATGGTCGTGTCGAACTACACCTCGGACGTCGAGCGGAGAAACACCCATAGCTTGCGTGCGGAATCGAGCGGTGATCCCTGCGAGATCGGTATGCGAGCCCGTACCATTCACTTCCGGTTGAAGCAAGCGAGGAAAATCTACGAACGATCTAGATCCGCTCGAGAGAAAGAGACCTCGCCTACATCGAGGAAGCTCGGTATAAGCAACAAGTAGCTCGGTACTACAACCCGGTATCAAGTCGACAATTCCAAGTAGGCGACCTCGTGCTTCAAACAACGAAATCGATAAAAGCCATAAAGCTCGGTGGCTGGAAGCCACATGGGAAGGACCATACCAGGTCACTGAAGTCCTCGGAAAAGGGTCATACAAGCTCACTCATATATCCGGACAGCAAATACCCAGTACGTGGCACATCATTCATCTGAAGAAATATTTTGCATAAGTGTCAAAAGTTGAGTCTGTTGTGTCATCGAGTCCGTTCGGTCGTATCATCGAGTCTGTTCAGTTGTGTCCTTGAGTCTTGTTTTATTATTACATCGTTCTCTATCAATAAAATCTTTTTCTTGCATGATTTGTTTGTCACTTATGTATACTATCTCTTCTCTATACCCTCTTCGAAGGACGAACTATATCCTCGACGGAGGACAGAACTCAAACGCGCGTGAGAGGACCATCCCTAGCGATAAAACTTACCAAATAAGGAACCAATACCTCCATTTATTTCGGGGAAGAGGGGACCACCCCCAGCGATAAAACTTGCCAAAACAGGAACCAATACCTCCGTTTATTTCGGGGAAGCGGGGACCACCCCGAGCAATATTTCTTGCCAAAACAGGAACTCATACCTTCGTACGAGGACGAAATACCTTCGTATATTTCGAGGATGAATACCTTCGTACGAGGATGAAATACCTTCGTATATTTCGAGGATGAATACCTTCGTACGAGGACGGAATACCTTCGTTTATTTCGAGGATGAATACCTTCGTTTATTTAGGATGAATACCTTAGTTTATTACGAGCGAACTACCTTCGTATGAGACGAACTACCTTAGTTCGTTTGAGGACGAACTACCTTTATGCGAGGACGAGCTACCCGTCTAACGAGGACGACCTATCTTCTTATTGGTTACGGTGAGAAAGGCGGTGTTCGGAGGAGTTAACAAAGCAAATAAAAATAATTCTTATTTCAAAGTATCGGTTTATACATTACGAGGACGAAGAGGGCCGGGAGGCGGGAAAAGGCGAGCAAATCCCTAGAAAATCGAGATTCAACAGAGCATCTATACTAATCCTACCTCACCTCGTCCTCGATCTCGCTAAGAGCCTGCCGGATCGACCTCGGCCACTCGACGACGCAGCCTGCTAGATCGACCTCGGCTCCTCGAGGGCTTTCATCCGTCTCGACAATGAAGCGTCTCTCTTGAGCTAGCCACTCGGAGAAGACATATCCGGAAAAAGAGGAAGTCCTAGCGGATGGAGAAGCTTGACATGTAAGAAGGCTCAAAAGCGAAGAAGGCTCGATGGCCGAATGAAGCAGCGTCGAGGAAGGGATGACGTGCCACAATCTTGTATAAACCGCGATCTTCTTCAAATCATCATATTGCTCTCGAAATTACCGAGTCCGGCCATACCTTCTCTTATACTCCGGGCACCGCACTTTGAGGTCTAAGACCACAGCCTCGACCTCGGAGATGGTCATTCCACCTTGTCGGTGAATAAATGCCTCGTGCTCGACGTCTTTCCTCTAAGATCGGTTTGGCCTTATCCTCCGCAATCTCGAGCTTCTCCTCACTTTCCAAAATCCGAGCATAAAGCTCGTCCATTTCTCTTGTGATGCCCTAAGCGACTTGACCTCCTCCCGCACATGACCGAGCTTGTCTTCCAAGCGAAGGACTTGGCCTCCTTATCTTGAGAGCCCGTCGAAGACTTCGATTTGACCCAGCCAGGGGGAAGCATCAGGCATATCAGGAGAAGACTGAACACAAAGACAAAATCATTCAACTGAACGACGGATTTTATTAAAGCCTTTAAGGCAAATCAAAAGCAACATCCTAATGATGACGTATTTACAAGTTTGATCTACAAAAAAAAAAGGGAGGGGGGTCAACTGACCCCTCCAGAAGCTCCAACTAACTCGGCCGCATCTTGGGGAGCATCTACCTCGGCTGCGGTGGCCGCCTCCAGGACACGTTCTGCCTCAGCCTCCCCCTCATCCGGGATTCCCTGAGCCCCGGCGCCCTCCGCCGCCATGGCCGCCGCCTCCCCAGAACCCTTCGTAAGGTCGGCCATCAAGGCTTCGATCATGGGATCGCGATCCACCGGACAAGCACGGACGGACTCCGCGGTCAGCAAAAGCAGAGGGCGAGTCAAGCTCTGCGCAAAGACGGGCATCTCCTCAGGCCACGACCCAGGACCTCGGCATACGCTCGAACCAGGGCGTCATCCTCTGTCGCCTCATACCCATACTTGGACTTATCCAACTCTGGGTAATCCTCGGCGACTTCATCGATGACATCCGCCACTGCGCGCCTGTTCAGCACCGCAGCCACATCGACGACCATCCCAGAGAAGCCCCCCGAGAAGAATAGCCTCTCCGCAAAGGCGCGGAGCATCCGTCCTTGTGAGGTCGCCAGCTCGACCTCCCGTCGCCGGGCTTCCTCTACTTCGGCCCTCAAACAACTGGCTTCAGCCTCCGCCGCCTCGGCCCTTGCCGCCTCCGCCGCCTTAGCTGCCTCTGCCGCCCTTGCTCTCGCCGCCTCCGCCGCCCCCGTCGCCACGGCCGCCGCTTCCCTCCAGACTGCATCCCGAGCCCGGGCCTCGGCCTCAGAAACCTCCTGGACGAGAAGAGTCTTCTCCTCCTCCATCTCCTACGCGAAACGAGCCACTCCGTCGAACTGGGCAACGGCACCTTTCAAATACTCCATCATGAGAGTAGACGCTCCAGTCACGAAGGCGGACGCCTTAGCCAGTTCGGCTGATACGACCTCGACCCCCTGTATAATGACCAACCGAATTAGAAGATACCATGATTATACTATCTAAATATGCATACGAACAAATACGTCGCTTCGTGGAAAGCGCGGGGTGCGGGTTGAGAACCAATGATCTCGACCTCGGGATCGGAAACGATCGGGACATCGGTAATCGATGGCAGTCTCTTCAAACGCCTCAAAGGCCGGGCGAGGGGATTTCTCGAGTCTCCATCCTCCGGAGGTTTCTGGGCGACATCCTTCATCTTCGAGGATGGCACCCCGCCTCAGAGCTCGGCCCTTTCCCCGCCTCAGAGCTCGGCCTCTTTCTCTTCTTCTTCCTGTCGGCGACCAAATTCACTACAACGAGGAAAACAATATATAAGTACATCAAAAACATCCAAGCAACAAGAAATGGAAGAGAAAGAGGGACTCCACTGCAGCAGTAGGGTCATAAGGGCTCAGCCCCGCATCCGCAAGCTCGGCCTCGGAAAAGACTTCGTCCACAAGGCCAATCCTGTCTAATGATTGCTCAAAGATGCCGAAGTCATAGTCCGTAGCCATATCTGACAGTTTATCGCAGTTCCAGGCAAACTGGAGTGACCCAGGAAAACGACAAAAGAAAAACTTCTGGTGCCAGTTGGAAACTTTGGACTTCGTTTTTAATTTAAAATTACGACGAGGTGTCAGGTAATACCACCCCCCGCTGAACTTCAACTGAAAAAACCTAAGGACGAGTCCTAAGGTCAAAGGGAAATTATGGCGGTGAGCAAAGACGCCTAGGCCAGTCAAATGACGAAAGGAGTTCGGCGTCAACTGAGCTAAAGGAATGGCGAACAGTTGCTGTAACTCAACATATATAGGAGGATAAGGAAGACGAAGGCCATTTTTAGGCTATCCTCATATACCGTGGCGTAACTGTTCGGATGAGCACAAGCCCTATCCTCCGCCGGGAGCAATAAAACCAAGGATTTCGGGATATGAAAGCGATCGCGAGTTCTAGTCTAACGAAGGCATCTAAAATTGAAGAAATCAAAGAAACTCTACCAGCATCTACCAAAAATGGAAAACACACTTTACGTATGAAGGGAGGGAGGCCGGCAAAAGTATAAACATCCCTATCCACAGAATCGGGCGACGAATACTCGATTAAAGCACGGTTACCCTCGCCGTGAGATTCAGAAGAAGAGGAAGCCATAACTTACTGGTTTTAAGATCGAGGATGATAGCGTTGAACCTCGCGCAAACGGTAATGGCGAAAATGAACTTTTTAGACGACAAAAAGTTTCAGAGAATTTGAAATTAGAAATGTGCAAAGTGATAGGCGAAAAGGCGTATCAGGGAAGTTATTCCCCCAATATGCACTTTATCGGGAATCCAACCGCTGCCGGATTAAATGCGCATTAAATGCTAACAAGGCGTCCCGTGTACAACTTCGGCATAACGCCTCATCAGGTGAAGCCGATCAAAAGACTTCGGCATAACGCCTCGTCAGGTGAAGCCGATCAGAAGACTTCGGTATAACACCTCGTCAGGTGAATCCGATCGAAAGACCTCGGCATAAGGCCTCGTCGGTGAAACCGAGCAACCGACTTGGACACACCTCGGACGCGAAGCGAGCAACAAATGACCTCGTGACGCCTCTACGGTGAAAACAACAACACGTCTACGGTGAATTACGACCCCGAACCCATCACGACCTCGCCTGCGTCTTTTGGAGGGGATGTGATAGGATACGCCCAACTCCGGGCCCAAGCATCGGTCGATATAAATAAACTCGACATCAGCTCGGCTGACGAGTTCGGCCAAGAGCACTCCTAAAGCCGGTGGGGCGCGAGAAGATTCGACCATATTTATGAGAATCCTTAGTAGAAAGAGATAGGATTCAAATCTATCTTAGAATAGATCACGGGATTCGAGATCTAGGTCATTATAGTTGTGTATAAATAGAGGCTAGATCAAGGGAAAATGATCATCTACACTTTTGTAATCACTCCTCATATTTTCAATACACAAACTCTCTCTCTCCCCGTGGACGTAGATCTTATTCATAGATCGAACCACGTAAAATCTCTGGTGTTCTTGCATGCATTTATTTCCCTTACGAAATTAAGATCGATCATTAAGCTAAGCCAAACTCTTTTGTTTAGAATGTAGTTTTGACTCTAATATGTAAGTTACGTTACTTCGATCCTTGTGATCATAAATGTCTATATAAATGCAAGTCTTTCTCTCGAGGATTACGAATGATAGTCCAACGATCATTCTTTTCTGCTTCTTAAATCCCATTTTGAGTCGTAATTCCTGCTAAATCGTCCTTCTAAATAACGGAATGTGACCCGTAATTAGATGGATGCATCGCGCATCACACAAATTTTACTAAAAGTATATACATATTTTGCAAAGCCCAATTTGTGGTATGGATTCTAGATTTATCAAGCAAACGTTTATGGTTAGCAGGACGGTTGTAATTCATAGAACATAATATATGTTGGGGTGGTCTCCTATGCACACAGTGCGCATGCGCGCATGCATACAGTGAGATCCATTAATTAATTTTTAAATTAATTAATTAATTATTATTAAATTTAATAAACCTTAATTGTAAATTAATAAATGGTAAATATCAATTTAAACCCTGAACTATACATATTTTATCAAAAATATCCTGAACTTTCAAAAATATCTATTAAAACCCCAAACTATCATATTTTGTATCAAAATAAAATATGATAGTTTGGGGTTTTAATAGATATTTTGAAAGTTCGTGATATTTTGATAAAACATGTATAGTTCAAGGTTTAAATTGATATTTACCCATTAATAAATCATAATTTTGAATTAATAAACCCTAATCGTGAATTAATAAATCTTAATTTTGAACTAATAAATCCTAATTGGAATTAATAAACCCTAATTGTGAATTAATAAACCTCAATTTTGAATTAATAAACTCTAATTTGAATAATAAACCCTAATTGTGAATTAATAAACCTTAATTTTGAATAATAAACCATAATTTTGGATTAATAAAGCTTAATTATTAATTAATAAACTATAATTATGAAAATAAATTCTAATTTTGAATTAATAAATTATATTTAAAAATTAATAAATTTAATTATAAATTAATAAAACTTAATTATCCTTACTCATAATAATTAATATATAATTATTTTAACAAAAAACAAGGGTGAGCTCATGGTGAAACGAAGCACACCCAAGTTTTTGTCATATATGTTATCAAATTCATACTAAAAACAAACATAATGATTTATATGAAAGTTATTTGGCGATGAGCAAAGGCAAAACATTATTGTTCTTTATAGAAAACAATAATGGAGTAATTCAATACTTAAAAATCTATTAGATAATTATATATTGTAAAGTATCTCGAATATTTCCCGATACTCATCAACACTTGTTGGAATTCAAGCGGGAAGATGATAGTCTTATAATTTGCCAATTATATCATTTTTTCAATAGATATGAATTAAATAAATGATAGAAATAACAAAATAATTTAGGATATTCTAAATTTCTAATCCATCTTAATCATATAGTAAAGATTCCCATATAGTAGAGATTTAACCACAATTAAAGTTTATGTGATGAAGTCATTAAAAATCATTAGTTAGAGGCATACTGTCCCTTCAGCGACATCGAAATGGTGAAACTCTTTTGTATAAAGATGGAGATCATGAGCACAATTCTCACCGTTCCTCTTTCACCATACTTAAAATAAAAGTAAAAATAAATTATAGATGCTCTATCCAAAATTCGGTTTGCCGGCATGTATTTACTCCAAACTGTCGCAATCGAGTGCACTAAATTTGTGTTGTTGTGAAGGAATCATTCCCAATTTGACAATTTATCAGCTATGATTCTAAATTCTAAATTGTAAGGTTCAAATAATGACATAGCTACGCATTGAATATTAATTCATTTAATTATTGTTAAGTAAGTTTACACTGTTTAATATGAGTGATTAAATATTTTCCAACCTGTGATTAACAAGCATCTTAAATCAAATAAATTTGTGGTAGTTTAACATATTTATTGCAATATATGTTTATTGCAATATATGGATCTTTTACAAATTAGGAAATAATACTGTAAATATAACTTTCTTTCGAGTTTCCGATTAACTAAATTTAGTGGACTCGGGCTCCACAGTTTTGGTCCAATCTCATAAACTCGGCCTGATAATTCTAATTTCTCGAGGGCCAACCTAGTAAATTCCACCATCTTTACTCCTTGTTTTGGGGCGTATACAATTCATTTTTAACTAACTAGGATTGGCCGAGTATATATATATATATATATATATATGGATCGAATGAGAATAGCATCTTTTTGCGATTTCTGAGAATGATGATAAGGCATTGAAGATGATGCACAACGGTATAAAGTTGTGCATAACGAAAACTTTCTAAAATTATTTTATTGTGCAACAATTTTAGAAAGTTTTAGTTATGCACAACTTTATTGTTTTTGCGTTATCTTCAACGTCTTATGTATGGTTCTCAAGTCTCAAAAGATGAGTTCTCACCTGATCCAACCCCTATATATATATATATATATGATTTAGTTCAAATAAAACATATTCAAAAATAATAAATGAGGATAAATTTTCACCATTAATTTTTTAAGATATGTGGTTATGATTAAATCAAATTAGGCTATAATGATAATTATATAATATTACGAAAATAATCATCCCTTAATTATAGGGATTGTGATAACTTTAAGGGGGTTTGTATTATAACTCATCCACATATATATATATATATATATATAGGAGAGTTAACGTGATAACCATTTTTATCGTGAGAATCAAAAAATGATGATTTCATTGTGAAAATTGATGAATCCGTTGCGAAAGTTACTGAATCCAAAAAATATAATTTTCGCCCCTCATGAGGTTCGAACAAGGGTGAAATTTTTTTAATTTTGAAATTCATTAACTTTCTCAACGGATTCATCAACTTTCATAACATATTCATTTCGTTCTTAGTTTTTAGGATAAAAGTTGTTCTCATTTGAACTTAACTCTCTCTCTCTATATATATATATATATATATATATATATATATATATATATAGTTATAATAAAACCTTTATTTTTGTAAAAACTTAAAAATCAATGCATTTTACGTATAAAGTTAATGCACTTTATGTATAAAACTAATGCACCATTGAGTTCTAGTAAAAAATAATTTTATTTATCAATATTTCGTAATGCAGTAACTTTATACATAAAGTGCATTAACTTTGTACTTAAAGTGCATTGGTTTCGTGTTTTACTAAAAATAGATTTTTACTTGAACTCTTTCATATATATATATATATATATATATATATATATATATATATAGTTTGGTTCAAATAAGAATCATTCTTATCACAAAAACTAAGAACCAAATGAATTAAGTTATGAAAGTTGATGAATCCATTGTGAAAGTTAATGAATTCAAAATTGAATTTTTCACCGTGTTCGAATCCATGAGGGACGAAAATTCTATATTTTGGATTCAAGATAATTTTCCGTGGATTCATCGACTTTCAATGTGAATTCATCGCTTTTGGTTCTCACGTTCTCACAATAAAATGGTTCTCACGTTAACCCTCCTATATATATATATGAGATGGATCAGGTAGGAAAGAATAATTTGGTAGGAAATAAGAATGAATTTGAGCCTTTGATTTGCTATATCAATGGTTGATATTTAATTTTCTGTGTGCTACATGCTTTTGTGTTTTGTGTGCTACGGATTATTGTGCAAAGACTATAACTCTTCTTGTGCTTTCTGTTGCAATGAAAGATGTGTTAAACTAATATATTTAGCATATGTGCTACGAATGGATGAAATATGTGCTAAACTAACATGTGCAATATAGTAATTCTGATTGTGCTACACAAATATGAAAGATGTGCTACTATTCCTATTTTCGTACATTAAGGAGCTTTCTCACCATAACCAACCCCTATATATATATATATATATATATATATATATATATATATATATATATATATATATATATATATATATATATATATATATATATATGAAGTGGATCAAATGAGAACTCCAATTTTTTTTAGAACTAAAAACTAATATGGTCCATCCATTTTTTATAATCTAACGGTCATGATCCATTATAAATATTTTATGATCCTCAGATTTTAATCATAACCATTTAACCCTATAATTAAGGGATTTTATATATTCATTTACGTAACTATTTTTATATGCATAATCACTATGATTACATGCACAACAACGTGAATTTCATGAACATAACAATTAATTGAAATGTAATAGCATGTACAATAACTATGATTATATGCACAACAACATTAAATTATAGGAATAAGGAAGAATTGTATATGGAATATTCAAATAGCAAAAATTTAGGGATTTAACTATTTTTTTCATTAAATAATCATAAATCGTCTGATCTTATACAATCTAACGATGATTATTGGTTTTTAGTTCTTATTTAAGAGATAGTTCCCTCTATAACCAACATATATATATATATATATATATGGGATAGATCACGTAAGAATACAAATATTGGTAAAAATAAGAATGTAGCATTTGAATGTATAAAATTATTATACTAAATGTATAAATTTGTTGCATCAAATTCAACATATAACGTGTAGCACTGAATATAAAGTTGTTGTACCGAATTTGGTACAATAAATTTATACATTTAGTGCAACAACTTTATACGTTCAATGCTGCATTCTTATTTCTTATCAATTCAATTTTTAATAAATTAGTTCTTCACATTTTTTTGCTTGAATTTGGAGCCTAGATTTAGATATTTGTATGACATCAAAACGCAAAAATAATTGAGGGCTTTTGGTGTTTGGAAGTCCTCTCGTACTTGTTGTAAATTTCAATCGAAAATCCAATAACTAAATAATTGAGTTGGGAGTTGGTGTGACCAAGTTAGGGCTTTCTAATGGTTCAATTTACAAAATTTAGCAATCCGAAAATAAAATTGATAATATAGTAAAAAAAAAGAACTATCCAATCAATCAATGTAAAAAGCCCTAAATTAATTTTGAATTTTAGGGTCGAATAAGCTTTTAAATCTCAACTTCAAACATGTGAAAAAAAAATAGGAATAAATGATTTTACAATAGATTGAAAGACTGGAGCATTATTAAAATATTTTAAATATATGATATAATTTATTAGAAGATTTAAAATTTAGGTTTTAAGTAACAATTAACTCTAATAATAATTATGTTGCCAGATCAAGGATAGCAGACTAGCTAGCTTATGGAAAAAGTGTTAGTATTTTGATAACTTTGAACTTCAATATTTATCAGCCGATCACATGCATTATATTGGATTTGGTCTAAATGATGTGGTTTAAATTATTTATTTGTCGTCCTAGTCAAGTGCACTAATGTATTTCATAATATAAATAAATAAATATGATGGAGACAACTAAGCATCGGAGTTGGGATTATCCCATGAAATGGTAATGATACCATTTGATCATTTGAAATTATCGGTTGTGATCCCACAATGCCCTTAATAATTTAATTTTATGTGTGTTATTTGATGGGTATTTGAAATTATCGGTTGTGATCCCACAATGCCCTTAATAATTTAATTTTATGTGTGTTATTTGATGGGTCTCGCTAGGTACGTATTGATGTATATGGGATATACCAGTTAGACAAATATAAAATTTGTTTTGAAGATAAAACTGATTGGTTGCTGATTGCAACTGGTCGGGTAATTGATAGTCCAATACAGATGTCAGTACTGCTAGTAAGTTCAGATAGAGAATGTCTTGTACTGAGTGATATCAGTTAGCAAACCTACTGACTGCTAAGATAGCAAGTCAGTTGGACTGATAACTGATGTACGTGCGAGAATGTGGTGGTTATTGAATTTACCTTACTGAAATCAGAGACTTAGTTTTTAAACACTTAGTCAAATATTGATTAGTCTATTTTCAATTTATATCTTTTCAGTATCGAACTAATACTGATAGAGGGTTTAAAAAATAATGATGTGCTATTGCGTGCTGATGATGGTAGTTTAATAACATGTAATTTTAAAGTAGAGCTGAAAGTAAAAGACACGTTGAGTTTTACGTGGTTCGGAGAGATCAATTCCTACGTTCACGGACTGTTTGCTCAGTCAATTCACTAACTTGAGATTATTCTTATTTATGGGTACAAGAGAAAACCTAGACACTGAGGTAACTTTACAGTATCCCGCCTAACTTGACGTTCCTCTTACGCTTGCAGGTGCTAGGAGCTATTAATTAATTTCAGGACGCAGTTGACTTAACCTCTAGCTTACGAGTGCTAGAAACCAAGCTTTCAGCAACTAACATTTTATTGTTTACTTGCCCAAACTCTTACTTAACTTTGGGGGTTAGAATAGTGGTTTTCCAACTAGGGATCTGAGTTATCATTGACGATAAACTCATGATGTCTAGGCTTAAGATATACAGAGTGAATATCATAGACTAAGAAAGTGTATGTTGAAGTCTCGACCTGATAATTATATTTGAGCTCTTAGGTCTTACTGATATAATGAATACTTGTAGGGAAATCTGATTTTAACCCTCTCCCGAGGATCTATCTTGGATGTTTAATTCACCATACATTGATTATATTACTCGCATGCACCTATATAATTAATTGCAACACGTAGGAGTTTTCTCGTGTTTAACTGCGAATCATCGGGGAAGAATGGATCAAGACTTGTGCTTTGATCTTATCTATCCGTTGAAACTCGTATCGAGTGAGGACAATCTATGGAGAATGCTATAACGTCTTCTTCATTCTCTCACAATTTTCAAAATTCTCACACTTTTGGGAAGTATAATTCTCGAAAATTCTAGGAGATTAACCTGATTTTCTCTCTCCTTATATTTATAATGCAACCTAAACCATATCAAGATAGGATTTATGCATATCTAATAAATATAATCCTATCACTTAAGATAGAGAGGATCGTCGAGTCCCTGGGACTCGAGAGAGTGGACGATTTTCACAAGCTCCGGGCCCGGATGGGCCACCAAGAGATCAAATCACGAGGAATAAAGATGGGCCTCAAATAAATTAATTATCTTATGTTCACCCGAACATAAATTAATTCATAAACATTTATTCATGCCACTAGAGAATAAATCTTGACTTACACCTTTATTACCGAAGGTGAGTCGAGAGCTTGCACTTAGACTTTGAATCCCGTATTTAAGATATCGCACGTCCATTAATTATTTACGACATTCGATTGCTTAAAATAATTAATATCTTTAATACCTTAAGCGATACCACTCAACCTTATTATTATACTTAAGATAACTCAACTGCGGGGTTCAAGACTGATAAACCTTTTGAGCTCCTTAAGGGGACGTCATCATCCTAAACGGATACGGTGACTCGACACATGTAACTAGCATGACATACAAGCACTGCCACCACCAAGATGCAGAGAATCTTGGGTTATCTCATGTAACCCTCACCCATAACAAGTCAAAGTGCTGGTCAGCAACTCATACTCACCTAATACCTTATCGAGGTTTAGATCATCGTAAGTCACCGAGATCTAGGTTCTTCACAACGGTCAAATAGAAGAACTCATCTCACTGTGATCCATCAATACGTCAGAGACGTACCAGCATAGACAAGCAACCAAGTCAAATCACTTCTTATCTACACCACGGCTATCACCGACAACTCGTCCTCAAGTTGTCTTGGCTTGTGATACTTTTATATCTCATTAAGCTTGACCAATCATACGGACTTACATGATCTACAACACAATCGTATGATCTAACTTATATATGAGATAAAGGGACATACATATGCAATCAAGTAAACAATTCAGATAGGAGATTGTAATAGTGGTAACATGAAACATTGTATACAAGCTCAACCAAAACTGCTTTCATTATACAAATCCTGTAGGGAAAACTGATTTTAACTCTCTCCCGAGGATCTATCTTGGATGTTTAATTCACCATACATTGATTATATTCCTAGCATGCACCTATATAATTAATTACAACACGTAGGGGTTTTCTCGTGTTTACCTTTGAATCTATCGGGGCGGAATGGATCGAGACTCGTGCTTTGACCTTCTGAACTGTATCCCGGTTGCCCAATCTCCAATATCAAGTGAGGATAATCTATGGATAATGCTACAGAAAATCACCCTATTCCTCTCTACAATTCTCAAAAATTATCTCTCCCAAACCGTATGGGATTCTCGAAAATTATGTAAGTATAATTGAGGATTAGCTTTGATCTTATCTCTTACCTTATATTTATAATGCATTACCATAATCCCATAAGGAAATGATCCATGCATATCCTATAAATATAATAATATCCTTATAGGATAAAGAGAATAAAATCATTATCCGTAGAGAGATAGGGCGATTTTCACTAAGCAGCGGGCTGGATGGGCCACCCGAGGATCAAATCTGAGGAATAAAGATGGGCCTCAAATAAATTAATTATCTTATTTTCGCCCGAACATAAATTAATTTATAAACATTCATTCATGCCACTAGAGAATAAATCTTGAACTTACCCTTTATTACCGAAGTTGAGTCGGGCTTGCACTTAGATATTACGAATCCCGTATTTAAGATATCGCCGTCCATTAATTATTTAGAGCATTACATTGCTTAAAATAATTAATATCTTTAATTCATAAGTAGTACCACTCAACCTTAATATTGTACTTGAGCTAACTCAACCTGCGGGGTTTAGTACAATAAACCTTTGAACTCCTTAAGAGGACGTCATCATCCTAAACGGATACGGTGACTCGTCTGAGATAACTAGCATGACATACAAGCACCGCCACCACCCAAGACGGAGAATATTGGGTTAGAACATATAACCCTCACCCATAACAAGTCAAATTGATGGTCAGCAACTCATACTCACCTAATACCTTATCGAGGTTTAGATCATCGTAAGTCACCGAGATCTAGGTTCTTCACGACGGTCAGATAGAAGAACTCATCTCACTGTGATCTATCAATACGTCCGAGACGTACCAGCATAGACAAGCAACCAAGTCAAGTCACTTCTTATCTATATCGCAGCCTATACCGACAACTCGTCCTCAAGTTGTCTCACCAGTGATTCTTTTATATCTCATTAAGCTTGACCAATCATACGCACTCGTGATCTTCTACACACCGTATGATCTAACTTATATATGAGATAAGGGACACGATATATGCAATCAAGTAATCAATTCGGATAGGAGATTGTAATAGTGGTAACGGAAACATTGTATACAAGCTCAACCAAACCGCTTTCAAGATACAAATCTAACAATCTCCCACTTATACTAAAGCAAACTTTTAGTATACAATGTGTCTCTCTACTAGCTATTACAAACAAAACCATCACTTTGTTTCTCCCACTTATACAAAAGTTTCCTTTCTAAGTGGGTGCCATCAAGCGCAATCTAAGTCCTCGAACGTGCACTTCGTAGACTTTTTGTGGCAGGCTCTTTGTGAATGGATCCGTTAGGTTATCCGTCGTATCAATCTTTTCAATCAAGACGTCCGCCGTCTCACGATTTCTCGTATGACATGGTACTTTCTCTCTGTGTTTGGTCACCTTGTGGGTCCGTGGTTCCTTCGAGTTTGCCGCGCACCTAAGTTATCACAATGAAACTATGATACTCTTGGGCAAACCAGTACCACACCTAGATCCATGAGGTATTTCTTGAACCATCTGACCTCCTTAGCACCTCCAAAGCGGCTACATATTCGGCTTCCATGGTAGAGTCCGCAATGCATCGCCTTTGCACTCCGCTGAGATACGGCTCCACCTTCCAAGGTAAACACATAGCACCGAGGTGACTTTTTCTCATCACGGTCGGCTTGAAAATCCGAGTGCAGATAACCCAAAGGCATTAGACTATCTCGCATGGTAAACTAGCTTATAATCTCGAGTCCTTTTCGTGTGCTTGAGTATATGCTTCTCGCAATCAATGAGCTTGTCGAGGTTAGATCGATATCTAGCTACTATGCCTACCGTGACAGCGTATATCGGGTCTCGTACATAGCATTGCGTATATGAGACTTCCTACGGCGAAGCGTAATGAACTTGTCTCATTTCCTCTATCTCCTTTGCGATCATAGGTGATCGCTCCTTGATAAAGGAACGCCATGTCCGAAAGGTAGCAATCCTTTCTTGGCGGTGCTCATACTAAAACGAGTAATCACAGTATCAATGTAAGACGCCTGAGATAAGCTCAACATTTTCCTCTTGCGATCTCGGTAAACCTTGATCCCAAGAATGTACGCTGCATCTCCTAAGTCTTTCATTTGAAACTGATCGGATAACCAACTCTTTACGTCTGATAACAACTTCACATTGTTACCAACTAGAAGAATGTCATCTACATAAAGTGCAAGAAATACCACATCACCGTTGACATCTAAACGATACACACAACTCTCGCTAGGCAATTGGGTAAATCCATAGGACTTTACCACCTCGTCAAAGCGTAAGTTCCAGGATCGTGAGGCTTGCTTAAGCCCATAAATGGACTTCTTAAGCTTCCATACTAGATGCTCTTCACCCTTCACCACATAACATTCGGGTTCTTTGATATAGATGTCTCTACCTTCCTCAAGGTAACCGTTTAAAAAGCGGTTTTCACATCCATTTGTCAAACCTCAAGGTTGAGTGGGCTGCTATGGCGTAAGAATTACGATGGACTTGAGCATTGCTACGCTGAAAGGTATCATCGAAATCGATGCCCTCAATGAAAGTGTACCCTTTCGCCACAAGCACGGCTTCAAAAGCGAAACCTCTCCATCTCGAATCTCTTCCTCTCAGATACCCACTTACTACCTATGGCTTCCTTGCCATCCGGTAGATGTGTCTTTCGTATACATTCATAGTCATATGGACTCAATTTCTAAGTCCATAGCGGTGTGCCATGATCTTGCATCAATATCTTGTATCGCCTCATTTGTATGTCCATGGGTCGATTATTGCTCTGCTTCCTTTCTTGGGACTAAATCAAGATTCACCCATGAACATAAATCGCTCGGGTTGACGAACAACCCTCCCACTCACGACAGGCGCCATCGGCACAATGGCAACGGCGGTGAGTGCGAGAACTTGTGGTTCTCATCTTGCACAACTTGTCGGATAGGAGCCACTTACGACCGCCGATATCCAAGAGAACTCGACCCACTTCAATTTCTTGAAGTATCTTATGTCGATCCTCCCACTAGACACGACATCTCGCACCTTTGGCTTAATCGGTGGTGGAATACGATCATCTTCTAATTCTGAAGAATGATTTCAACTTTGGATTTATGGTTTGTCATATAATCCTCTTCTAAGAATCGGGCATTAGTCTAATAATGACCTTCCGATCCTTAGGACTATAGAATAAACCACCTTCGTCCTCTAGGATAGCCAATAAATGACCTTGCGTCGGATCTAGCCTCCAACTTGTCGACCTTCTTGTTCAAAGACATGTCTTTGGGCCCCATATCCTTATGTGGCTTAAACTAGTTTCATACCAAACTACAACTCGAAGGGACTTTTCGACTAACTTGGATTGTACTAGATTTAGCAAGTATGTCATCGTTTCTAAGGCATACCCCGTAATCGAAATAGGCAATGTTGCATAACTCATCATTGATCTAACTATTTCTAAAAGAGTCATATTTCTGCTCCTCGACACACCATTCTCATTGTGGTGTGCCGGTGTAGTGAAATGGGAGTAATCCACACTTCACCAAATAGTCCATAAACTCGTTCTCGAGGTATTCGCCACCGCGATCGAACGCATGACTTGATACTCTTACCAAGCTTCGCTCCACTTCCGCCTTAAACTCTTTGAATTTCTCAAAGCATTCGGACTTCGGTGAAGCGGTATACGATTCTGCACTTGAGTAATCATAAATGAAAGTGACAAAATACTGCATTCTCCACGAGCTTGTGTGGACATAGGTCCACACAGTCGAAATGGACTAGCTCCAACACTTCTTTGGCTCTATAACCCTTCGCCTTGAAGGTGCGGCCTACATTTTACCTTCTATATAGGATTCGCGAGAATGGGAACGGAGTAACTGTGAGATCACCCAACACTCCATTCTTAGCCAGTCTTTGGATCCTATTTAGATTGATGTGACCTAATCTAAGATGCCAGAGAAATGTGGTGTCATCTTGCGAAGAAAACTTTCTCTTTTTAAGGTTTGAAGAAGATTCAACATAGTTATAGG
Organism: Salvia rosmarinus; assembly: GCA_036937905.1. Classification (NCBI taxonomy): domain Eukaryota; kingdom Viridiplantae; phylum Streptophyta; class Magnoliopsida; order Lamiales; family Lamiaceae; genus Salvia; species Salvia rosmarinus. The sequence continues at coordinate 10,186,524 of CM072816.1, forward strand.
TATTATGTTTTGCAGAAATAGTATAAAGCGAATTATATAAAGTGCCACCACAGATAACTTCGTCATTTCTTATGATAGAAACACCACTATCAAAAATAACTGAATGTCCATGAATAAAAGTTTCAAACAGAAATAAGGTTTCACGAAACTCCCAAGCATATAAAACGTCCTTTAAAACTAAAATTATTCTATCAAAACATAAAGAAACATCTCCGACTACAACGGCCTCGACTTTCGCCTCGTTGCTCATGGAGATCGTTATCTCGCCATCATGCAGACTCCTTGTCCGTAGGAACCCCAAGGTGTAACAAACATGATCATCGATCGCTTTAGATCTACTACCCAAGAATGGGTAGAACAAGTCGCTAAACATGTTTCCGTTACTAAAGCAAATGGCGTACCTTGAGCCTCGAGCATAGGGCACTGGCCTTCCAATGCCCGCCTCTTGCCGCACTCAAGCACTTGCCTCTCCTTCGCTTATTTAAGCGTCCGTATGTGCATGTTCTTGCTCTCATTACTCCCACTATTTCCTCGCTTCTACCACCTTTGGTGCCCTTTTCTTTTCCATTTTGCAACGGAAAATTTGGGCCCCTAGATGTGCTAGCAAGAGCATGTGCTCCTTTGCCCATAACTCCTTCCATGACCACGAGATCATTAAGCAACCGACTAAGTGTATACGCGGTCTTGCTCATGATCGCATTCAAGCGAAAAATCTCAAAAGACTTGGGCGGTGTGTTGAGGATGATATCGACCTCCCGGCGTCAATACCTCCTCCCAACCGATCAAGACTATCCATGAGATGAGTCGTGTGGGACATGTTCATGAACCGAACTTCCTTCTTCCATCTTACACGCCAAGATTTCTCTCATTGTGTGGAAGCGATCGTCGATCCGATCGCCCAAACTTACTCTCGAGACTTGACCATATTTCACCGCGTCTACCATCGATGATCTTTGCGGTACTGCAAGCCTTTGGACATAGTAGTCATCATATAGCATTTGGCCATATTGTTTGACTTATGCCAAAGTCCGCTGACTCTCGCTCATTAGTAAATGTCGATGAAGGCATCGAGTTTAGGAGTAGTGAGAAGAAACATGTGTTCTTCAGCGATAATAACATATTCCATGTTTCGTTTCCACTCGATAAAATTCGGACCGGATAAGGGATTTTGTGCGAGCATATTGATAATCGGTGTAAGTGACATATCTGAAAAGATAATGTAAACACATAAGCATACGATTGCACATAATTCGTAACAACAATATTGTAACCTTTGATAAAACAATATTGATTGAAACCTCCAATCGCCCAAGAAATTCCACATGCAAGCCACGCGTGTGGGCGTTACACATGAACCCCCGACCGCACTAAAATATACCTCTTAGTCGCTTAATTTCAATCCATGTCAACTTATCCTTATGACAAATGAATTAATGATTGGACCTTACTAGACCACATCACTATCGTGAAGAAGGACTTCATGGAAGTTGTACTCGAGGTGATATCTAAGCAATGACCACAATTTTAACAATGAAAATGAATTCTTAGAATTGGCATACTCACTAGGACCATACCGCTTCCAATCCAAATTCTTTTGTTATCTCATTTTATATTCATCGCTAGAGAACTTATGAAAATCGCACATGCAAGCCACGCGTGTGGGCGTTTACATGAAACTCCCACTTCTCAATAGATTTAAAATATTTTATTTGGAAATCTCATCTAACAAACTTATGATAAATAGTGCAAGCAAGCCACGCGTGGGCGTTTACTCGCAAGGCCTCACTTTGTTTAGAGATCAAAAGTGGAGGTCTTGACATTTTAATTTGAAAATTAATATGTCGGGTTTACTTGCTTAGTCTTTTGTTCAAAAGGTTTGTCCATGCGAGATCACGTAATCCTATTATGCTTTTCTATAGAACTCAACATGTAAAAGATACTCAGAATTCTAAAAATATGCTTGAAAACACGATAAACCTAGCATACTTACTATGCGTCCAATCACGAAAACATATAATATGTTTGTCACGTAATTTAAATATACATAGCATGTACGATAATTAAACATCCACGACATGCAATGAACGATTAAAAATAAAATAAAACGTTCATCGTGGCCCACTCGTGGAACCTGCACTTTCCTGCCTAATCTATTACATAGAATTGCAAAGTACAGATCTTCATAAACTCAAAAACGGGCCTCGCGTGCATGGGCACATACCGGATTCGTCAAAACTGGATTCGGGCCGGAAAATCGGGTTCGGGTTGGAAAACGGGTCTGGGCCGGATTTGGCCCAAATGGCCTAGGCAGCGCCAGGGCACGCCCCCGTCGCGCCTGGGCCGCCTACGTCGTGCCGCCTCGCGTGCTCCACGCGGCTGCCTCGCGATCGCGAAGGCGACCGCGACCCGCCGAGCTCACGTGGCGCGACCATGCTCGCGCGCGCGCCTGCCGCCGCTACCGCGCGCATGCTACGCGTTGCCTCGCAGCCGTCCTCGCGATCGCGAGGCTGCCGCGAGGCGCTCTGAATCTCGCGCGATAATCACGCGCCCGTCGCCGCACGCCGCATCCCTCACGGATGCGAGTGCGGTCGCGACCGCGACGAGCGCCGCCGAGCGCACGATCGCCGCCAGGCGGTCTTGAGGCATCCCGCGCGGCGCTGCCACCGGTTGCCGAGCCGTGCCGCCGCGTTGCCCTCCGACCGCCGAAACGCGCGCTGCGAGGGCATGCTGCGAGCCGAGAGCACACCATGCGTGTCGCCGCCGCCGCGCCTCGCCGTCGTCGTCCGGTTTCTCCGCATTCTCCGTCGTTTCGTTCTTCGTGCTTCGTCTTCGTTTTCTTTACGATAAGATTTACATGGAAAATCTAATCTAACCACGGATTTTCTCGTGGTGAAAAACAAAATCCGACAAAAATAAAACGAGCCACGATGAACATGATTCAAAATTAATTAATTGCGCGTTTATAATCAAACGTGAATTAATCCAACAGAGCCAAGATACGATCCGTGCTCGATACCAAGTGTGGAAAATCGATTTTAACCTCTCCCGAGGATCTATCTTGGATGTTTATGTGATTACATTGATTATATTCCTAGCATGCACCTATATAATTAATTGCAACACGTAGGGTTTTCTGATTTACCTTTGAATCTATCGGGCGGAATGGATCGAGACTCGTGCTTTGACCTTCCGGATCAGATCCCTACCGCTTAATCTCCAATATCGAGTGAGGATAATCTATGGAGAATGCTACAGAAAATCACCCTATTCCTCTATACAATTCTCGAAAATTATCTCTCCCAAACCCTATGGGATTCTCGAAAATTATGTAAGTATAATTGAGGATTAGCTTTGATCTTATCTCTTACCTTATATTTATAATGCATTACCATAATCCCATAAGGAAAGGGTCTATGCATATCCTATAAATATAATAATATCCTTATAGGATAAAGAGAATAAAATCATTATCCAGAGAGAGATAGGGGCGCCGATTTTCACTAAGCAACGGCCTGGACGGGCCAGCCCAAGGATCAAATGCAAGGAATAAAGATGGGCCTCAAATAAATTAATTATCTTATGTTCGCCCGAACATAAATTAATTTATAAACATTCATTCATGCCACTAGAGAATAAATGCTGACTTACCCCTTTATTACCGAAGTTGAGTCGGGCTTGCACTTAGACATTACGAATCCCCGTATTTAAGATATCGCACGTCCATTAATTATTTAGAGCATTCTGACTGCTTAAAATAATTAATATCTTTAATTCCTTAAGTAGTACCACTCAACCTTATTATTGTACTTGAGCTAACTCAACCTGCAGGGTTTAGTACAATAAACCTTTTGAACTCCTTAAGAGGACGTCATCATCCTAAACGGATACGGTGACTCGATACAGATAACTAGCATGACATACAAGCACTGCCACCACCCAAGATGCGGAGAATATTGGGTTAGAACATATAACCCTCACCCATAACAAGTCAAAGTGATGGTCAACAACTCATACTCACCTAATACCTTATCGAGGTTTAGATCATCGTAAGTCACCGAGATCTAGGTTCTTCACGACGGTCAGATAGAAGAACTCATCTCACTATGATCTATCAATACGTCAGAGACGTACCAAAGATAGACAAGCAACCAAGTCAAGTCACTTTTTATCTATACCAAGACTATACCGACAACTCGTCCTCAAGTTGTCTCACCGTGATTCTTTTATATCTCATTAAGCTTGACCAATCATACGGACTCGTGATCTTCTACACATCGTATGATCTAACTTATATATGAGATAAGGGGACACGATATATGCAATCAAGTAATCAATTCGGATAGGAGATTGTAATAGTGGTAACAGGAAACATTGTATACAAGCTCAACCAAAACTGCTTTCAGTAACAAATCCAACAAATCCAACAATCTCCCACTTATACTGCTTGATTTGTCATTCTGTTTGATTTGTCTCATTTCTCGTACTCCTTGCGCTCCTCATCAGTAGATAAATTGTCTAGAGGATTGGGACGAGGTGTAGTGAGTACAAATAAATTTTCTTTGGCAGTAAGAACATTCTCAATGTTTCGTTTTCACTCGATAAAATTTGGACCGGATAGAGGATTTTGTGCGAGCATATTGATAATCGATGTAAGAGACATATCTGAAAAGTAATGTAAACACATAAGCATACGATCACACATAATTCGTAACAATAATATTGTAACCTTTTGATAAAACAATATTAATTGAAACCTCCAATCGCCCAAGGAATCCCACATGCAAGCCACGCGTGTGGACGTTTACACATGAACCCCTCGACCAAAAAGTGGAGGTCTTGACATTTTAATTTAAAATTAATATGTCGGGTTACTTGCTTAGTCTTTTGTTTCAAAAGGTTTGTCCATGCAGATCACGTAATCCTAGCATGCTTTTCTATAGAACTCAACATATAAAACATGCTCGCAGAATTCTAAAATATGCTTGAAAAACGCGATAAACCTAGCATGCTTACTATGTGCATCCAATCACGAAAACATATAACATGTTTATCTACGTAATTTAAACATACATAGCATGCTTCTGCATAATATAAACATCCATGACATGCTTTGAACGATATAAAATAAATAAATTCGTTCATCGCGGCCCACTCGTGGATCCTGTACTTCCCTGCCTAATTTATTACATAAATTTGCAAAGCATGATCTTCAACTCAAAACAGGCCTCGCGTGCGCGAGCACGCAGATCGGATTCATCAAAATTGATTTGGGCGAAAAAAAAACGGGCCGGATCATTGAACGGGCGGAACCGGTCGAAAACTGGAATCGGGTCAAAAATTCAGATCCGGTGAAAATTGGGTGCGAGTCGAATCGGGTCGGGTCGGGTCGACCCAAAACAAAATGGGCGGTTCAAGATAGTGGGGTGGGCCGCTGAGGCACGACCCATGCGCCGCCCGCCCGCCGTCGTCGCCCGCCTCGCCGAAATGGCCTCGCCGAGACGTCGCCACCGCCATCATCGGGAGCACCTGCCGAGTCGCCGAGGGACGCTGCCGAGAATTACGCGTAGGTCCGCGTGCATCGAGCACGCCACACCGAGCGCCATCTCGCCAGGCCCCGCCGAGATCCATCGCCGAGCCGCCGGTGTTCGTAAAAAGCGCGTCCCAAAGATCGCCGAGGAGCCTCGCGTCTTTGCCGAGTCCGCCGAGACGCTCTGCACGCGCGCGCACTGCCGCCGAGGCGCCGCTGCGCTGGCCGCCGGGACTGCGGCGCGCGCCTCGACGCTGCCGAGAACTCCGCGGAGCGCCACCGGGGCATCTACACGAGAATCGTGAGCCCCACGTCGCCCACGTCTGCCGAGACCTCGTTGAGGTTTCCACACGCTATCTGCCGAGTGATCCGCCGAGCGCTGCCGAGGCTTCCGCGCGAGAAACTCGCGTGCCTCATCGCGTCGCCTGACGGCCTGCCGAAGACTCGGCCTCGCCGCCAGCGCTCAGGCGAGAATCGTCGCCCGCATGCCCAGGCCGCCGATGCCGCCGAGACTCCCGTGCGCGTTTCGCGTGCCACGCCTACTCCTGTTCGCCCGGTACCTGCCAATGTTCTACCGAGAAACGTGCGCTTACTAGGCGGCGTGTCTGCGAGCACCGCGCACGCTCACCGTGCCGTCGCCCGCACGCCGTCGACCGTGCGTCCGATTTTTTGACGTACTCCCATCGTCTCGTTTTTCGTGCTTTCGCTCGTTTTCTTTACGTATAAGATTTACAAGAAAAATCTAATCTAACCACGGATTTTCTCGTGGTGAAAAACAAAATCCGACAAAAATAAAGCGAGCCACGATGAACGATGATTCACAATTAATTAATTGCGCACGTTATAATCAAACGCGAATTAATCCTACAGAGCCAAGATACCGATCCCGTGCTCGATACCAATTATAGGAAATATGATTTTAACCATCTCCCGATGATCTATCTTGGATGTTTAATTCACCATACATTGATTACATTCCTAGCATGCACCTATATAATTAATTGCAACACGTACGGGTTTTCTCGTGTTTACCGTGAATCGTCGGGAAGAATGGATCAAGACTGGTGCTTTGATCTTCGGGTCGTATCCCGTTTACTAAACTCCAATGTCGAGTGAGGACAATCTATGGAGAATGTTATAAAAACGCCTTCTTCCTTCTCACAATTTTCAAAATTCTCACACTTTTGGGAAGTATAATTTCGAAAATTCTAGCTTGAGCATTAACCTTGATTTTCTCTCTCACCTTATATTTATAATGCAACCCTAAACCCTATCAAGATAGGATTTATGTATATCTAATAAATATAATCTTATCACTTAAGATAGAGAGGATCAAGCTGAGTCCCAGTGGGACTCTAAGAGAGATGGACGATTTTCACAAGCTCCAGGCCTGGATGGGCCAGCCCAGGGATCAAATGCAAGGAACAAAGATGGACCTCAAATAAATTAATTATCTTATGTTCAGTCCAGAACATAAATTAATTCATAAATATTTATTCATGCCACTAGAGAATAAATGTTGACTTACCCCTTTATTACCGAAGGTGAGTCGGGCTTGCACTTAGACTTTACGAATCCCCGTATTTAAGATATCGCACGTCCATTAATTAATTACAGCATTCTGACTGCTTAAAATAATTAATATCTTTAATTCCTTGATCAGTACCACTCAATCTTATTATTGTACTTGAGATTACTCAACATGCAGGGTTTAGTACAATAAACCTTTTGAGCTCCTTAAGGGGACGTCATCATGCTAAACGGATACGGTGACTCGATACAGGTAACTAGCATGACATACAAGCACTGCCACCACCCAAGATGCAGAGAATTTTGGGTTATCTCATGTAACCCTCACCCATATCAAGTCAAAGTGATGGTCAGCAACTCATACTCACCTAATACCTTATCGAGGTTTAGATCATCATAAGTCACCGAGATCTAGGTTCTTCACAACGGTCGATAGAAGAACTCATCTCATCGTGATCCATCAATACGTCGAGACGTATCAAGATGACAAACAACCAAGTCAAGTCACTTCTTATCTACACCGCAGCCTATACCGACAACTCGTCATCAAGTTGTCTCAGCTGTGATACTTTTTATATCTCATTAAGCTTGACCAATCATACAGACTTATGTGATCTACAATACACTGTATGATCTAACTTATATATGAGATAAAGAGACATACATATGCAATCAAGTAAACAATTCAGATAGGAGATTGTAATAGTGGTAACAGGAAACATTGTATACAAGCTCAACCAAAACTGCTTTCAGTATACAAATCCAACAATACTTCCTTCTTCGAAATCGATGTTTGATTGGCTTTGAGCTTAAATACTTGAGATTTCAACTGCAGCGTTTAGGTAACCTTCAAAGGTTGAATTTTGCTATATATATATATATATATATATATATATATATATATAGTGCCGTTTGAGGGACAATCATTCAAATCATTCTATGTGTCTTCTGAATTCTTCCCGTTGAGAATCATTATACGTCTTTAGACAAAAATCACATCACCGTATATTGTAGTTCTGTAACTCTGAAAATGTGGAATTACATGTCAAGATCTTATGCAGATACGCTACAACACGTGATGAGTCAAACACTCAAGACTTAAATCATTCCGTGTTTCTTCAGTCGGGTTGACTCCGTGTTTTGTCAGCATTGACTTCAGGTTGGACCAGTCGAGGCTGCATCTCCTTATCATCAGTAGTCTGGATTCCGTCTTTTGTCAGCTTAGAACTCTTAAGTCAGTATGATGCTTCAATCAGACGTAGAAACTGATAGTCAGCTTTGATTCCTGGACATCAGCTTTGACTCCTGGCAATTAACTTTGACTTCTGGTACTTAGCTTTGACTTCTGTAAAGATAATCTGTTGTCTGATATGACACGTAGTCATATCTCGACTCCTTCTCGTCCTTCTTGAGTCTTCGCTTTTCTATCTTCGTGTTTCGCCTTGGACGTCGCCTTCGCCTTCAACTCCACCCATTAGCTATGATCTTCATCATCGTTTGTACTCAGTCTTCAGACATCAGTTGGCCTTCCGTCAGTCTTCAGTACGCGATCCTTCAGTTGAGTTGTTGTCAGTTGCGTTGATACCAATACTCCTATCATTATGTCTGAATTTCAATACTGCTTGAACTCTTTCAGTCTTGGATCTATCCAAGCTGGTAGTTCCATTGCTGAAACCTATAATATAAAACACCTAACTCCAAACAAGCGAGTAGCATTAGATATTTCAGCAAGGCAAACATCAGAGATTTTGGGATCTAATCAAAACAAACAGTTAAGTTAGATTATTTCTTGAAACACGAGAATTTTCCAGTATTTTCGACACTTAGGAATTTTCCCAATAATTTTTTCTTTTTTGATGATTCCAAAACCTTAAGAATTATGTTGAAAATGAACCAGAAAAATAGATAACTAATTTCAGTCGGCGTACTTGATTTCCCATTGTTGTGACCATCTTTCTCTGTAAAACAGGGTTAGTTCAGCATTATAAGGTTTAAAACAAGTACAGAGGCTGAACAAAGAGTTATTACCGTAAGGATGAACTGCATCAATTTTATAGATGATAGGTTGTTGAGATTACAAAATACAATCATTTATATTTAATATCAGCAGCAAGACCTATTCAGTTCTATTAAAATTTCTTCTGACCAGGTTCATCTTCTTCTCTTCCTTGCCCTTTCTTTGTCAGTCAGAGATGCACTTATTCTCAGCTCTTAGAGAAGCAACATCCTCTATCTCTTCCGTTGACTTTATCTTGACTCTTCCATATGCTCTTTGCGTATTTCTCCTAAAAATAGCAGTGAAGCTCTTCTACGAAGCACTTCGCAAAGGTACAATGTAACTCTTCCCGCTATAACTCTTCAACACTTCCCCTTTTTGGTATCATAAAAAACAGTCTCGAGAAAGATTAGCTTGGGAAGATGGATGTTGTGAGAGGTTATTCTTCACAAATCTTCTCGACAAAACCTATCAAAACACATAAAACAAATACCGCCGTCGAAAGAATGTCCAACACGCCGTGTTCTCCGATGATGAGAGTCGGTATTGACGCCAGAAAGAAAATCGCCAAGGACCGGAATGGCCTCCGCCATCGACAAACTCACCGCCTAGAACCTTCGTAAAGTTTATCGTAGTTCATTCCATCGCTAAGTGCGATAGGAAGAAGGCGAAGAACATCAAGCATAACAACAACATCTATTTTGACGGGATCTCAAGAGAGACTTATAACTCATTGATACTTCCATTGTCACTTGCATATAAGAAAGTTGAGTTCGTCATCATCGAGATGTTTGGTCTTTTGAAATCCATGTTTGGATCATGTAATAAGTATGAAGATATGTGATTTGAGAACTTTGAGATGATAGGTGTTTATTTATGGAAATCAATACATTTATAGAAAGATAACGTAGAGAACGTGCGCAGAATTTTAGGAATAGATATTTTAGCTTCACGGGGCATTTTGTTAAGATAGCACTGTAAAGACTTTATGTCTTTTCACTTACATGTCGATTATTAATCATGAGATCGAATTAACGATATCGAGTTAAATTCCAAAGGAATTAACTCATATCATTTGAAATAAATAAATTAAAAATATTTTAGATGTAATAAATTAAAACATATCAGATGAGCATTGTAGTCGACATCTTTAGTTGATGGCATCGACGTGGTATTGATATTGATACATGTTTGATGTTGCCAGAATATATTTATACTGACGGGTGTTTTACAAACTGCCTTCAATTTGTCCTTCATCAGTTTGCCACTTTGCCTTACTGATACCATCTGTGTTATTGACCTTCAGTCAGTTTTTGACTTTTGTTAAAACTAATCAGTTAGACTGATCAGTTTTACCTATCAGTATGGGTTCTCTCTTAAACCGGTACTACTAATAGTTGGTCCACTGATGTCTGCTCATCCTGTCTGTCAGTTTGACATAAGTCAGGTTTAGCTTTAACGAGTTAGACTCAGCTACTGATATCTGCTAGGTTTAACTAGTCAGACTCGGCTCAACTGATATCTGCTAGGTTTAACTAGTCAGATTCAGTTATTCACTCACTGGGTTCAACAGTCCTAGCTTTTCGTGCAACATGTTGAATCTATCTTCAGCAAACGGCTTCATAGGATGTCCGCATGTTCTGTATTAATGTGAATTTTCTCAATAATGATGTCATTTTTTTCGATGTGATCTCAGATGAAATGATGTCAGACATCTACGTGCTTGCATCTAACCTGTAGGACTGGATTCAAAGTGATGGTTATGGCACTGGAACTGTCACAGTAGACGGGTATAGGCCTGTCTAAGTGGTTTACGATTTTCGATTAAAGAGGAACCGAATCGAAATCGAATGGTTTTGATTAACCGAAAATTCGGTTATTGGTTGGGTTTTAGTTCCCAATATCTATAAATTTTTCTGTTAATGGTTAACCGAGAACCGCTCGATTTTGAACCGAAAACCGATTTTAATTATAAATTTAATTAATTATTATTTATTATTATTTCTTTAACTTTTAATAGATTAATTAGAAAGCACAAAGTAAAAGTCCTAGCTGTAATTAGATTTTCAACATTTCAATTAATCAATCATCAACGAAAATGCGAGTTCAATGACGCTCTTTGTCTTTGAGCTCGGACCTCGATTCTTCATCCAAATGACGCCACGCCTCTTCTCGCTCTCATCTCCTCTTGCTGGTTATCGCCGGCCCATCCACCGCCGTCGACGCCCACGGTAGCCAGCGCCGCAATCGTAGCCCATGCCGCCCATCCTCGCCGTGCAACCATAGCCCACGCCGCAATCGTTCCCACTGCTTTAGCACAAATATTGTTCCTCTTTCACGGTCCACGGCCCTTCCTTTCTCTCTCGCTCGCAACGCCCATAGCCACAACCCACAGGTATCACGACCCTTCACTCACTGCTCGCCAACGCCCACAACCACAGTTGTATTGTATGCTTATTGTGTTTGTTTTTCAATACCTAGTATACATTTTAAGTGTTGTATATAAATATAATTATCTGCATCATTACATGTATGTAATTCTCGATTTTACACTTATTTTGATTTTACACATTCTCATTCTCATGATATTTGGGGCAACTACAATTCCAGTTGAAAATATGCTCTTAGCCTTTCTTTAGTACATCGATTACTTCACTAGTTCACTGCCTTAGTTTATTCATTTATGAATTAAAGTGTAATCATTCCAGTGGATTGTTCTTGCTTTTTCTTTATACAAATAATTTCAAACTTTAATTGTTTGTTACGATTACAACCTATAGGTTATGGGAATGGAACTTTTTGTTTGTTATTATTGTTGTTTAAATTTTATTGTTAATGGAGGCAGGAAAGTGATAGAGAGGTTAGGAATTTGAGTCTTAGTTTATTTCTTCTTCTTATTTTTCTCTTTATCAACTTATTATTGTTTTGTTTATGAAGTTATTAATACTTCTAAGTTACTGCATTGAGCAGCAGCCTAGTGAGCTTAGAAAATGTTCATAGTTACTGTAATTTGCGGCTATAGTGAGTTCAGAATTTTTTTCAATTTTTCGGTTAACCAAAAATCGAACCCAAATAACCGATCGGTTTTCGGTTAACCGAAAAACTTAAACGGTTCTGTTTCGGTTCCTATTTTTTAGAGAATTTTGGTTCGATTAACCGAAACCGAACCGTTTCCCAGCCCTAGATGGGTACTTCACTTGTTGCGACTTATTGATCTCTCAGTTGTTGCTTCAGCCATATGATTTGAGAATAGCAGCTTCCAACGGCCATATACTCAGATTCAGTTGTGGACGTTATGACTGATGTCTGTTTTTTGGAAAACAATTTGCTTTCTAGAAACACAAGTCCCCGAATTTGATTCAATATCTAATCTGTAACCTGGAAAATCAGAGTCAGAATAACCTGAAAGTTCAAAGTTACCATCAGTATGATACCATAAACCCATGTTGGGTGTGCCTTTGAGGTAGCACAGTATCATTTTTTCTGCTTCCAGGTGAGCCGTTTTTGGATCGACTTGATATCTTATACATACTCCTGTTGCGTATGATATGTCGAGTATGTTGGCAATAAGGTAGATCATCGATCCAATGGTTTCTCGATATTTGGTGTGATCCACTGGCTTGCCTTCAGCGCCTGGATCCACCTTCCGGTTGGTTCATTAGAATCTTCACAGGCTTTGTTTGTTTGAATTCTTAATTTGTCGATCGCCTCCTTGGTGTACTTGGTTTGACTTATGAAAATGCCTTCACGACAACTTCACTTATAGCCCTAGGAATAAGTTCATCTCTCCCATCATGGACATCCAAATTTCTCACCATAACGTCGACAAGAAACATTTTACATAATTTCTTAGATTTTGATCCAAAATAATACCATCAACATAAATCTAGACCATGAGAATATCATCACCATCTTTGAAAGTGAATAGGGTATGTCTCATCGAGCCCGAGCCATTCTTGAACCCTTTTTCTTTCGTGTACAACGACATGGTGTCATATCAAGATTTGGGAGCTTGTTTGAGTCCATAGAGAGCTTTCTTCAACTTGTAGACCTTGTTGGGACCATCGGTCTCAAAATTATGAGGTTGTTCTACATACACTTCATCCGTCGGATGTTGTTCAGAACGCACACTTTATGCCATCCGTAGACTTTCAATCCTCGAGTGTCGCGATCGCCAAGAATGTACGTATGGCCTCTAATCTTGCAACCGAGCAAATGTCTCGTTGTAATTTATTTCCTTTTTCGACCGCACTTTTTAGCCACGAGCCTCGAGCCTTGCTTTGTTCCTCGATGACCTACCCATTGTCATCTTTCGCTCATAAAGATCCACTTTAATCCATTCACATTTTGATTCTCTAGTCTGTCCGTCAGCTCCCAAACTACATTCCTTAAGAACTCGTTCAGTTATTCTTGTATAGCGTTCGTTCAGTTTACGTCGTTAAGTGCTTTGAAAACATCCATGGGTTCAATATGAGAGAAGAAACAATTGAACAATCATGATTCTATACTGATTAGTTGATCCATAATATTGATTTAGTTAGTAATTGATCTTCGAGTTCTGACCTTATCTGATGGTTCTCTGTAATACCCCGAATTTCTGGGTTTAAAAATTTCAAAAATAAAGAAGAACAGTACGATAGAAACGAGAATGAAAGTAAACGTCGGTAATTATCGATTTTGAGTAAACCGAATTTTTTCTCAAAAATTCGAATGAAATTATTTTTAATAGTAAATAAGTATGTTTTTAAATATATTTAGGATATTATTTACATTAAGGTTGAAAAAGAAATATTTTCTCTATTTCTTAAGTGATTCTCGAAAATATGGAGAATAAATGATTATTTTGTGATTTAATATGAGATCACTTGATTTTATGTGATGAGTTGTCATGTTTATCTTATATTATATGATAAGATAATTATCTTGTACATCATGCATGAATTTCGAAAATATGAGGTGGATGTGATAAGGCTTGAAACGACATTTTTAAGATAAGTATGTTATGATATTTTATAAAATAATAAAATAAGGTCATAATTAATTAAGAGATAATTTTATCTCTTAAAAATGTGTGATAATGTGATAAGTATCATAGGAGATAATATTTTGGATAATTGAATGCATAGTTTTCAAAATCTTGTATGATTTTATGTGATTTTCAAAATCATCAATTTTATGTGATAATTGTATTAAATAATTTATTTAATTATATACTTGATAAATATCATGATTCTAGATCAATCTTATCTCCTAGGAATTATAAAAATTTCGAAATTAAGGAAATATGGTAAGAATGGAATATTGAGAAAATTAAATCTTAAACCCTAGTTTTCGAAAAAATTGGGAAAATTGCTTAGAAATGTTCCAAAATTTATTTTATGATATAATATCATTATATTTATGTAATTACTCATGAAAATAATATTGGTTATGAAAAGAATAATAGTTTGATAATTTATCCTTAGTTTCGAATTATTTGCCGATAACTTTACATTAGTACAAAGAAATGATCTTAATTAATTTTCCTATGATTTATTTTATCATCTAAGATTATTATTGTGTCATATAGATATTAATTGGAGAAAAATAAAATATTTGGCATATTATTATTATAAGTGCCGAAAATATTGAATTTTAGGTGTGAAATGAATATAAATATCATACTTTAATTAATGAGGGTCATAATTATAAAGATAAGATATATTAGGTGTAAAGTAGATATGATTATCAAATTAAACAAGTAACCTATGGTTTTGGATCATTTTAGCCAAAAATTTTGACTTGAAATAAGGTTGGAAATATTTTTAAAACTCTTTGAAAATAATATCTTATCCTAAGTTGAAAACTTTGACTTTTCAAAAATGATATTATCATATGATAATATTAAAGTATATGATATAGAAAAAAATAAAAATCTACCCTAAGGATAGAGAAGTAGCCGAACACACACATACACACTATATAAAGTAATAAAATATTTATTCTATGATAAGTATAAGATATATTAATTAAATAATAAAATAACATAATAAACTATAGGATAAAATAAAATAAATGTCTCTTATGAAAGAGGGGATGACCGAAAATTGAAAGAGATAAGATATGAGTTGTAATTTTGATTTTTACAACTAGATGTTATAATTTCAAAAAAGATAAGATATGATAAATAATTAAAGTTTAAGATAAGATCAAAAATGACTCATTTACAACTCATGTGGATCAAAATTTAGGGGATAAGGATGAGTTGTAATTTTTGACTTTATATTAAGATATTTTATAAAGTAATGATTAATATAACTTTATAAACTCTATAAATAGGAGACCCCCCCCCAATTATACCATACCAACCGAAAATAAGAGAAAAATAGAGAGAAATTAAGAGAAAAAAATAGAGAGTGTTACCCAAAGTACTCTTCGATCGTAAGTAGATAAAATGTCGCCGACGTCGACCGAAAACAAATAGAAGGTTAGAAATCTTACTATTCCTATTATTTTATGCAAAAATATTAGAAAATATAGGTGATATGTTTAGTTACATGCTTTCGAAAATTATGTGAAATACGTGAAAGTTATGCTATATATCGAAGTTATGAATGTTTATGTGATGTTTATAAGCATGTATTATGATTTTAATACAATGTTAAGCATGTATTAAAAACACTATGATATGACCGAAAATAAGCATGAATCATATGTTAATGTACATGAATTTTAATTGTTGTTTTGAGCATGAAATAATGATAGTTGTTCATGTTCAAAATTGTATGATTTTATGTGGAATTCTTTGGAGAAATATGGAATATTATGAAATGGTAATTTCGAAAATTACAAAAGCATGAAATATTGATGTATAAGTTGTAGATGATGAATATTATGTCATATTATTAATATATGATGATAATAATATATTATGTGAATTAGATGAAATTTTCGAAAAAAATATTTGGGAATTTTCGAAAATTGTGACATGGAGAATTTTGATGTCTTATGATATGTGATCATATGATATGATATATGAAACGTAGAGACTTGTAAGTATGTGACTGTGAAAACATAAAATTTAGGTATATATGTAAGATGAGAAGTAAGGTCAGTACTTGACGAAGCTAGTTACGAAATTAAGATTTGTACGTCACGTCGAACGATTTGAATTAAGGAATGAATGAAAGAATAAGATGTTATATCTCTTCGAGACACGATAAGTATAATAGTGATTAAAGTATGAAAATATGATCCTTGACGTTAAAAGGATTGATGTAGTAAGTCCGTTGTTTCGGATCAATGATTATCAGAAAAGTATAGCGATATACTAAACCTCATTTCTCACGTTGAAAAGGGTTCTGCTCAGAGGAGAAAGAAGACGACAATTAAGTACTAGTGACGTAAGAACTTTAAGTTCTCGAGGTGGGCTTTATTACCAAAACCAATTACGAGCTTTTTGGAAAATGTTTCTTCATATTACTTTACTTGCTTTTCATAAATGATAAAGTATGATATTATCCGCCAAAATGTTTTATGTTTTGTATATGTCCATTCGGTTGCACAGGGCAACAGGAAAAGTATTACAATTCGGATCCTAAGTGGAGGTGAAGGGAATCCTAGCTAGGTTGTGTACACATCGACTTCGAACCGAGTTACGGTCGATGATTCACCTCCGAACTGCTCATGGTCGATCGTGCGTCCGGGTGAAGGAGGCCTCCTCCCTGAGTTAATCCATAGCCTACTTGGAATATACGTTGAAAGAAAATGATCAAGCAATGATTTTGAGAAAGTAATGAAAATGTATTTAGTAAGCATAAGGCCTTTTCAAACAAAACTCTTGTGTCTTACTGTGATGTAGGCGGCACAATATTTCGTAAAGTAAAATGTTTTCGACATGTGTCCACTGAGTGCATTATTTGTACTCAGCCCTGCATGTTTGTTTTTAAATGTGCAGGTTGAGCGGGTGATAGAAACGAGGCGAAGATGAGCGGAATCTTTGTTAAGTATGAAGTATTTTTGGTTCGCCTTGAGAATGCATCTCCATATGCATGTCTCACACGCTTTATTCCATTGCCAAACTCTTGAGACTCATTATCTTTTGTTACTATGATCGACTTTGTAGAAACTATTTGCTTTGTTGAAACCTGGAACCATCTTATTTATATATAAACTATTTTGATCCGTCATGATTCTCGCTTCGCTTTGGAACATCTATATTTCTTCGTAGATGAAATGAGTTGAAACCCTTATTCTTACATATTCACTTAAACCAACCCCAAGTCACGGTCCGGTAAAGTTTAGCCAAACCGGCCGTGACATTCTCCGATAATGTTGTCAGTTGGGTGATCTTCAACCCATCTACGATATCTTCTGACTTCATCGGGTGCTGGAACTGGGTCGGCAGTTTGATGATCATTCGACAACTGATCAACTGGTGGTGATGTTGAAGGACCTTTTGATGTTGGTGTATGCTGCTGACATGTTACGATGTCATATCTTTGTCATGAGTCTGAGCAGCAGGTGGCTCTGTTCCCCCCTTGACATATGGCAGGTTCAGTTTTGAGGGAAACTTCCAATTGAACTGGCTCATTTCCATGGATTTGCTAAACGTCTTCAGTTTTCCCCTCTTTAGGTCCCCATACCAATACTTCATTAGTTAAGCTCAGAGGAGTAGAGCTTCTTTAGATAGATGACTCAGTTTCCATGTTGATCATCTGATTCCTGTACTTAGTAACAGATTCATCAAATACAGCATGAGGTGTTACTTCCACAATAAATGATTACTTGTTATAAACTTTATAAGCTTTGTTGGATTCCTCAGCTGTGGAATAACCAAGAAAAATTCCTTGTTCAGCTTTGCTGTCAAAAGTTTTTAACTGCACTTTGTCATTGTTGTGGATGTAACACAGACAATTAAAATGACGAAAGTGAGAGATAGAAGGCTTCATGTTGTTCAACACTTCGTATGGTGTCTTCTCATTTCTTTGAGTCAGAAATGATCTGTTTTGGGTGTAGCATGCTGTGTTGATAGCTTCAACCCAGAACTTTGGATGTAGCTTCGAACTGGCAAGCATCGTGCATGCTGTCTCTTTCAACGTTCGATTTCTTCTTTCAACTACTCCATTTTGTTGAGGCGTGCGATCAGCAGACGCTTGGTGACTAATTCCTTACTTATCATAATACTTTCTTATGACAACATTTAGGAAGTAAGTTCCTCCGTCGAACTGATTATGATGATGTCACCACTTCTGGTCGAGCCTCTTCAAGAATACGTATAACTTCTCCGTTGTTTCACTTTTCTTATACAAAACACAACCTGTGAATCTAGAAAAGTCATCAATAACAACAAGGGTGTATTTTCTACCATTATAGTTGATTGGAGTTACTAATCCGTAAAGATCCATATGTATCGCTTGAAGGATTTGGTCGATTCGAGGGACGATCTTGCTTTTGAACGACGCTTTCATCTGTTTGCCTTTTCGACATGCTTCGCACACTTGGTCCTTGTGGAATCTCGCATTTGATAAACCTTTGACCAACGACTATTTAGCCAACTTGTTGATGGTCTCAAGTTCATACTGCTCAACCTTATGTGCCACAACTAGTTGATCTTTGAGTTAGACTTAGAAACCGGACATGTATATGAAGGACAATCATTTCATGATGTAACATAAAGATTTGCATGCCTTACTTCTCTCGTGACGACTGCCTCTCGATCGTTTTAATCGTGAATTTATTCTTTTAAATTTTGACCGTGAAATCATTATCACGTAATTGGCAATGATAGGAGATTATGCTTAAGTCTAAGATATAATTGACATTGAAAATTTAGCGTTACCAATTGAAAATGTACCATAGCCTTTGGCGATCCGATAGAGTTATCACCAAAACGACTTTCGCGTATTCTTTCTCCACGTAGTCACCAAATATTCCTTACTGACCAATCATGTGTCTTGAACATCCACCGCCTAAGTACCGTATGTATTTCTAGGCTGGAAGGTCATTTTTCTTCTTCTGACTGATCAACACTACCTGCAAAAATCATAATTAGGTACCTAGTATGAAGTGGGTCCTTGCACATTAGTAGATCATTTGGGAATCCAGATTTTTTCGATGATTCTAACGTTGTTGTCAGGCTTGATCTATTTTTCCTGGAAGTCGATATAAACTGGCATTGGCTTCTTCTGCTGAGCCTTGGACCTCTGTGCTGATTGAGCAGCAATTTAGGTTTGTTCACGTGTTGTTGAGGCATACGAGTGTGTTTTGAGGTGTAAAAGAAGTTCTATTGTGAATAGATGTCTCTAATAGATCGAAATGCATGCCGGAACATACTTCTGGTCAAGATGCTTTCAAGACATGCTTCCTCTCACGAGTAGACTTGACCGAGAATTCCTCAACCTGTAATCTGAGGTTGCTGATAGAATCATGTTTTCTAAGTAGTTTATACATAGGCCCCGAGTTTGACACAACTTGCCTTATCATTTGCTCACCATTGTAGTCTTCAACTTCTCAATTAATTTTACGAACATAGTTTTGGTGTCATTGGTAAATGCATCATTAATCTCGAACTAGGATCATCAGAATCCAGCTCGATCAACGGCACCTCTCGAATCGAATGGATGTATTTTAGTTTCTTTGTGGCTTCGCTTCAGTGTTGATCTTTTGTTGGAGTGAAGCCTCACTTTGCTAAAGATTGTTGAACTTGCCGGTCTCAATCGCTCAATTCGAGATGAACTATTTCTTTCCTTCTTCGAGACCACTCGACCTTCAACATATTCTGCTTTTAGCTTCGTTAGCTCAACAAAGGAGCTTCATCTCGATGTCCAAGGGTCAATTGAGTATCGACTTTGTTCGAAGAAGCTAAAGCTTTTATGTCAGTTGTAGTTCTCACCATAGCTCCTTCGTACATTCTCATGACTTTTTTTGTAGTCAATCATGATTTGCTCCATCTCATCCAACTTAACTGAGGTGTCTTCGGAGTCGGGCACCTGCTCAGATAATATAATTATATGGGAGAGATTATCGGTAGAGACGGAAGTTACCTCAGGTTCGTTGAGGCCATTGTCAATTCTCACCATGCAACTTTTATCATTGTCACGATCTCTCTCGACCATCGACACCGGCTTTTATCATCAATATGGAGGAGTTCTTTGGAAGAGTTGCTTGATGAGCTTGAAGTGTCATCATTCTCAACAACCATTGCCTTGCTCACTCATCTTCTTGTTGCGTTTGAACGGAAAGCTTTTCTTTCCTTGTGGCTTAGCTCATGGTAGTCATGTCTAAAATTCCCCCTTTTGCCACAGTTGAAACACTCATCCTTTTTATACTTAGGTCAGCTGGGCTTCTCGTCAGACTGATCCTTGTAAGTTCTTTATCTACGGCTCTTTTCGTGTCCACGACTCTCTTTTGGATACTTGTTGTACCTCCTTAATTAGGCTTCCATTTTCTCGAATCGGTTAGCCATCAAAGTGTACTGGGTCAACAATTCGTAGTTGCTGCACTCAGCTTTGTCTTTAGCTATTTTCTTGGCTTCCTTGCCTTGTCAGCTTTCAGGGCGCTGTCTTTGTTCGTACTGACTTGTGCGTCTTCTTCAGAAGCTTCAGCCTCTGTAGACTCTTCAGTACGTTTGATGTCGTACTCATAAGCTTTTAATTGTGGGAAGAGCTTGTCCGTATACATCTCATTAAAATTGGCTTTCTTCTGAAGTGCTACTGTGTAGACTTTCTAGTCAGTAGCTGGGAGTGCCCAAAGAACCTTGAGATTGATTTCTCGTTGGGTGTATTTGTCCTTTCTTAGGGCTGAGATCTCATTGGTGATGGTGGCGAATCTGAGTTCCACATCATCAATGATTCTTCATTCTTTTGCTTGAAGTTATCAAACTTCTGACAAGCTATCGTAAGATTGTTTTCTTTGATTTTCTGAGCTCGCACATAAGCTCTTTAGCACATCCCACATCTTCTTGGTTGTCTCACACTTCATCGCCTTCCCAATCTTAGAGATGAGAGCTGCTCCGAGATGATATTTTATGCGAGGTTGTCGAGCTCGCCTTGCTTATGCTCTTTTGAGGTGAAGTCCGTCCATTCCTTCGCCTATTACCGTAGGTAGGTTCTTGTTCGTTACGTGCTCACTTTCATTATCTCTCTCTAATAATGAGCGGACCATGATGATGACCTCCCACATGCGACAATGTTGTGCGATGAGGTAGCTTTTGAGTATGAACTTCCGGATCTCGTAGTTGTCACCGCAAAGACGGGGAGAAGTAGACCGCTATAGTTAGTTTTCATCATAGTAAAATATGCAAAGTGTGCAAAATATATAGTTTTAACGATCTATTCGAAACAACGACCACTAGAGAGTTGGTTGTTCTTATGAACAACCCGCTTTGATACCAATTGATAGGTTCTCGGGTACGTCTTCGGTATATGGGAGGATACATCGCTTAAACAAATATAAAACTTTTTCAAGACAAGACCGACATGTTATTGAGAGCAACTGGTCGGTAACTAGCGATCAAGATCGGTATCGCATCTTGGTCACCGAGATAGTGATTGTCTTATATTAGTGATATCGCTAGCAAACCTCATGATCGCTAAGACAACAAGTCAATTAGACCGATAATCGATGTACGTACAAAATATGATGGTTATGGATTTGCTTTATCGAAACCGAGACTCAAGTTTTAAACATTTAGTCAAATATTGATTAGTATGTTTTCAGTTTATATCTCTTCAAGATTTAACTAATACATATAGAGGGTAAAACAATGTTTTGCTGATGATGATAGTTTAAAAATGTAATTTTAAAGCGAATCGAAAGTAAAAGACACGTTGAGTTTTACGTGGTTCGAGAGATCAACTCCTACGTCCACGGATGATTGCTCACCAATCCACTAACTTTGGATTAGTCTTGTTTACGGTACCGAGAAAACCTAAGATTAGAATGATTTTACTATAGATTGAAAGATCGAGCATTATAAAAATATTTTAAATATTGGATATAATTTATTACAAGATTTAAAATTTAGGTTTTAAATAACAATTAACTCTAATAATAATTATGTTGCCAGATCGAAGATAGTAGACTAGTTAGCTAATAGAAAAGTGTTAGTATTTTGATAAATTAGAACTTCAATAGTTATCAGCAGATCACATGGATTATATTGGATTATCCCATGAAATGATACCATTTGATTATTTGAAAATTATCGGTTATGATCCCACAATGCCCTTAATAATTTAATTTTATATGTAGTATTTTGTGACCGTTTTAAAAGGAAAAAATATAAAATAGAAAATTAAAATTAATACTGATCTTCTATTTTCGTTGAATTTACGGGAACCTACAATCGCTATATTCTGTGTGCATTGGGTAAATCTCACGCCCTATACAATAATATGCAAACCGTGATCGAGAATCGGTTCAATTTCAAGAAAAATAGTAAACATAACCGAACCGGATCGATTAGTCTGTTAATCGGATTGGTTATCGATTAATCGATTTAATCAAAATTAAAATAGGAAAATCAAATATTACCAAAATTAATCGAAATAATTTCAAATATTACTGAAATTATATTATTAAAATTAATTAATTTTAATTTTTTAATTATATATATTAATTTTGATTAATCGGGTATAACAATCGGTTATACCCGATAATCGAAATTATTTTAAAAAAGGTAACCGATACTCGAACCAAAATAAAAAAAGTCGATTATCGGCTCCGAAAATAGATTAACCGATAAACAATTTTTTCGATTTTAATTTCAGGTTAACCGATAGCCGATTCAAACCCTTGCAAATCACATAAGATAAGTATACCACATTTGAAAAATCAGATATAATACACTCATATTTATAAAAGCATCTAATCTACAATCTTTTTTATTATAAAAATTCACTTTATCACTCGATCGTACTCCAAAAAATCCTACCTCCTATTCTCATAAAGAAAGAGTTTTGATCGGTATTTTCTATTTTGTGACTTAATTTGAAAGATTGAACACAATGATTAGTCCATGCATTTATTTGCCAACTCAGCAAAAGTAAAGCAATTCATTGCATCCGTTAAAGTGGTCCACATGCCTTTCTCGAAATATTTCCACAATTCACCCCAACGGGGCACATAAACAATGTTCTGAAATGAAAGGAAAATTAAAATAAAATTCTTGACTTCGTATCAATCAATTTTAAAATTCCCAATATTTAATTAGTTGGCCTTGGAAAGTAAAAACATATGAACGAATTATGCCAATGAGGGGATAAGTGAATTTCAAATTAGCTTTTTGTCTATCACAAAAACTTATATTTGTTCGTACAAACCGATAAAAACATCATTTAATCTTAATAAGTATGTCATTTAAATATAATAATCTTAGATTTGAACCCTTAAATGAGCCAATAAGACACCAACATCTAAAAAATGTTGCCACAAATCATAAGCACCAATCTTAAATTAGTTATAGGTTGGTAGTTTAAACGATTAATTAGTGACATTCAATTGAAATGCGAGGAATTTTTTTTATGACTTGGGTTGAATTCAAATTAATTGTACTCCATGATAAATAAATGAACATATATATCGACCAGCCGATTCTCAACTAACATCAATATATTATCATATTTCGGGCAAAAAATTGTAAGAATTATAGCATCAACTTTACTACACACTAAGGTTATATTAACCATCCTACATTCACATAGAACAGTATATCGCCACGCCACGAACGGCCGACATATGGTGCAGATAGAAATGATTTAGAAATATTTATATTAACCATCACCCAGAAGTATGGTGCAGATATAGAAATATTTGGTAAGAAATTACCAAAGATGGAAACTTTATCCCACTTTATTTATAATAGTTGAAAAGAAAAAGAGAGATTATTTATAATAGATGAAAAGAAAAAGAGAGAGAGAGAGAGAGAGAGAGAGAGAGAGAGAGAGAGAATTCGGAAATTTCATCTCCCTCCAACACAATCCAAAACGCAATTGATGGAGTTGAGAGCGAACCCTGGCACCACAACTAACACAATCCCATAAAAACTTCAATATTTTTTTGTGAACCCAAATGCCCAAATGTGTCCCACCTCAAAACCACGCAGTCTGCCGCGACGCTGTCACCGCCTCCTTCGCTACTAATTATTTTTGAATTGGATTACGGTAAAACCCAAGCCAAAATTTGAGAGGCCATAAAGTTTTTTCAGTGGAAGTGAAAGAAAGAAGAGAGCTTTGTACATGTAGATGAGTTCAACTCTTCTTTCCTTCGCCGTCGAACACACCCGTTTTGTTGTAGATTTTTGGGGAATTTCTAGTTGAGGGCAAATGGGAAGCAATAACCGGTGGAACTGGGAGGTGGCGGGATTCGAGCCGCGGAAATCGGTGGAGCAGAGAGATGATTACCGGAGGGTGCCGGTGGCGCCGCGTCGCTACTCGATGTCGATATCGTCGCTGTCGGACCTGTCCAAGCAAGTCGTCAACTCCAAGCTCTTACGGTTGAACGACAAAGTCAAGGTTAGTATATTGCTTACACTTTCTTCGAATGTGTAAAGAGCGATTTTTATTTTTTTAACAGTGTTTATCCGGAAATGCTTTGAATAGACTCGGCAATTTAAGCTGGTAGACGATTGTTAGTAGTGAAACCTGGTCTGTTTGAATCAGTTTAACAGGATCAGCTGATTTCAGATCCTTGTTTATATGCGCGGAATATACTTGGTAACGCGGAGGATTTTGAGTATCAATTATCGCGGAGGATTATGATATGAGAGCTTATCATGTTTGGGAAGTTATTGAGATTTCGTTTAGATTCTGAGAAAAATGGCAGCTGCAATATATTTCTTTGTTCAGGATTTGGTGTTGGTTGAAGAAAATGTTCGACTTTAGATGCCAAAATTTTACTTTTTAGGTATACTTGTCCAGCTCCTGTGGATGGTATCTATATTGAAAGAGTTCATGGACAAGCATATGTGGTTCATTGGTATAACATCTCCAGAAATAACTTCATTGAGCTGGCATGTTTTTTGTCATTTATTAGGCTAGGTGAGAATTAGGATGTGTAGAAAACTTGGCTACTCTTAGGAAATAATGCTTGCGCAGAGGTCTATCCTATATGTCTATTACTTGCAAGAAACAGTTTCTTGTAGATATTAAGATGAAGGAGCAGAAGGTGTCGGGGAATTTTACAGTACAGAGGTTAGAGTACAAATGAGATTTCTGGAGAAATTGTTATGGATATAATCTATTATCTGAGGTTGCGTGCTGTCAAAATTAGTGAGCTGGCATAACACCTGTACCGAAAATTAAATAATATTGAGAAACTCTACTTTCTTCGCCATTACAGAAGGATATTATTTGTAGTGGAACCTTCTAATGTTCTTCCAGGCATTTGATGTTGATCCCCTCCGTCTGTAGTGGAACCTTCTAATGTTCTTCCAGGCGTTGGATGTTGATCCCCTCCGTCTGTTGTGTCATGGAACTTCCTCTGCTAAGTTTTAATATTCTAAACTGAAAGGGACTTGAGAAATTAATTAGAAATAGAGAACTATGGCAAACGGTTGGCTACTGTACGAAGGATCCTTTTTTCGAATTCTGATAGTTACATTTCTAGAATGGTCATGTTGAATACAGGTGTATGGTAAGTGAAGTCCAGCACACACTGTCCTGTGTATGGAGCTCAAAATGATAGCTTATATGAGTATTGGTAAGAAATTAGAAGAACTAAAAAGGCTGCTTTTAGCTAGTAGAACAATCTCTTTTCTTGATTACCTGAACAGTAATAGGTATTCTCTGCTGCTAAATGATACTCCCTCCGTCCCGCTTAAAGTGTCCCTTTTCTTTTGGACACGGGTATTTAGGAGAAATGTATAAAGTAGTTAAAGTGTTAAAAAGTGGGTAGGGTCCAGACTTTTTAAAGGGAAAATTATTTCCTAAAATGGAATAGGACATTTGTAATGGGACAACCCAAAAAGGAAAGTAAGACATTTTAAATGGGACAGAGGGAGTATATTTTTAGAAATTTATATTTTTCTTGCTTGTTGAGAGTAATATTCTTTCATGGTCAGTCTTGGAGTTCACTCTGAAGCTTTATTAACTGTTTTAAGGTTTG
Organism: Salvia rosmarinus; assembly: GCA_036937905.1. NCBI lineage: Eukaryota > Viridiplantae > Streptophyta > Magnoliopsida > Lamiales > Lamiaceae > Salvia > Salvia rosmarinus. The sequence continues at coordinate 10,212,662 of CM072816.1, forward strand.
CATGTTTCCTCAAGCGCTATTTTTCGTAAACTGGGTTCAACGTGTTTGTTTTACTTTCACCGTTTTCACCTATTGACCTGAACAAACTTGCTCCTACTCTGTTATTGAAATTGTCACCTTTACTTTGATTGTGCAGCTTGTCAGAGAAGATCACTTGCAGTTAAGACAAGAAGCCATGGATCTTCAAGAATATTCCAGTGCAAAACTTGACCGAGTGACACGTTACTTGGGTGTACTTGCTGATAAGACTCGTAAATTAGGTAAAGTGTGCACATTGTGTGGACTTCGATGTGTTGTCAACTTTGGTCAAAACTGTCCATTGCACAACTGAAATATTTCCCGTTGTTTTTGGGTTGTTTATAGTGATCCTCCTCTGCTTTGTATACAATGAACTCACCATTCCCACCATAATGACGACATCCTCTCTAATGCTAGTTAGTGTCTCCTTCTGCTATAACTTTACACCCCTACTACGTCTTAGGGTCCTCTCCTTCTGCTGCAAATTGGGCTTGATTCCAGTTCATGAGGTTTAGAGATATCAACCTTTCAGTATATTCTTCTGCATATAAATCAATATAGTTGGCTAACTGGAAACAAACCTCCTACTTCCAGATCAGGCTGCTCTTGAAACAGAAGCTAGAATTTTTCCACTGCTATCTGAGAAGAAAAAGCTGTTTAATGACTTGTTGACGGCCAAAGGTACTTATTTTTACTTTACGATCTCTGGAATTTTCATGTTATCCAAAAAGCTATATGCATGATAATCACACCAATCTGAACCTGCTGGACACACATGTTGCAGGGAATGTAAAGGTGTTTTGTCGTGTAAGGCCTCTATTTGAAGAGGAAGGCCCAGATATTGTGGAATTTCCTGATGATTATACCCTACGCATAAACACCAAAGATGACAGTCTCTCCAATCCAAAGAAGGATTTTGAGTTTGACAGGGTTTATGGGCCTCATGTTGGACAAGGTGGAATCCTATCACTTCTTTTGCTTCAGCTGTTAAATGAACTGTACTAACTTATGAGATTCATTTATGCAGCTGACCTTTTTGCCGATATTCAGCCATTTGTTCAGTCAGCATTTGATGGATTTAATGTTTCTCTATTTGCATATGGGCAGACCTCATCAGGAAAGACACATACTATGGTATGTCTCCTCCTCCTCTTCCGCATACTGCAGTACTCTACACACGATATGTTTATTCACTGTTGTTTATTGAGTATCTTATACATTTCTTCATTTCTCTGATACAATGGTTTCTTTGACACATTGCATATTTACTAAGTACATGGTACATGGAATCATTGATCTATATTTTTCTTTCTATTTGTTCTTATAACATCAGCTCTAATGAACTGCATTAAAAGATATAGAGTGGGTGTCATTTGTAAAATCTGTCGGGATCATGAGTAAGATGATCCATGTTATAAAAGATTGATTATGACATGTGGTTACTCTATTTTTTGATTTCCTTCTAATCTTCGTCCAGGAAGGATCTAGTCACGATCGTGGTTTGTATGCTCGATCTTTTGAGGAGCTCTTTGATTTATCCAACTCGGATGCAACTTCAACTTCTCGATATAGTTTCTCAGTTTCAGTCTTTGAGCTTTATAACGAACAGGTTCTTCTCCGTCCACATCATAGCATAGTTGCTGTCAAAAACTTCTTTTATGATGGGTTATTTTCATCAACCTCCCATGGGTTTGGATCTTTGGCATGCACATATCTTGTTGTTGAAAATTTTGGCAATAACTTCTTAGAAATTTAGTATAAGTACCAAAAAAAAGAAAATGAAAACAAAGTTTGACTTAGAAGTCAATTTTATTGCAGACAGAATGTGTTAACACAGTAGAAATATTTTATAGACTTAAAAACGTAAAGTGAAGACCAAATTGATAGTTCAATGTCTTTTACGATTTTGTTGATATTTATTTACTTTTTACAACCATTTATTTCCATCTATTTGCGTACTTTGACATAAATATTATGAAGTAAAGGCAAATCGGATAAACTATTACCCTTTCCGGTTGCTGAAGAAAATCTGCACTTTAATATGAGGAAAAATATATGAATTGGAAAAACTTAAATATTGAAGTGCATGAATTTCAAAAATAAGTTTTTATGAAGAAGTAAATGACTCATTTTGACAGTTATATAAACCATTGATTTATTGGACTAGTATATACGGTATATTATCTCTAGTTTAAAATGGATTATACTGCATTTGAATGTTTGCTAGCCATTTACAATATAGAAAATGGTTGTAATGCTCCTTCGCATATTAAATTTTTCTATCAGACTCTTCCTGAAATTAATCTTTCTTCTTTATGTATTAGAAAAGACCTCAAAATCTAGAATTTGCCATGCCTAATTATCCCTTCCTGTAGAAGCTATGATATACTTTAAAGGAGATATCACTTTCTGCTTAATGTATATGGATATCGATTATTGATAATGTACATGGATATGGAGCTTTTGGTCCTTAAGCAATTTTCTAAATCCCTGACCAAAATTGTGTGAGTGGGAAGATCTCTGTCAAAGATCCACACCTTAAGGTAGGCAGATGCAAGCCTCTGAACCTCAGGGAGGTAGAAATATAAGACCTCTGACATATATCATGCTCAACATCATTAGCATCTGATGCTGATGTTGCACCTCACCATTGCTTTTGTAGATTACAGATTTGCTTCTGGAATCTGGAAGTACTCAGCCAAAGGTCTACATTGGGTCATTGGATTGTGTTGTAGAACTTGTCCAGGAAAAGTTGAGAACCCTTTGAGTTCAACAGGATTCTCAAAACAGCTTTTACAACCGAGGAACTGACACCTTGAAGTTTAAAGTCTCCCATCTGTATGGTTCATCAATTTTACTGCCTTTCTTCAGTCTTCCTTTGCTTATTTGTGTTTTGTCTTTGGCTCGAGTTTTTTGTTTTGCACTCTTTTTTGTTGGCCCTTTTGTCCTTTTCTTTGGGAACAAATACATTCTGATGTCAATCATAAACTTTTGAGCATTACATCTGCCCTTACTAAATGTATGTGAAATATGTCAAATCTCTTGAGCAGCTCTCTACATCAAAAGTCATTTATAGCACCCTCAGGTTGTGTGGAAAATAAAATTATATGTAAAATGAAAAATTTAGTGGAAGTAGAAATCAAATATGTAGGGTTTTGTATGTTCCTGTATATGTGTTTCCACAAAAAGTGCTTGATAAAGTTTTGTCATATATCATATATGTAACTGGTGGGTCTGATGCTTTAAAATATTAGTATATTAGTTGGATGAAGTTTGTACAACAATGATGGAGTTCGTTTCTGATATTTATTTGGGTATTAAAATTGAATAGGATAGGATCGTTTGTAGGTTGTGGGTCCTGCTCTGAAATTATATTCCTTAGTGGTCTATGAACTGCAAAACTTTTGGCTAGTATGGTGCTAGAAATAAGAGTGAGACTCTGAAGGGTCTTACATTCAATTGGGGAACTAGTAAATTGGAGAAGTTAATGGTGTACCTATCTTCATAGTCGACTTAGTAAAAACGATATATATCCAGGATTTTACATGGTTGAAAGTTGACATGGAATATAACTTGACGTCCATAATCCAAATGCAAAAAGCTCCATCTCAAATTCAAACTACAAGAACACTTTCTACTTTTTATGCATTTCATATGTTTCAGTACTATTACCTGGAATGGGATGTGATGTGTTTGTATAATAATGCGTTTCAGTTTCATGTAAAATTAATAAACATAATTAATCGCTGCATGTATTCGTCTATGCATGTTTTCCACTTTCTATTTGAAAAGACATTAAAACCTCTACTTCCTATATTCTTCTCATTCCAAATTTGTTTCTCTTTGGTTTGTATTTTGTAGGATTGTCATTATACACATATACTATACGAACTTGATCACAGGTGACAATATATACAGCAAGCTTTCTCTAGTTGATTTGGCTGGAAGTGAGAGTACAAGAGTAGAGAATGAAAATGGTGAACGTGCAACAGAATTGCTGCATGTCTTAAAATCCCTCTCAGCGTAAGTTTAAGTACTGAATTTGGTTGTCCCATTGACTCGAAATTCTTTATATTCAAATTTGTCATTTTCTGTGTGCCTGAAGTTTATGATACAAAACAATGATGTAACTCTGGTTGTCTTCACTTATTTTGATTGCATTCTGAACCATTTTGACATGTTATTGTCTCTTATTTAAAATATCATATTAATTTGCTTTGTGTGTTGCTCTGTTAGTTTTTTTCAATCACTAAGTACTAACCTGATATTGAGAGGTTTCTTTGTTTATCTGTGTGTCAGTGTGTGTATGAAGTATCGTAGTGTCTAGCAAAATGCTATCTATCTCTTTAACGGATGCATAGTTTACTTTCAACTTATTGCTCTATGCGACATTAAAGTATATGTTCTTGTTGCAAAATTTCATCTGTGGTGAGATTACTGATCTTCTGGTTTATTCTATCCATGATGTTGGATTTCTTTGCTCTGTTATGTAAATTTCAATGTTCTGTCTGCAGATTAGGTGATGTTATGGCATCCTTAACTTCAAAGAAGGATAACATTCCATATGAGAACTCAGTGCTAACAAAAGTTCTTGCAGATTCGCTAGGTAATAGGTGCCCATGCTTTGGTTTTTAATTCAATTATATATTTCCCTTCCCTGTTATCATTGCATAGCTAATCATTATATAGGTGTTCTAGGAGTCAATGTCTACTGCTTCTTAACTTGAATCTATGGCTGTTCTTTATAGAGTGTGTTCATAGGATTGATATCTTTGCTACTGTCCATATGCGTCAAAATTTGTGCAGAGAGTTGTACAAGTGTCTGATCATTTTCTTTTGGGGGTAAAGAACTCTTGAACTATGGAAAGCCTAGTATAAATATGCATGCTTTTTTCAATGTCATATCGTTGTTATGAGAACATTCTATCTCTTACCATTCATAGCAAAGTTATTTCAGATTCACCTACAATTTAAATCATTTTTTGCTACTATAAGATGCTCTCAAGTCAAGTTGCATCAACCCAATGCCTTGCTGGTTGATACATGATTTCTGTGTTACAACTTACACGTGTAACTGAGCTTTGTTGACCCAGAACCCAATACATGAATAATGTACTACGGTCAAGACATGCAAATACATCATTCCTTCTTTCTTCTATTGCATCCATTATCTTCTTATGCATTGGGAGTTACTGCTAACTCTTGTTTTTGCTCTTAAATGTTTGGGTCTTCTCGATGTCTTAGACTTGACTCTGTATCATCGTTCTGTATGCAGGTGGAAGCTCAATAACATTGATGATCGTTAACATCTGCCCTGATGTGCCCAGCATGTTTGAGACACTATCATCCCTTAATTTTTCTTCTAGAGCCCGAAATACTATGTTGAGCCTTGGGAATCGAGATACAATCCAGAAATGGAAAGATATTGTAAGTCTGCTTTATTTCTTTTTCTATTGGGATCAATTGATAAAGATGTCTTTTTCATCCTATCAAACTAAACTTACTACAATAGATGGGGGATGGGAAAGGCTTATGTCCAGAAAAGGTTGTTTTATATAGTCTTTATTTCCTATGGAAGAACTACCTTGCTTTGTTATGGTTAGAATGCTTAGATAGTTGCAGCTCGTCTGTGTATTAGATTACTATGATATTCTCATGATGCATGTGCGCCGGAAAAAAAATGCCAAAATATAAAAGTATGTGATAAAAAATTGTCCACTAAATTCTGCTGCAAATTTTCTTGCAGGCCAATGATGCACGAAAAGAATTGCTTGAAAAGGAGAAGGAAGTCAGTGACTTGAAGCTAGAAAGCATGGGGCTTAAACAAGATTTAAAGCATGCAAATGACCAGTGTGTTCTACTCTTCAATGAAGTTCAGAAAGCCTGGAAAGTTTCTTTCACATTGCAGTCAGATTTAAAGGTTTGTAGCACCACGCTTTTCAGCTCTTGTGTGCTTGTGAAGTGCTGGATTATTCTGTCACACCCTTTACTCTCTAAAATTATTAAATTAGTGCCCATGCCATCATTCGGTATTGTCGATCTTTTTTAAGGTATATTTGCAATATTTTTGGGCCCGTATGATTTTCTGATTATGCTTCTTGAACTGACATGAACCTGATTGATGAGCACTTTTTAGGTTTCTTTGTCTGACAATCTGGATTTGTTTTTTCCCTCTTCATTGCAGACAGAGAATATAATGCTTGCAGATAAGTTTAAGATAGAGAAGGATCAGAACCTGCAATTACGGAAACAAATAACTCAGTTCTTACAAGTAGAGCAAGAGCAGAAATTGCAGATAGAAGAAAAGGATTCAGCAATTCAAATGTTGCAGGTTGGGTCAGACTTTCTGTGTTAAGTTCCTTCAATATTAATAATGAAGTAATAATTTCTTCTGATGGAAGAATATGCTTAATAATGAAAATGGTTTTCAAATGTTGCAGGTTGGGTCAGACTTTCTGTGTTAAGTTCCTTCAATATTAATAATGAAGTAATAATTTCTTCTGATGGAGGAATATGCTTAATAATGAAAATGGTTGATGCGATTGACAAAACTGGATAGGGTGTCCTTGTTCTTGGTTGTCACTCTTTGATGACCCTGCATCATGTTTCTGGCTATCTGACAAAAAAAGTAACAGCTTTAAAGCATAACTCGAGAAAACGCGTTCACATAAAAAATTGAACATATTGAATGCTTATAGTGCTTGTAGGCCCTTGAACTATAACTTACCACACTTCCTAACAAAGTTAAGGAAACATGTTTTGTGAGATGCTACAGTGAACTGTTGAAATAGTTTTAAGGTATGATTTCAGATAATTTCATTATGTGCCAATTATTCTGAAATTTTATTCATGTTAAGAAGTGCATAAGTTGCACAGCTTTATGTTACATGGTTTATTTGATTTCACATCCTGAATTTTTGAAGCAATGAATCAGATGCTGCTGAAAAGCTGAATTTCACCATATTATATCCTTGTGAATACGATTGGGTCTTTGATTCTCATCATGTTTGTTGCCTCGGTGTAGGCTAAACTGAAGAGCGTTGAGTCACAATTGAATGAAGCTCTTCTTATCAATGAGACTAGGGCAACAAATGGCTCTATATCGCAGTCTGAAGAGCATTCAAGCAACAAAGCCACAGGGGATGACATGGATTCTACTGCTGTTACTAAGAGACTTGAGGACGAACTGAAGAAACGGGATGCACTCATTGAGGTACTTGACCATGCTAACTGTCCACAAGATAATTTTCTTTGATACTTTTGCTTGTTCCTGTTCTCCTTAGTCCTTATTCTTTCTTTTCTTGTCTGCAAATTCTGTCTGTTAAAAGTGTAAAACTACATAGAGGCATTGTGTCTTTGTTGGTATTGGATTCTCCTTAAATGCTAGTGAGTAAGTTTGCCTTTTGGTCTCATTATTCGGCAGAGGTTGCATGAAGAGAATGAGAAGTTGTTTGAGAGACTGACTGAGAAAGCTTCTTTAGCTGGATCCCCACAGGTTTTGATCTTCTATATAACTTTTCTAGAGCTGTTATTTTATCCATGGGCTATGTCACTGTTGTATTATTGTCTTGTTCTAGTCCTAGTTTGATATTTGGGGACATTATCGTTACGTAGTTGATCTATTCTTTCAGTTATCAAGCCCATCTCCCAAGGGACCACTTACTCAGTCTCGTGACTTGCAAAGGTGTTTTTCCAGTTTGCTTCGAGAACCATTATATCAGTTATCTTTTGTCTCTGTCTTCTCCCATAAACTTCATTTCCTCTGTCCGCTCCATGATCTTCTATTAATTTCCTAGTTGATACGGCTGACTCCTTTGTCAAATTCTCTTTGACAGGAACGAGAATGTCAATGCCAAAGGGCGCCCTGGTGATGGCGTTTCACCTTTAGCCTCTGAAAAGACCGAGAGAGCTATTGCATTGGTTAAGTCTGGTACTGACATCGTCAAAACTACACCAGCTGGCGAATATCTTACTTCTGCCCTAAATGATTTTGATCCAGACCAATATGACAGCCTTGCTGCAATCTCAGATGGGGCTAACAAGCTCTTGATGCTGGTAGAAACCAGTATTCGTATTTTTATGCAATCAACTGCATCTCTTGAAGTTAAAGTGTGGAAGCTGTTTTCCTTTTTCTATATTTCATCATTTTATTAACTTGGTCATGCTTGGTTTGCTATGTGGTAGGTACTGGCTGCAGTCATTAAGGCAGGCGCTTCTAGAGAACATGAAATCCTTGCTGAAATAAGAGATGCAGTTTTTGCTTTTATTCGTAAAATGGAGCCCAGAAGAGTGATGGATACCATGCTTGTCTCCCGTGTTAGGATTCTCTATATACGGTCGCTGCTTGCTCGGTCACCAGAGCTACAATCAATTAAGGTGCCCTACTGTCATGTGTCGATCTAACAGTTGCATATACAGAATGTTCTACTTCACTGAAACAATAAGTCCTATGCAACCCAAAAAAATATAAAGAGAAAATATAAAGTGAAAAAATGTTTTCTGTGTTGTAAGGTTTCTGCTGTTGAGCGGTTTCTTGAGAAGCCTAATAATGGACGTAGTAGAAGCTCCAGCCGTGCTAGTAGCCCTCGAAGATCACCAGTCCGTTATGATTCCAGCTCAAGGAATATGTTGGTTGAGGACCAAATTCAAGGGTTCAAAGTAAATATAAAGCCAGAAAAGAAGTCAAAGTTGTCATCAGTAGTTCTGAAGATACGTGGAATTGATCAGGTAACTTAGTCTCTATTCCTTTTTGATTCCTTCTGTACTCATCACTAGATTTAATGTCTTTTGCTTTCTAGCCTGTCTTGTGTTATTCTTTGTTCCAGTATATATGAGTTTCTCTCTAAGAGCTTAAGCTTGAATGAGCTACTAAATTAAAATGATTTCCTTGTAATTTCAAAGCAACAAACAACAATCTCCTTGAGACTTGGTTTTGGCACCTTGAGACTGTTAAATGCTTTCTTACGGTTTCTAAAAATATATAACATTTCAAACCTGGCCTTGAGATGAACTTCCTATATGCAAAAAGGATAAAAAATTGGGAGGAATATGCCCATAAATTACCCCCCTTTGCTCTTTGGTCCTTGAAGATGATTTAGCTATTCCATTTTGTGTTTCTTCTGTTGGTGACCTGTATTATGTTTTTCTTTTTATTTCATGTATATAAACAGCATCTCAATTCTTCTGCTGATTTTTTACAATAAACAAGTGAGATCAATGATGCTCAGCAGTATATATTTGATACATCTGATTAACAAATACAGGAGACATGGAGACAGCATATAACAGGTGGAAAGCTCAGGAAATAACTGAAGAAGCAAAAGTTACTCGATTGGAAACAAGGCTCTTGCAGCTCTTTTGTTCACACCCTGCTGGTGAGCTCCAGCGTCAAATCCGAAATTGGCTTGCAGAGAACTTTGATTTCCTTTCCGTAGCTGACGACATGGTAGCTGGAGCAACTGGTCAGCTGGAACTTCTCGACAGCAATAATGGATGGTTGGATGGCTGGACTTGGTGCTGCCCAGCCTCCGACTACCGATGCTCTTGGCCAGCTGTTATCTGAGTATGCCAGACGCCTTTATACTTCACAACTGCAACATTTAAAGGTATGTTCCTACACTTCTATAGATTTGCATCTTTGTGCAGCTACAAACAGAGCGCCATTGTGCGTTTTTTGGGGTGGCGGTGGGGTGGGTGCGGGATACTGTCTATCAATTTACTGTATTATTTATTGCATTGTAATATTGTATTTTGTTATACTTCGCATACTGATATCTATGGTTGCATTGGTTCATCAGGATATTGCTGGTACTTTGGCGACTGAAGCAGCAGAGGACTCTGCTCAAGTAGCTAAGCTACGTTCAGCTCTTGAATCTGTTGATCACAAGAGAAGAAAGGTCTGTATTACAGTGCGGCGACTCTTTCTCTTGGTTGCCTTACTTCTACACTGTATTGAAAGTATTCTCTTGCTATCTCTATCGTATTTATAACCTTGTTTATGCTTGAGATGATTTTTCATATAATGAATTTCTTCAAATACTGAAATTCCACAAAAACTGCTTACCACTACTAGTGGACGCTAATGTTTCCTTGAATCAGATTTTGCAACAAATGAAAAACGATGCGGAGATGTTGAATTTGGAAAGCGGCGCTGCACCTGTTCGAAATCCTTCAACTGCCGCTGAGGATGCAAGGCTCGCGTCGTTAATCTCCCTTGACAGCATACTGAAGCAAGCCAAGGTTTTCATCTTTCTCCAATTTCTCGTCCTCAACGAGACTGCTACTTTTGGATTTAAAACCTCGAAATTTGAAAATTTTCCGCATTAACAGGATTTAATGAGGCAAGCTTCTGTCAATGTACTGAGCAAGAGCAAGAAGCGATCGATGCTCGTCTCTCTGGATGAACTTTCCGAACAGATGCCTTCTTTACTCGACATTGACCATCCGTGCGCTCTGAGACATATTTCAGAAGCTCGGGATGCTGTAGAGGTATACCGTTAAATCTATGTATGTCTTAGGTATGCCTTCTGCTCTTTCTTAAATTTTTTGTTTTGGCTGTGATCCGATGCAGTTGACTGCAGAGGAGGACGACAAGCTTCTGGACGCACCACCACCCAGTTCCAAATTCTCCGCAGACGCAACACACAGTTCTGAAACCGACGTGGCGCAGTGGAATGTGCTGCAGTTCAACACAGGCTCCACGACCCCTTCATAATCAAATGCGGGGCCAACTCAAGTCGGAACTGGTTGTGAAGGCGCACGAGTGCAGGAACCTAGGCGGGAGATCGTCCGAGTCGTGCCGAGACCGACTGTTCTCGAACATATGACCCTGGAGGAGATGAAAGATGTGTTCGCCCAGCTCCCGAGGCTCTGAGCCTGCTTGCGCTCATGAGAACAGCTGATGGGACCCGAGCTCGATATTCAAGACTGTACAGAACTCTGGCCATGAAGGTTCCTGCACTAAGGGACCTTGTTGGTGAACTTGAGAAAGGGGTGTGCTCAAGGACATCAAATCATGATGTGTCTCGACTGGCCTGGCAAGTAAACATGGAAGTGTGTTGTGTAACAGGAAACAGGTCCATGTGTAATTTTGTGCGTTTGTTTGCTTGGAGCGATTGGCAACCCTGTCATTGTTGCTGGTTTGACCATGTTTATTGAATTAATATGTAAATACTGTCGGGCACGGACTCGGCTCGGCTCCGCCCGCTCTTATTGTATTTTGATGTATTTTGTAGTAGTTGGCCATGGCCATATCATCAACTGTTTGTTGTTGGAGTATTTAAAGTTTCATCTGATTGGCCTGGGCCTGTGGGCTGTGGCACTGCCTCCATATTTGCCAAGTAATAATTTAATATTTTCATCTCTTATTTATTTTGTAAATTAAATTGTGCAACGCACCGTGGTTGAAATGATGAAATCTGTAGAATAGGAAGCTTTTGCCAAAGAATGATGGAGAAACGGAAATTGATTTATTTGCTATTTTATTTCATTGGTTAGAGCTTTAGGGATAAAAATGTTGAATAGATGATTATATTTTAATTAATTTTGGGATATAAAGAGAAAATACAAATACAAATTTAAATATTTGGGAACATATGGGCCCAAAATAGAATGAATCATTTTCGGCCCTGAGGCCCATTAGCTCCTCTCGCTCTCGAGCGCGCTCTCTCTTCTCAACAGCTCACAAACTCGCACGTAGCGAGACGGGGACAAGGAACCCGCGACAACAGAGCAGACAAATGCCAACAACAATGAATAATGACTACTCATTGACATGCAAGAAGCTAACTTTCTTCACAGTTTCAGCTGTGGTGATCCAGATAATTGGTCTATCTCTTTTCATCACTGGATTCTTTCCGGTGAAGCCTCCACTCTCCGGCATGGGGTATGCTTTTTTATCCTATTCAAGTTCAACTTTTTTTTTCACACTCATTTCCGCGGCTTAGTCTGTTGTTCACTGTTTTCTTGTTTGGTTTAGTGGATTCGAGAGCTTATCCGCCGGGTGTCGATTCGATTGATTTGGATAATAATGTATCTACCTTGCATCCTGAAAAGCTCACATCATTATGCCAAGTGTTACTTGTTATTGCAATTGTTAATAGATTTCAGATAGTTTCGGATGGGAATTTTGGTTGATTGACTCTACTTGAACAAATGATAGTCTTTTTTCCTAATTTGAAATGCGGGTCATACCTTTTCTTCTCATTAGTCAATATGTTGCATAGATTCTTTGAAATGCTTGTACGAAGTTATTTTTTCTCAATTTCTGTAAGCTTATATGGCTTAGTTGTGGTGAATGCAGGAACTATCTGGTGTTCCTCCATTGTTTGATAGATTAATATTAATGGTACATAGGCTTTCATGAAGTTAATGCAAACAATTAGTATACCGTAGTGCTACTTTTTAAGGTTTGGTTATCAACTTTAAGCTATATTATGGGTTCTGGTTCAGGTCATTGATGGTTTGCCAGCTGAATCTCTTCTTGGAAAGGATGGGAGTCTCCATTAAGGTTTTTAGGAAGGTATGCCATATACACAGTCATTATTGGCTAGTGGATTGGCAATTAGCTATCATGCATGCAAAGGCTGCACCTCCAACCGTTACAATGCCTCACCTAAAGGTAAGTAAATTTTCTTATTTCTCTATCCTGTTGGCACCCAATACTCATTGCTTCAGGAATGAAGGATAGATGTCACTGAAATTCTTAACAATACTGCCGGCTAAAAGCAGGCTACGGTTTCTGGAGCTATAGGGATCCTTGATGTTGCTTCTAATTTTAATACAGAAATATTTTGGAGGATAACCTTATCGGTCAGTTTCAATTTTGAAATGTGTTCACTTGTCGTCCAAGCAATAGAGTGGGCCTCTCATGTTTTACATATGTCTACTTCAGGAATGAAGGATAGATGTCACTGAAATTCTTAACAATACTGCTGGCTAAAACCAGGCTATGGTTTCTGGAGCTATAGGGGATTCCTTGATGTTGCTTCTAATTTTAATGCAGAAACATTTTGGAGGATAACCCTTATCGGTCAGTTTCAATTCTAAAATGTGTTCACTTGTCGTCCAAGCAATAGCTTGGGCCTCTCATGTTTACATATGTACGTCTATGCTATTTGCAGCTCAGTTTCGCAGGATTGGCTGGAAAATGATGATGCTTTGTGTGAAACATGGCTTAAGCTATTTCCAAATATGCTTGATAAGCATGATGGAGTTAGCAGTTTCTATGTAAGTTGTTATGCGGAATATCTAAAAACATTGAGTAGACGTGACACTTAATAAACAACTTCATTTTCAGTGAGTGCGGTATGAGGCACTAACATTAAACATCTTTTATTTGCTCAGCATATTTCTCATCTTGATTTGACAGTTTTTCTACTTGAAACTCCGTATGCATAGTATTTGTAGTGATTGGGTGATTCTCGGTGATACAAAGTGACTTCTATTTACAGCTTCCCCTCCTCTTGGAGAATCATGGTCTGCGGTCTTCTAGATGAAAACAAAAATGGTGTTTCACCTTCTTTCCCGGAATAAGTAGTAGTTTTGAATTAGATAGCCAGTGATCTAATCAAAACAACGATTAAGTTAGATTATTTCTTGAAACACGAGAATTTTCGATATTTTGACACTTAGGAATTTTCCCGATAATTTTTCTTTTGATGATTCCAAAACCTTAAAATTATGTTGAAAATGAACGAGAAAATAGATAACTAATTTGATCAGTGTACTTGATTTCCCATTGTTGTGACCATCTTTCTCGTAAAGCGAGGTTAGTTGACATTATAAGGTTTAAAACAAGTCGAGGGAAAAAGATATACGTAAGGATGAAGCTGCATCAATTTTATAGATGATAGGTTGTTGAGATTACAAAATCATCATTTATATTTAATATCGAAGACCTATTGATTCTATTAAAATTTCTTGACCGAGTTAATCTTCTTCTCTTCCTGCCTTTCTTTGTCGATCGAGATGCACTTATTCTCGACTCTTGAACAACATCCTCATCTCTTGCGTTGACTTTATCTTGACTCTTCCATATGCTTGTATTTCTCCTAAAATAGCGTGAAGCTCTTCTAAGCACTTGCAAAGTCTGATGTAACTCTTCCTATAACTCTTCAACACTTCTTTGGTATCATAAAAAGCAGTCAGAAAGATTAGCTTGGGAAGATGGATGTTGTGAGAGGTTATTCTTCTACAAATCTTCTCGACAAAACCTATCAAAACACATAAAACAAATACGTCGTCGAAAGAATGTCCAACACGTCGTGTTCTCCGATGATGAGTCGTATTGGCCATAAAAGAAAATCGCCAAGACTGGAATGGCCTCCGCTCATCGACAAACTCACCGTCTAGAACCTTGTAAAGTTTATCGTAGTTCATTCCATCGCTAAGTGCGATAGGAAGAAGCGAAGAACATCAAGCATAACAACAACATCTATTTTGGCGGGATCTCGAGAGACTTATAACTCATGCATACTTCCATTGTCACTTGGACATAAGAAAGTTGAGTTCGTCATCATCGAGATGTTTGGTCTTTTGAAATCCATGTTTGGATCATGTAATAAGTATGAAGATATGTGATTTGAGAACTTTGAGATGATAGGTGTTTATTTATGGAAAGCATACATTTATAGAAAGATAACGTGAAACGTCTTGCGAATTTTAGGAATAGATATTTTAGCTTCACGGGCATTTTGTTAAGATATGTAAAGACTTTATGTCTTTTCACTTACATGTCAGTTATTAGCTGAGATCGAAATTCAGCATATCGAGTTAAATTCAAAGGAATTAACTCATATCATTTGAAATAAATGAGATGTAATAAATTAAAAATATTTGCTATTTGAGTCATACATAGTCGGTGATATCTTGATACATGTTTGATAGTTGCCGAATATATTTATCTTGGGTGTTTTACAAGCGCCTTCAATTTGTCCTTCATCGGTTTGCCCTTTGCCTCGATACCATACGTATTATTGACCTTGATCGGTTTTGACTTTTGTTAAAACTAATCGTTAGGCGATCGGTTTACCTATCGATATGGGTTCTCTCTAAACCGGTACTACTAATAGTTGGTCCGATGCTGCTCGTCACATGCATCGGTTTGACATAAGTCGGTTTAGCTTTAACGAGTTAGACTCACTCGATATCGCTAGGTTTAACTAGTCGGACTCGCTCGCGATATCCTAGGTTTAACTAGTCGATTCGATTATTCACTCACGGTTCAACGATCCTGGCTTTTCGTGCAACATGTTGAATCTATCTTGACAACGGCTTCATAGGATGTCCGCGTGTTACGTATTAATGTGAATTTTCTCAATAATGATGTCATTTTTCGATGTGATCTCGGATGAAATGATGTCGGACATCTACGTGCTTGCATCTAACACTGTGGCTGGATTCAAAGTGATGGTTATGACTGGAGCTGTCACGATGAGCGGTATAGCCTGTCTAAGTGGTTTCGATTTTCGATTAAGAGGACAGAATCGAAATCGAATGGTTTTGATTAACGAAAATTCGGTTATTGGTTGGTTTCGTTCCAATATCTATAAATTTTTCGGTTAATGGTTAGAGAACCGTTCGATTTTGAACCGAAAACCGATTTTAATTATAAATTTAATTAATTATTATTTATTATTATTTCTTTAACTTTTAATAGATTAATTAAACCGTAAAAGCCTAATGTAATTTGATTTTCAACATTTCAATTAATCAATCATCAAGAAAATGCGGGTTCTTGGCGCTCTTTGTCTTTGAGCTCGGACCTCGATTCTTCATCCAGTGACCCTTGCCTACCTTCTCATCTCCTCTTCTGGTTATCGTGGCCATCCCCTCGTCGCCCGCGGTAGCGCGCAATCGTAGCCTGCGGCCGTCCTCGTGCAACCATAGCCCGCTCGCAATCGTTCCCCTGTTTAAGCGACTATTGTTCCTTCTTTCACGGTCCGGCCCTTCCCTCGCTCTGCCCAGCGCCCTAGCCACAACCCATGGTATCACGACCCCCATCACCTGTCGCCCCAACCACGGTTGTATTGTATGCTTATTGTGTTTGTTTTTCAATACCTAGTATACATTTTAAGTGTTGTATATAAATATAATTATCCTCATTACATGTATGTAATTCTCGATTTTACACTTATTTTGATTTTACATTCTCATTCTCATGATATTTGGGGCTACTAATTCCGATTGAAAATATGCTCTTAGCCTTTCTTTAGTACATCGATTACTTCACTAGTTCCTTGCTTGATTTTATTCATTTATGAATTAAAGTGTAATCATTCGATGGATTGTTCTTGCTTTTCTTTATACAAATAATTTCAAACTTTAATTGTTTGTTACGATTACAACCTATAGGTTATGGGAATGGAACTTTTGTTTGTTATTATTGTTGTTTAAATTTTATTGTTAATGGAGCGGGAAAGTGATAGAGGTGGAAATTTGAGTCTTAGTTTATTTCTTCTTCTTATTTTCTCTTTATCAACTTATTATTGTTTTGTTTATGAAGTTATTAATCTTCTAATTCTTGCATTGGCGACTGAGTGAGCTTAGAAAATGTTCATCAATTCTTGTAATTTGCGGCTATAGTGAGTTCGAATTTTTTCAATTTTTGGTTAACAAAATCGAACCAAATAACCGATCGGTTTCGGTTAACGAAAAACTTAGATTCTTTGGTTCCTATTTTTAGAAATTTTGGTTGATTACAGAAATAAAACCGAACCGTTCCATACAGATGGTACTTCACTTTGCGACTTATTGATCTCTTTGTTGCTTGACCGTATGATTTGAGAATAGCGACTTCCAACGTATATACTCAGTTCGATTGTGGACGTTATGATGTCTGTTTTTGGAAAACAATTTGCTTTCTAGAAACACAGTCCCGAATTTGATTGATATCTAATCGTAACTGGAAAATCAGTCAGAATAACACGAAAGTTCAAAGTTACCATCGATGTGATACCATAAACCCTGTTGGGTGTGCTCTTGAGGTAGCGATATCATTTTCGCTTCCGGTGGCCGTTTTGGATCGACTTGATTCTTATACATACTCCATTGCGTATGATATGTCGAGTATGTTGGCATAAGGTAGATCATCGATCCAATGGTTTCTCGATATTTGGTGTGATCCGGCTTGCCTTGACTGGATCCACCTTCCGTTAGGTTCATTAGAATCTTCACAGCTTTGTTTTGAATTCTTAATTTTGATCGACTCCTGGTGTACTTGGTTTGACTTATGAAAATGCCTTCACGTGACTTCACTTATAGCCCTAGGAATAAGTTCATCTCTCCCATCATGGACATCCAAATTTCTCCTATACGTCGATCGATAAACATTTTACATAATTTCTTAGATTTTGATCCAAAATAATACCATCAACATAAATCTAGACCATGAGAATATCATCACCATCTTTGAAAGTGAATAGGGTATGTCTCGAGCCGAGCCATTCTTGAACCCTTTTTCTTTCTGACAACGACATGGTGTCATATCAGATTTGGGAGCTTGTTTGAGTCCATAGAGAGCTTTCTTCAACTTGTGACCTTGTTGGGACCATCGGTCTCAAAATTATGAGGTTGTTCTACATACACTTCATCATCGGGATGTTGTTCAGAACGCACACTTTATGCCATCGGTAGACTTTCAATCCTTGAGTCTTGCATCGGCAGAATGAGCGTATGGCCTCTAATCTTGCAAGCAGCAAATGTCTCGTTGTAATTTATTTCTTTTCTGTTGTACCTTTTAGCCAGCCTGAGCTTGTTTGTTCTGATGACCTACATTTGTCATCTTTCTTGCTCATAAAGATCACTTTAATCCATTCACATTTGATTCTCTGGTATCGGCTCCCAAACTACATTCCTTAAGAACTCGTTCGTTATTCTTGTATAGCGTTCGTTCGGTTTACGTCGTTAAGTGCTTTGAAAACATCCATGGGTTGATATGAGAGAAGAAACAATTGAACAATCATGATTCTATCTTGATTAGTTGATCCGTAATATTGATTTAGTTAGTAATTGATCTTGAGTTCGACCTTATCGATGGTTCTCTGTAATACCCAATTTACGGGTTTAAAATTTCAAAATAAAGAAGAGCGATGCGATAGAAGCGAGAATGAAAGTAAGCGTCGGTAATTATCGATTTTGAGTAAACCGAATTTTTCTCAAAATTGAATGAAATTATTTTAATAGTAAATAAGTATGTTTTAAATATATTTAGGATATTATTTACATTAAGGAAAAAGAAATATTTTCTATTTCTTAAGTGATTCTCGAAAATATGGAGAATAAATGATTATTTTGTGATTTAATATGAGATCACTTGATTTTATGTGATGAGTTGTCATGTTTATCTTATATTATATGATAAGATAATTATCTTGTACATCATGCATGAATTTCGAAAATATGATGGATGTGATAAGGCTGAAATGACATTTTTAAGATAAGTATGTTATGATATTTTATAAAATAATAAAATAAGGTCATAATTAATTAAGAGATAATTTTATCTCTTAAAAAGTGTGATAATGTGATAAGTATCATAGGAGATAATATTTTGGATAATTGAATGCATAGTTTTAAAATCTTGTATGATTTTATGTGATTTTAAAATCATCAATTTTATGTGATAATTGTATTAAATAATTTATTTAATTATATACTTGATAAATATCATGATTCTAGATCAATCTTATCTCCTAGGAATTATAAAAATTTCGAAATTAAGGAAATATGGTAAGAATGGAATATTGAGAAAATTAAATCCAGAAACCTAGTTTTAAAAAATTGGGAAAATTGCTTAGAAATGTTCCAAAATTTATTTTATGATATAATATCATTATATTTATGTAATTACTCATGAAAATAATATTGGTTATGAAAAGAATAATAGTTTGATAATTTATCCTTAGTTTGAATTATTTGCCGATAACTTTACATTAGTACAAAGAAATGATCTTAATTAATTTTCCTATGATTTATTTTATCATCTAAGATTATTATTGTGTCATATAGATATTAATTGGAGAAAAATAAAATATTTGGCATATTATTATTATAAGTGCGAAAATATTGAATTTTAGGTGTGAAATGAATATAAATATCATACTTTAATTAATGAGGGTCATAATTATAAAGATAAGATATATTAGGTGTAAAGTAGATATGATTATCAAATTAAACAAGTAACCTATGGTTTTGGATCATTTTAGCAAAATTTGACTTGAAATAAGGTTGGAAATATTTTTAAAACTCTTTGAAAATGATATCTTATCCTAAGTTGAAAACTTTGACTTTTCAAAATGATATTATCATATGATAATATTAAAGTATATGATATAGAAAAAATAAAAATCTACCCTAAGGATAGAGAAGTAGCGAACACACACATACACACTATATAAAGTAATAAAATATTTATTCTATGATAAGTATAAGATATATTAATTAAATAATAAAATAACATAATAAACTATAGGATAAAATAAAATAAATGTCTCTTATGAAAGGGGATGACCGAAAATTGAAAGAGATAAGATATGAGTTGTAATTTTGATTTTACAACTAGATGTTATAATTTCAAAAAGATAAGATATGATAAATAATTAAAGTTTAAGATAAGATCAAAATGACTCATTTACAACTCATGTGGATCAAAATTTAGGGGATAAGGATGAGTTGTAATTTTGACTTTATATTAAGATATTTTATAAAGTAATGATTAATATAACTTTATAAACTCTATAAATAGGAGACACGATTATACCATACCAACCGAAAATAAGAGAAAATAGAGAGAAATTAAGAGAAAAAATAGAGTGTTACCCAAGTACTCTTGATCGTAAGTAGAAAAATGTCGTGACGTCGAGAAAACAAATAGAAGGTTAGAAATCTTACTATTCCTATTATTTTATGCAAAATATTAGAAAATATAGGTGATATGTTTAGTTACATGCTTGAAAATTATGTGAAATACGTGAAAGTTATGCTATATATCGAAGTTATGAATGTTTATGTGATGTTTATAAGCATGTATTATGATTTTAATACAATGTTAAGCATGTATTAAAAACACATGATTATGACAAAATAAGCATGAATCATATGTTAATGTACATGAATTTTATTGATGTTTGGTGTGTGTGATCATTTTAGTTATGATATAATTTTAAAAGATGGTATATTGGTGAAATATTAGGAATATTAGATGATTAATGTATGAGTATAGAGTTGATATATATTAGATCATTGGATATATATATGATGATGAATAATGTAATATATGAAATTTATATGAATGTTTGAAAGTAATATGTATTTAGTAGCACATGGTTTTAAACAAAATTTGATGTCTTTATGATGATGTGACACTAGATATTTCGTAAAGTAAAAATATTTGACATGTGTCCTGAGTGAATTAAGGTTTGTACTCGACCAGATATTGTTTAAAGTCAGGTTGACGTGATTGACGAAAGGCTGATAGAAGATGGCGGAATCTTTTGTTAGAAGTATAAGTATTTCTTGGTTATGTGAGTGCATCTCCCGATGTTCCCGGCGTTTATTCCATGCCGAATCTCTTGAAATTCTGTTATTACTTTTTGTTACTATGATATTTGAAACGCATGTTTGTTGAAACCTTGAACCATGCTTATATATATAAACTATTTTTGATCCGTCATGATTCTGGAACCTTTGGAACATCTACTTATTTCTTCGTAGATGAAATGAGTTGAAACCCATATTCTTGTATTGACTTAAAGAACCCCAAGTCCGGTCCGGTAAAAGTTTAGCCAAACTGGTGTGACATTCTCCGATAATGTTGTCGTTGGGTGATCTTCAACCCTCACGATATCTTACTTATCGCGGTCTTTGGGTCGGCGGTTATTGATCATTCGACAATGATCTAGTGGTGATGTTGAAGGACCTTTTGATCTTGGTGTATCTGCGACATTTACGATGTCATATCTTTGTCATAGTCACGAGCGGTGGCTCGTTCACTGACATAGGCGAGTTCGGTTTGAGAAACTTCAATTGGCGGCTCTTTCCATGGATTTGCTAAAGCGTTTTCCCTCTTTGGGTCCCCTACCAATACTTCATTAGTTAAGCTCGGTAGAGCTTCTTTAGATGGATGACTCGTTTCCATGTTGATCATCGATTCTGACTTATATGTATTCATCAAATACGGCATGAGGTGTTACTTCCCAATAAATGATTACTTGTTATAAACTTTATAAGCTTTGTTGGATTCCTCACTGTGGAATAACCAGAAAAATTCCTTGTTCGACTTTTGTCAAAGTTTTAATGCACTTTGTCATTGTTGTGGATGTAACACGAACAATTAAAATAGAGTGAGAGATAGAAGGCTTCGTGTTGTTCAACACTTCGTATGGTGTCTTCCGTTTCTTTGAGTCGAAATGATCTTTTGGGTGTAGCTGTGATAGCTTGAACCCGAACTTTGGATGTAACGAGGCAAGCATCGTGCATCTTTGTCTCAACGTTCGATTTCTTCTTTCAACTACTCCATTTTGTTGAGGCGTGCGATCGGTGAGCGTTTGGTGACTAATTCCTTACTTATCATAATACTTTCTTATGACAACATTTAGGAAGTAAGTTCCTCGAATCGATTATGATGATGTCGATCTACTTCTGGTCTTGAGCCTCTTGACTGTCTGATAACTTCTCGATGTTTCACTTTTCTTATACAAAACACAACCGGTGAATCTAGAAAAGTCATCAATAACAACAGGGTGTATTTTCTACCATTATAGTTGATTGGGTTACTAATCCGAAAGATCCATATGTATCGTTGAAGGATTTGGTCGATTCGAGTGGGCGATCTTGCTTTTGAATGACGCTTTCATCTGTTTGCCCTTTTGACATGCTGCACTTGGTCCTTGTGGAATCCGCATTTGATAAACCTTTGACCAACGACTATTTAGCCAACTTGTTGATGGTCTTGAAGTTCATACGTGTTCAACCTTATGTGCCACAACTAGTTGATCTTTGAGTTAGACTTAACACGGACATGTATATGAAGGACAATCATTTCATGATGTAACATAAAGATTTGCATGCACTTCTCTCGGACGACACATCTCATGTTCTTAACTGTGAATTTATTCTTTTAAATTTTGACCGTGAAATCATTATCACGTAATTGGCTATGAGATAGGAGATTATGCTTAAGTCTAAGATATAATTGACATTGAAAATTTAGCGTTACCAATTGAAAATGTACCATAGCCTTTGGCGTATCCGATGAAGTTATCACCAAAACGACTTTCGCGTATTCTTTCTCCACGTAGTCGATCAAATATTCCTTACACCGTCATGTGTCTTGAACATCCGCCGTCTAAGTACGTATGTATTTCTATTGGAAGGTCATTTTCTTCTTGATGATCAACACTACGCAAAATCATAATTAGGTACCTAGTATGAAGTGGGTCCTTGCACATTAGTAGATCATTTGGGAATCCATTTTTCGATGATTCTAACGTTGTTGTCGAGCTTGATCTATTTTTCGGAAGTCGATATAAAGCGGCATTGTCTTCTCTCGAGCCTTGGACCTCTGTCTGATTGAGCGAGCAATTTAGGTTTGTTCACGTGTTGTTGAGGCATACGAGTGTGTTTTGGAGGTGTAAAGAGTTCTATTGTGAATAGGATGTCTCTAATAGTGAAATGCATCTGGAACATACTTCTGGTGAAGATGCTTTCAGACATGCTTCCTCTGAGTAGACTTGCGAGAATTCCTCAAGTGTTCTGAGGTTGCTGATAGAATCATGTTTTCTAAGTAGTTTATACATAGGCCAGAGTTTGACACAACTTGCCTTGTCATTTGGCTCGACCTTGTAGTCTTCAACTTCTCAATTAATTTTACGAACATAGTTTTGGTGTCATTGGTAAATGCATCATTAATCTCGAACTAGGATCATCGTAATCGATTCGATCAGCGCACCTCTCGAATGGATGTATTTTAGTTTCTTTGTGGCCGTTCGAGTGTTGATCTTTTGTTGGAGTGAAGCCTCACTTTGCTAAAGATTGTTGAACTTGTGGTCTCAATCGATTCATTCGAGATGAACTATTTCTTTCCCTTCGAGACCACTCGCCTTCAACATATTCTGTTTAGCCGTTAGCTCAGCGGTGAGCTTCGTCTCGATGTCCGAAGGGTCATTGAGTATTGACTTTGTTCGATAGCTAAAGCTTTTATGTCGGTTGTAGTTCTCTCATAGCTCCTTCGCTTACATTCTCGACTTTTTGTAGTCATCATGATTTGCTCCTCTGTCCAACTTAAGCGGGGTGTCTTGGTCGGGCACTGCTCGGATAATATAATTATATGGGAGAGATTATCGGTGAGAGGCGGGAAGTTACCTCGGGTTCGTTGAGGCCATTGTCAATTCTCACTGCAACTTTTATCATTCTCGATCTCTGACCATCGGACAGCTTTTATCATCAATATGGAGGAGTTCTTTGGAAGAGTTGCTTGATGAGCTTGAAGTGTCATCATTCTCAACAACCATTGCCTTGCGTTCACTCATCTTCTTGTTGCGTTTGGACGAGCTTTTCTTTCCTTGTGGCTTAGCTCATGGTAGTCATGTCTAAAATTCCCTTTGCCAGGTTGAAACACTCTCCTTTTATACTTAGGTCATTGGGCTTCCGTCGGGATCCTTGTAAGTTCTTTATCTGACTCTTTTCGTGTCCACGACTCTCTTTGGATACTTGTTGTACCTCCTTAATTGGCTTCCATTTTCTCGAATCGGTTAGCCATCAAAGTGTCTTGGGTCGACAATTCGTGAGTTCTTTCACTTTGTCTTTAGCTATTTTCTTGGCTTTGCCTTGTCATTCGGTATGTCTTTGTTCGTCTTGACTGCGTCTTCTTGAAGCTTGACCTCTGTAGACTCTTGATCGTTTGATGTCGTACTCATAAGCTTTTAATTGTGGGAAGAGCTTGTCGTATCATCTCATTAAAATTGGCTTTCTTACGAAGTGCTCTTGTAGACTTTCTAGTCGATGGTGGGGGTGCTAAGAACCTTGAGATTGATTTCTCGTTGGGTGTATTTGTCCTTTCTTATGAGATCTCATTGGTGATGGTGGCGAATCGAGTTCCACATCATCAATGATTCTTCATTCTTTTGCTTAAGTTATCAAACTTCGACAAGCTATCGTAAGATTGTTTCTTTGATTTTCTGAGCTTGCACATAAGCTCTTTAGCACATCCCACATCTTCTTGGTTGTCTCACACTTCGACTTCCCAATTTAGAGATGAAGCATTAGGAGATGATATTTTTGCGAGGTTGTCGAGCTCGTCTTGCTGCGTTCTTTTGAGGTGAAGTCCGTCCATTCCGTCTATTACTCGTAGGTAGGTTCTTGTCAGTTCGTGCTCACTTTCATTATCTTCTCTAATAATGGCGGACCATGATGATGACCTCCACGTGCGACAATGTTGTGCGATGAGGTAGCTTTTGAGTATGAACTTCCGGATCTCGTAGTTGTCTACCGCAAAGATGGGAGAAGTAGACCGCTATAGTTAGTTTTCATCATAGTAAAATATCGCGGTGCAAAATATATAGTTTTAACGATCTATCGAAACAACGACCACTAGGAGAGTTGGTTGTTCTTATGAACAACGCTTTGATACCAATTGATAGGTTCGAGTGCGTCTTGGTATATGGGAGGATACATCGGTTAAACAAATATAAAACTTTTCAAGACAAGGACATATTCTTGAGAAGCAGTGGTCGGGCTAGCGATCGATCGGTATCGATCTTGTTGTCATCGAATAGTGATTGTCTTATCTGTGATATCGGTTAGCAAACCTCGCTGCTAAGACAACAAGTCATTAGGCGATAAGCGATGTCGTACAAAATATGATGGTTATGGGATTTGCACTTCGGCGAGACTCGAGTTTTAAACATTTAGTCAATATTGATTAGTATGTTTTCGGTTTATATCTCTTGATGTCGAACTAATACATATAGAGGTAAAACAATGTTTCTTGATGATGATAGTTTAAAAATGTAATTTTAAAGCGAGCGAAAGTAAAAGACACGTTGAGTTTCGTGGTTGAGAGATCAACTCCTACGTCCACGGATGATTGCTCGTCATCCACTAACTTTGGATTAGTCTTGTTTACGGTACCGGAAAACCTAAGATTAGAATGATTTTACTATAGATTGAAAGCGGAGCATTATAAAAATATTTTAAATATTGGATATAATTTATTACAAGATTTAAAATTTAGGTTTTAAATAACAATTAACTCTAATAATAATTATGTTGCCAGATCGAAGATAGTAGACTAGTTAGCTAATAGAAAAGTGTTAGTATTTTGATAAATTAGAACTTATAGTTATCGGAGATCACATGGATTATATTGGATTATCCATGAAATGATACCATTTGATTATTTGAAAATTATCGGTTATGATCCCACAATGCCCTTAATAATTTAATTTTATATGTAGTATTTTGTGACCGTTTTAAAAGGAAAAAATATAAAATAGAAAATTAAAATTAATACTCGATCTTCTATTTTCGTTTTAATTTACGGAGACCTACAATCGCTATATTCGGTGTGCTTGGGTAAATCTCACGTTTACTATAATATGCAACCTGTGAGAATCGTTCAATTTCGTAAAAATAGTAAACATAACCGAACCGGATCGATTAGTCGGTTAATCGGATTGGTTATCGATTAATCAGTTAATCAAATTAAAATAGGAAAATCAAATATTACCAAAATTAATCGAAATAATTTCAAATATTACTGAAATTATATTATTAAAATTAATTAATTTTATTTTTAATTATATATATTAATTTTGATTAATCGGGTATAACAATCGGTTATACCCGATAATCAAATTATTTTAAAAAGGTAACCGATACTCGAACCAAAATAAAAAGTCGATTATCGGCTCAAAATAGATTAACCGATAAACAATTTTTCGATTTTAATTTCGGGTTAACAGATGGATTCAAACCCTTCAAATCACATAAGATAAGTATCTGCTTTGAAAAATCGGATATAATACACTCATATTTATAAAAGCATCTAATCTACAATCTTTTTATTATAAAATTCACTTTATCACTCGATCGTACTCCAAAAATCCTACCTCCTATTCTCATAAAGAAAGAGTTTTGATCGGTATTTTCTATTTTGTGACTTAATTTGAAAGATTGAACACAATGATTAGTCCATGCATTTATTTGCCAACTCAGCAAAAGTAAAGCAATTCATTGCATCCGTTAAAGTGGTCCACATGCCTTTCTCGAAATATTTCCACAATTCACCCCAACGGGGCACATAAATAATGTTCTGAAATGAAAGGAAAATTAAAATAAAATTCTGGACTTCGTATCAATCAATTTTAAAATTCCCAATATTTAATTAGTTGGCCTTGGAAAGTAAAAACATATGAACGAATTATGCCAATGAGGGATAAGTGAATTTCAAATTAGCTTTTGTCTATCACAAAACTTATATTTGTTCGTACAAACCGATAAAAACATCATTTAATCTTAATAAGTATGTCATTTAAATATAATAATCTTAGATTTGAACCCTTAAATGAGCCAATAAGACACCAACATCTAAAAATGTTGCCACAAATCATAAGCACCAATCTTAAATTAGTTATAGGTTGGTAGTTTAAACGATTAATTAGTGACATTCAATTGAAATGCGAGGAATTTTTTATGACTTGGGTTGAATTCAAATTAATTGTACTCCATGATAAATAAATGAACATATATATCGACCAGCCGATTCTCAACTAACATCAATATATTATCATATTTCGGGCAAAAATTGTAAGAATTATAGCATCAACTTTACTACACACTAAGGTTATATTAACCATCCTACCCAGAAGTATGGTGCAGATATAGAAATATTTGGTAGAAATTACCAAAGATGGAAACTTTATCCCACTTTATTTATAATAGTTGAAAAGAAAAGAGATTATTTATAATAGATGAAAAGAAAAGAGAGAGAGAGAGAGAGAGGAGAGAGAGAATTAAATTTCATCTCCCTCAACACAATCCAAAACGCAATTGATGGAGTTGAGAGCGAACCTGGCACCACAACTAACACAATCCCATAAAAACTTCAATATTTTTGTGAACCCAAATGCCCAAATGTGTCCCACCTCAAAACCACGCAGTCTGCCGCGACGCTGTCACCGCCTCCTTCGCTACTAATTATTTTTGAATTGGATTACGGTAAAACCCAAGCCAAAATTTGAGAGGCCATAAAGTTTTTCAGTGGAAGTGAAAGAAAGAAGAGAGCTTTGTACATGTAGATGAGTTCAACTCTTCTTTCCTTCGCCGTCGAACACACCCGTTTTGTTGTAGATTTTGGGAATTTCTAGTTGAGGGCAAATGGGAAGCAATAACCGGTGGAACTGGGAGGTGGCGGGATTCGAGCCGCGGAAATCGGTGGAGCAGAGATGATTACCGGAGGGTGCCGGTGGCGCCGCGTCGCTACTCGATGTCGATATCGTCGCTGTCGGACCTGTCCAAGCAAGTCGTCAACTCAAGCTCTTACGGTTGAACGACAAAGTCAAGGTTAGTATATTGCTTACACTTTCTTCGAATGTGTAAAGAGCGATTTTATTTTTTAACAGTGTTTATCCGGAAATGCTTTGAATAGACTCGGCAATTTAAGCTGGTAGACGATTGTTAGTAGTGAAACCTGGTCTGTTTGAATCAGTTTAACAGGATCAGCTGATTTCAGATCCTTGTTTATATGCGCGGAATATACTTGGTAACGCGGAGGATTTTGAGTATCAATTATCGCGGAGGATTATGATATGAGAGCTTATCATGTTTGGGAAGTTATTGAGATTTCGTTTAGATTCTGAGAAAATGGCAGCTGCAATATATTTCTTTGTTCAGGATTTGGTGTTGGTTGAAGAAAATGTTCGACTTTAGATGCCAAAATTTTACTTTTTAGGTATACTTGTCCAGCTCCTGTGGATGGTATCTATATTGAAAGAGTTCATGGACAAGCATATGTGGTTCATTGGTATAACATCTCCAGAAATAACTTCATTGAGCTGGCATGTTTTTTTGTCATTTATTAGGCTAGGTGAGAATTAGGATGTGTAGAAAACTTGGCTACTCTTAGGAAATAATGCTTGCGCAGAGGTCTATCCTATATGTCTATTACTTGCAAGAAACAGTTTCTTGTAGATATTAAGATGAAGGAGCAGAAGGTGTCGAAATTTTACAGTACAGAGGTTAGAGTACAAATGAGATTTCTGGAGAAATTGTTATGGATATAATCTATTATCTGAGGTTGCGTGCTGTCAAAATTAGTGAGCTGGCATAACACCTGTACCGAAAATTAAATAATATTGAGAAACTCTACTTTCTTCGCCATTACAGAAGGATATTATTTGTAGTGGAACCTTCTAATGTTCTTCCAGGCATTTGATGTTGATCCCTCCGTCTGTAGTGGAACCTTCTAATGTTCTTCCAGGCGTTGGATGTTGATCCCCTCCGTCTGTTGTGTCATGGAACTTCCTCTGCTAAGTTTTAATATTCTAAACTGAAAGGGACTTGAGAAATTAATTAGAAATAGAGAACTATGGCAAACGGTTGGCTACTGTACGAAGGATCCTTTTTCGAATTCTGATAGTTACATTTCTAGAATGGTCATGTTGAATACAGGTGTATGGTAAGTGAAGTCCAGCACACACTGTCCTGTGTATGGAGCTCAAAATGATAGCTTATATGAGTATTGGTAAGAAATTAGAAGAACTAAAAGGCTGCTTTTAGCTAGTAGAACAATCTCTTTCTTGATTACCTGAACAGTAATAGGTATTCTCTGCTGCTAAATGATACTCCTCCGTCCGCTTAAAGTGTCCCTTTCTTTTGGACACGGGTATTTAGGAGAAATGTATAAAATAGTTAAAGTGTTAAAAAGTAGGTAGGGTCCAGACTTTTAAAGGAAAATTATTTCCTAAAATGGAATAGGACATTTGTAATGGGACAACCCAAAAGGAAAGTAAGACATTTTAAATGGGACAGAGGAGTATATTTTTAGAAATTTATATTTTTCTTGCTTGTTGAGAGTAATATTCTTTCATGGTCAGTCTTGGAGTTCACTCTAAGCTTTATTAACTGTTTTAAGGTTTGCATGTTTCCTCAAGCGCTATTTTCGTAAACTGGGTTCAACGTGTTTGTTTTACTTTCACCGTTTTCACCTATTGACCTGAACAAACTTGCTCCTACTCTGTTATTGAAATTGTCACCTTTACTTTGATTGTGCAGCTTGTCAGAGAAGATCACTTGCAGTTAAGACAAGAAGCCATGGATCTTCAAGAATATTCCAGTGCAAAACTTGACCGAGTGACACGTTACTTGGGTGTACTTGCTGATAAGACTGTAAATTAGGTAAAGTGTGCACATTGTGTGGACTTGATGTGTTTCAACTTTGGTCAAAACTGTCCATTGCACAACTGAAATATTTCCCGTTGTTTTGGGTTGTTTATAGTGATCCTCCTCTGCTTTGTATACAATGAACTCACCATTCCCACCATAATGACGACATCCTCTCTAATGCTAGTTAGTGTCTCCTTCTGCTATAACTTTACACCCCTACTACGTCTTAGGGTCCTCTCCTTCTGCTGCAAATTGGGCTTGATTCCAGTTCATGAGGTTTAGAGATATCAACCTTTCAGTATATTCTTCTGCATATAAATCAATATAGTTGGCTAACTGAAACAAACCTCCTACTTCCAGATCAGGCTGCTCTTGAAACAGAAGCTAGAATTTTTCCACTGCTATCTGAGAAGAAAAAGCTGTTTAATGACTTGTTGACGGCCAAAGGTACTTATTTTTACTACGATCTCTGGAATTTTCATGTTATCCAAAAGCTATATGCATGATAATCACACCAATCTGAACCTGCTGGACACACATGTTGCAGGGAATGTAAAGGTGTTTTGTCGTGAAGGCCTCTATTTGAAGAGGAAGGCCCAGATATTGTGGAATTTCCTGATGATTATACCCTACGCATAAACACCAAAGATGACAGTCTCTCCAATCCAAAGAAGGATTTTGAGTTTGACAGGGTTTATGGGCCTCATGTTGGACAAGGTGGAATCCTATCACTTCTTTTGCTTCAGCTGTTAAATGAACTGTACTAACTTATGAGATTCATTTATGCAGCTGACCTTTTCCGATATTCAGCCATTTGTTCAGTCAGCATTTGATGGATTTAATGTTTCTCTATTTGCATATGGGCAGACCTCATCAGGAAAGACACATACTATGGTATGTCTCCTCCTCCTCTTCCGCATACTGCAGTACTCTACACACGATATGTTTATTCACTGTTGTTTATTGAGTATCTTATACATTTCTTCATTTCTCTGATACAATGGTTTCTTTGACACATTGCATATTTACTAAGTACATGGTACATGGAATCATTGATCTATATTTTTCTTTCTATTTGTTCTTATAACATCAGCTCTAATGAACTGCATTAAAAGATATAGAGTGGGTGTCATTTTGTAAAATCTGTCGGGATCATGAGTAAGATGATCCATGTTATAAAAGATTGATTATGACATGTGGTTACTCTATTTTTGATTTCCTTCTAATCTTCGTCCAGGAAGGATCTAGTCACGATCGTGGTTTGTATGCTCGATCTTTTGAGGAGCTCTTTGATTTATCCAACTCGGATGCAACTTCAACTTCTCGATATAGTTTCTCAGTTTCAGTCTTTGAGCTTTATAACGAACAGGTTCTTCTCCGTCCACATCATAGCATAGTTGCTGTCAAAACTTCTTTTATGATGGGTTATTTTCATCAACCTCCCATGGGTTTGGATCTTTGGCATGCACATATCTTGTTGTTGAAAATTTTGGCAATAACTTCTTAGAAATTTAGTATAAGTACCAAAAAAGAAAATGAAAACAAAGTTTGACTTAGAAGTCAATTTTATTGCAGACAGAATGTGTTAACACAGTAGAAATATTTTATAGACTTAAAACGTAAAGTGAAGACCAAATTGATAGTTCAATGTCTTTTACGATTTTGTTGATATTTATTTACTTTTACAACCATTTATTTCCATCTATTTGCGTGCTTTGACATAAATATTATGAAGTAAAGGCAAATCGGATAAACTATTACCCTTTCCGGTTGCTGAAGAAAATCTGCACTTTAATATGAGGAAAATATATGAATTGGAAAAACTTAAATATTGAAGTGCATGAATTTCAAAAATAAGTTTTATGAAGAAGTAAATGACTCATTTTGACAGTTATATAAACCATTGATTTATTGGACTAGTATATACGGTATATTATCTCTAGTTTAAAATGGATTATACTGCATTTGAATGTTTGCTAGCCATTTACAATATAGAAAATGGTTATAATGCTCCTTCGCATATTAAATTTTTCTATCAGACTCTTCCTGAAATTAATCTTTCTTCTTTATGTATTAGAAAAGACCTCAAAATCTAGAATTTGCCATGCCTAATTATCCCTTCCTGTAGAAGCTATGATATACTTTAAAGGAGATATCACTTTCTGCTTAATGTATATGGATATCGATTATTGATAATGTACATGGATATGGAGCTTTTGGTCCTTAAGCAATTTTCTAAATCCCTGACCAAAATTGTGTGAGTGGGAAGATCTCTGTCAAAGATCCACACCTTAAGGTAGGCAGATGCAAGCCTCTGAACCTCAGGGAGGTAGAAATATAAGACCTCTGACATATATCATGCTCAACATCATTAGCATCTGATGCTGATGTTGCACCTCACCATTGCTTTTGTAGATTACAGATTTGCTTCTGGAATCTGGAAGTACTCAGCCAAAGGTCTACATTGGGTCATTGGATTGTGTTGTAGAACTTGTCCAGGAAAAGTTGAGAACCCTGGAGTTCAACAGGATTCTCAAAACAGCTTTTACAACCGAGGAACTGACACCTTGAAGTTTAAAGTCTCCCATCTGTATGGTTCATCAATTTTACTGCCTTTCTTCAGTCTTCCTTTGCTTATTTGTGTTTTGTCTTTGGCTCGAGTTTTTGTTTTGCACTCTTTTTGTTGGCCCTTTTGTCCTTTTCTTTGGGAACAAATACATTCTGATGTCAATCATAAACTTTTGAGCATTACATCTGCCCTTACTAAATGTATGTGAAATATGTCAAATCTCTTGAGCAGCTCTCTACATCAAAAGTCATTTATAGCACCCTCAGGTTGTGTGGAAAATAAAATTATATGTAAAATGAAAAATTTAGTGGAAGTAGAAATCAAATATGTAGGGTTTTGTATGTTCCTGTATATGTGTTTCCACAAAAGTGCTTGATAAAGTTTTGTCATATATCATATATGTAACTGGTGGGTCTGATGCTTTAAAATATTAGTATATTAGTTGGATGAAGTTTGTACAACAATGATGGAGTTCGTTTCTGATATTTATTTGGGTATTAAAATTGAATAGGATAGGATCGTTTGTAGGTTGTGGGTCCTGCTCTGAAATTATATTCCTTAGTGGTCTATGAACTGCAAAACTTTTGGCTGGTATGGTGCTAGAAATAAGAGTGAGACTCTGAAGGGTCTTACATTCAATTGGGGAACTAGTAAATTGGAGAAGTTAATGGTGTACCTATCTTCATAGTCGACTTAGTAAAACGATATATATCCAGGATTTTACATGGTTGAAAGTTGACATGGAATATAACTTGACGTCCATAATCCAAATGCAAAAAGCTCCATCTCAAATTCAAACTACAAGAACACTTTCTACTTTTTATGCATTTCATATGTTTCAGTACTATTACCTGGAATGGGATGTGATGTGTTTGTATAATAATGCGTTTCAGTTTCATGTAAAATTAATAAACATAATTAATCGCTGCATGTATTCGTCTATGCATGTTTTCCACTTTCTATTTGAAAAGACATTAAAACCTCTACTTCCTATATTCTTCTCATTCCAAATTTGTTTCTCTTTGGTTTGTATTTTGTAGGATTGTCATTATACATATACTATACGAACTTGATCACAGGTGACAATATATACAGCAAGCTTTCTCTAGTTGATTTGGCTGGAAGTGAGAGTACAAGAGTAGAGAATGAAAATGGTGAGCGTGCAACAGAATTGCTGCATGTCTTAAAATCCTCTCAGCGTAAGTTTAAGTACTGAATTTGGTTGTCCCATTGACTCGAAATTCTTTATATTCAAATTTGTCATTTTCTGTGTGCCTGAAGTTTATGATACAAAACAATGATGTAACTCTGGTTGTCTTCACTTATTTTGATTGCATTCTGAACCATTTTGACATGTTATTGTCTCTTATTTAAAATATCATATTAATTTGCTTTGTGTGTTGCTCTGTTAGTTTTTCAATCACTAAGTACTAACCTGATATTGAGAGGTTTCTTTGTTTATCTGTGTGTCAGTGTGTGTATGAAGTATCGTAGTGTCTAGCAAAATGCTATCTATCTCTTTAACGGATGCATAGTTTACTTTCAACTTATTGCTCTATGCGACATTAAAGTATATGTTCTTGTTGCAAAATTTCATCTGTGGTGAGATTACTGATCTTCTGGTTTATTCTATCCATGATGTTGGATTTCTTTGCTCTGTTATGTAAATTTCAATGTTCTGTCTGCAGATTAGGTGATGTTATGGCATCCTTAACTTCAAAGAAGGATAACATTCCATATGAGAACTCAGTGCTAACAAAAGTTCTTGCAGATTCGCTAGGTAATAGGTGCCCATGCTTTGGTTTTAATTCAATTATATATTTCCTTCCTGTTATCATTGCATAGCTAATCATTATATAGGTGTTCTAGGAGTCAATGTCTACTGCTTCTTAACTTGAATCTATGGCTGTTCTTTATAGAGTGTGTTCATAGGATTGATATCTTTGCTACTGTCCATATGCGTCAAAATTTGTGCAGAGAGTTGTACAAGTGTCTGATCATTTTCTTTTGGGGTAAAGAACTCTTGAACTATGGAAAGCCTAGTATAAATATGCATGCTTTTTCAATGTCATATCGTTGTTATGAGAACATTCTATCTCTTACCATTCAAGCAAAGTTATTTCAGATTCTCCTACAATTTAAATCATTTTTGCTACTATAAGATGCTCTCAAGTCAAGTTGCATCAACCCAATGCCTTGCTGGTTGATACATGATTTCTGTGTTACAACTTACACGTGTAACTGAGCTTTGTTGACCCAGAACCCAATACATGAATAATGTACTACGGTCAAGACATGCAAATACATCATTCCTTCTTTCTTCTATTGCATCCATTATCTTCTTATGCATTGGGAGTTACTGCTAACTCTTGTTTTGCTCTTAAATGTTTGGGTCTTCTCGATGTCTTAGACTTGACTCTGTATCATCGTTCTGTATGCAGGTGGAAGCTCAATAACATTGATGATCGTTAACATCTGCCCTGATGTGCCCAGCATGTTTGAGACACTATCATCCCTTAATTTTTCTTCTAGAGCCGAAATACTATGTTGAGCCTTGGGAATCGAGATACAATCCAGAAATGGAAAGATATTGTAAGTCTGCTTTATTTCTTTTCTATTGGGATCAATTGATAAAGATGTCTTTTCATCCTATCAAACTAAACTTACTACAATAGATGGGGGATGGGAAGGCTTATGTCCAGAAAAGGTTGTTTTATATAGTCTTTATTTCCTATGGAAGAACTACCTTGCTTTGTTATGGTTAGAATGCTTAGATAGTTGCAGCTCGTCTGTGTATTAGATTACTATGATATTCTCATGATGCATGTGCTGGAAAAAAATGCCAAAATATAAAAGTATGTGATAAAAATTGTCCACTAAATTCTGCTGCAAATTTTCTTGCAGGCCAATGATGCACGAAAAGAATTGCTTGAAAAGGAGAAGGAAGTCAGTGACTTGAAGCTAGAAAGCATGGGGCTTAAACAAGATTTAAAGCATGCAAATGACCAGTGTGTTCTACTCTTCAATGAAGTTCAGAAAGCCTGGAAAGTTTCTTTCACATTGCAGTCAGATTTAAAGGTTTGTAGCACCACGCTTTTCAGCTCTTGTGTGCTTGTGAAGTGCTGGATTATTCTGTCACACCTTTACTCTCTAAAATTATTAAATTAGTGCCCATGCCATCATTCGGTATTGTCGATCTTTTTAAGGTATATTTGCAATATTTTTGGGCCCGTATGATTTTCTGATTATGCTTCTTGAACTGACATGAACCTGATTGATGAGCACTTTTAGGTTTCTTTGTCTGACAATCTGGATTTGTTTTTCCTCTTCATTGCAGACAGAGAATATAATGCTTGCAGATAAGTTTAAGATAGAGAAGGATCAGAACCTGCAATTACGGAAACAAATAACTCAGTTCTTACAAGTAGAGCAAGAGCAGAAATTGCAGATAGAAGAAAAGGATTCAGCAATTCAAATGTTGCAGGTTGGGTCAGACTTTCTGTGTTAAGTTCCTTCAATATTAATAATGAAGTAATAATTTCTTCTGATGGAAGAATATGCTTAATAATGAAAATGGTTTTCAAATGTTGCAGGTTGGGTCAGACTTTCTGTGTTAAGTTCCTTCAATATTAATAATGAAGTAATAATTTCTTCTGATGGAAGAATATGCTTAATAATGAAAATGGTTGATGCGATTGACAAAACTGGATAGGGTGTCCTTGTTCTTGGTTGTCACTCTTTGATGACCCTGCATCATGTTTCTGGCTATCTGACAAAAAAGTAACAGCTTTAAAGCATAACTCGAAACAGCGTTCACATAAAAATTGAACATATTGAATGCTTATAGTGCTTGTAGGCCCTTGAACTATAACTACCACACTTCCTAACAAAGTTAAGGAAACATGTTTTGTGAGATGCTACAGTGAACTGTTGAAATAGTTTTAAGGTATGATTTCCAGATAATTTCATTATGTGCCAATTATTCTGAAATTTTATTCATGTTAAGAAGTGCATAAGTTGCACAGCTTTATGTTACATGGTTTATTTGATTTCACATCCTGAATTTTTGAAGCAATGAATCAGATGCTGCTGAAAAGCTGAATTTCACCATATTATATCCTTGTGAATACGATTGGGTCTTTGATTCTCATCATGTTTGTTGCCTCGGTGTAGGCTAAACTGAAGAGCGTTGAGTCACAATTGAATGAAGCTCTTCTTATCAATGAGACTAGGGCAACAAATGGCTCTATATCGCAGTCTGAAGAGCATTCAAGCAACAAAGCCACAGGGGATGACATGGATTCTACTGCTGTTACTAAGAGACTTGAGGACGAACTGAAGAAGCAGGATGCACTCATTGAGGTACTTGACCATGCTAACTGTCCACAAGATAATTTTCTTTGATACTTTTGCTTGTTCCTGTTCTCCTTAGTCCTTATTCTTTCTTTTCTTGTCTGCAAATTCTGTCTGTTAAAAGTGTAAAACTACATAGAGGCATTGTGTCTTTGTTGGTATTGGATTCTCCTTAAATGCTAGTGAGTAAGTTTGCCTTTTGGTCTCATTATTCGGCAGAGGTTGCATGAAGAGAATGAGAAGTTGTTTGAGAGACTGACTGAGAAAGCTTCTTTAGCTGGATCCCCACAGGTTTTGATCTTCTATATAACTTTTCTAGAGCTGTTATTTTATCCATGGGCTATGTCACTGTTGTATTATTGTCTTGTTCTAGTCCTAGTTTGATATTTGGGGACATTATCGTTACGTAGTTGATCTATTCTTTCAGTTATCAAGCCCATCTCCCAAGGGACCACTTACTCAGTCTCGTGACTTGCAAAGGTGTTTTTCCAGTTTGCTTGAGAACCATTATATCAGTTATCTTTTGTCTCTGTCTTCTCCCATAAACTTCATTTCCTCTGTCCGCTCCATGATCTTCTATTAATTTCCTAGTTGATACGGCTGACTCCTTTGTCAAATTCTCTTTGACAGGAACGAGAATGTCAATGCCAAAGGCGCCCTGGTGATGGCGTTTCACCTTTAGCCTCTGAAAAGACCGAGAGAGCTATTGCATTGGTTAAGTCTGGTACTGACATCGTCAAAACTACACCAGCTGGCGAATATCTTACTTCTGCCCTAAATGATTTTGATCCAGACCAATATGACAGCCTTGCTGCAATCTCAGATGGGGCTAACAAGCTCTTGATGCTGGTAGAAACCAGTATTCGTATTTTATGCAATCAACTGCATCTCTTGAAGTTAAAGTGTGGAAGCTGTTTTCCTTTTCTATATTTCATCATTTTATTAACTTGGTCATGCTTGGTTTGCTATGTGGTAGGTACTGGCTGCAGTCATTAAGGCAGGCGCTTCTAGAGAACATGAAATCCTTGCTGAAATAAGAGATGCAGTTTTGCTTTTATTCGTAAAATGGAGCCCAGAAGAGTGATGGATACCATGCTTGTCTCCCGTGTTAGGATTCTCTATATCGGTCGCTGCTTGCTCGGTCACCAGAGCTACAATCAATTAAGGTGCCCTACTGTCATGTGTCGATCTAACAGTTGCATATACAGAATGTTCTACTTCACTGAAACAATAAGTCCTATGCAACAAAAAAATATAAAGAGAAAATATAAAGTGAAAAATGTTTTCTGTGTTGTAAGGTTTCTGCTGTTGAGCGGTTTCTTGAGAAGCCTAATAATGGCGTAGTAGAAGCTCCAGCCGTGCTAGTAGCCCTCGAAGATCACCAGTCCGTTATGATTCCAGCTCAAGGAATATGTTGGTTGAGGACCAAATTCAAGGGTTCAAAGTAAATATAAAGCCAGAAAAGAAGTCAAAGTTGTCATCAGTAGTTCTGAAGATACGTGGAATTGATCAGGTAACTTAGTCTCTATTCCTTTTGATTCCTTCTGTACTCATCACTAGATTTAATGTCTTTTGCTTTCTAGCCTGTCTTGTGTTATTCTTTGTTCCAGTATATATGAGTTTCTCTAAGAGCTTAAGCTTGAATGAGCTACTAAATTAAAATGATTTCCTTGTAATTTCAAAGCAACAAACAACAATCTCCTTGAGACTTGGTTTTGGCACCTTGAGACTGTTAAATGCTTTCTTACGGTTTCTAAAATATATAACATTTCAAACCTGGCCTTGAGATGAACTTCCTATATGCAAAAGGATAAAAATTGGGAGGAATATGCCCATAAATTACCCCCTTTGCTCTTTGGTCCTTGAAGATGATTTAGCTATTCCATTTTGTGTTTCTTCTGTTGGTGACCTGTATTATGTTTTCTTTTTATTTCATGTATATAAACAGCATCTCAATTCTTCTGCTGATTTTTACAATAAACAAGTGAGATCAATGATGCTCAGCAGTATATATTTGATACATCTGATTAACAAATACAGGAGACATGGAGACAGCATATAACAGGTGGAAAGCTCAGGAAATAACTGAAGAAGCAAAAGTTACTCGATTGGAAACAAGGCTCTTGCAGCTCTTTTGTTCACACCCTGCTGGTGAGCTCCAGCGTCAAATCCGAAATTGGCTTGCAGAGAACTTTGATTTCCTTTCCGTAGCTGACGACATGGTAGCTGGAGCAACTGGTCAGCTGGAACTTCTCTCGACAGCAATAATGGATGGTTGGATGGCTGGACTTGGTGCTGCCCAGCCTCCGACTACCGATGCTCTTGGCCAGCTGTTATCTGAGTATGCCAGGCGTCTTTATACTTCACAACTGCAACATTTAAAGGTATGTTCCTACACTTCTATAGATTTGCATCTTTGTGCAGCTACAAACAGAGCGCCATTGTGCGTTTTTGGGGTGGCGGTGGGGTGGGTGCGGGATACTGTCTATCAATTTACTGTATTATTTATTGCATTGTAATATTGTATTTTGTTATACTTCGCATACTGATATCTATGGTTGCATTGGTTCATCAGGATATTGCTGGTACTTTGGCGACTGAAGCAGCAGAGGACTCTGCTCAAGTAGCTAAGCTACGTTCAGCTCTTGAATCTGTTGATCACAAGAGAAGAAAGGTCTGTATTACAGTGCGGACTCTCTTTCTCTTGGTTGCCTTACTTCTACACTGTATTGAAAGTATTCTCTTGCTATCTCTATCGTATTTATAACCTTGTTTATGCTTGAGATGATTTTTCATATAATGAATTTCTTCAAATACTGAAATTCCACAAAACTGCTTACCACTACTAGTGGACGCTAATGTTTCCTTGAATCAGATTTTGCAACAAATGAAAACGATGCGGAGATGTTGAATTTGGAAAGCGGCTGCACCTGTTCGAAATCCTTCAACTGCCGCTGAGGATGCAAGGCTCGCTCGTTAATCTCCCTTGACAGCATACTGAAGCAAGCCAAGGTTTTCATCTTTCTCCAATTTCGTCCTCAACGAGACTGCTACTTTAGTTTAAAACCTCGAAATTTGAAAATTTTCCGCATTAACAGGATTTAATGAGGCAAGCTTCTGTCAATGTACTGAGCAAGAGCAAGCAAGCGATCGATGCTCGTCTCTGGATGAACTTTCCGAACAGATGCCTTCTTTACTCGACATTGACCATCCGTGCGCTCTGAGACATATTTCAGAAGCTCGGGATGCTGTAGAGTATACCGTTAAATCTATGTATGTCTTAGGTATGCCTTCTGCTCTTTCTTAAATTTTTGTTTTGGCTGTGATCCGATGCAGTCGACTGCAGAGGAGGACGACAAGCTTCTGGACGCACCACCACCCAGTTCCAAATTCTCCGCAGACGCAACACACAGTTCTGAAACCGGCGTGGCGCGGTGGAATGTGCTGCAGTTCAACACAGGCTCCACGACCCCTTCATAATCAAATGCGGGCCAACTCGAGTCGGAACTGGTTGTGAAGCGGACGCCGAGTGCAGGAACCTAAGGCGGGAGATCGTCCGAGTCGTGCCGAGACCGACTGTTCTCGAACATATGACCCTGGAGGAGATGAAAGATGTGTTCGCCCAGCTCCCGAGGCTCTGAGCCTGCTTGCGCTCGAGAACAGCTGATGGGACCCGAGCTCGATATTCAAGACTGTACAGAACTCTGGCCATGAAGGTTCCTGCACTAAGGGACCTTGTTGGTGAACTTGAGAAAGGGGTGTGCTCAAGGACATCAAATCATGATGTGTCTCGACTGGCCTGGCAAGTAAACATGGAAGTGTGTTGGTGTAACTAAGATTTACAAGAAAAATCTAATCTAACCACGGATTTTCGTGGTGAAAAACAAATCGACAAAAATAAAAGCGAGCCACGATGAGCAGCGATTCACAATTAATTAATTCATGCGTTATAATCAAGCGCGATTAATCCTACAGAGCGAATCACGATCCGGCTCGATACCAATTATAGGAAATATGATTTTAACCATCTCCGATGATCTATCTTGGATGTTTAATTCACCATACATTGATTACATTCCTAGCATGCACTATATAATTAATTGCAACACGTATGGGTTTTCTCGTGTTTACACGTGAATCATCGGGAAGAATGGATCGAGACTGGTGCTTTGATCTTACGGATGTATCCGTTTACTAAACTCGATGTCGGTGAGGACAATCTATGGAGAATGTTATAGAACGTCTTCTTAAGCCTCTCACAATTTTGAAAATTCTCACACTTTTGGGAAGTATAATTCTCGAAAATTCTAGCTTGAACATTAACCTTGATTTTCTCTCTGCTTATATTTATAATGCGACCTAAACCCTATCGAGATAGGATTTATGTATATCTAATAAATATAATCTTATCACTTAAGATAGAGAGGATCAAGTCGAGTCGATGGGACTCTAAGAGATAGACGATTTTCACAAGCTCCGGGCTGGATGGGCCGACCAGGGATCAAATGCAAGGAACAAGATGGACCTCAAATAAATTAATTATCTTATGTTCGATCCGAACATAAATTAATTCATAAATATTTATTCATGCCACTAGAGAATAAATGTTGACTTACCCTTTATTCAGAAGGTGAGTCGGGCTTGCACTTAGACTTTACGAATCCCGTATTTAAGATATCGCACGTCCATTAATTAATTCTGACATTACATTGCTTAAAATAATTAATATCTTTAATTCCTTGATCAGTACCACTCAATCTTATTATTGTACTTGAGATTACTCAACATGCGGGGTTTAGTACAATAAACCTTTTGAGCTCCTTAAGGGGCGTCATCATGCTAAGCGGATACGGTGACTCGTCTGGGTAACTAGCATGACATACTGAAACACTTGCCACCACCCAGATGCGAGAGAATTTTGGGTTATCTCATATAACCCTCACCCATATCAAGTCAGTGATGGTCGACAACTCATACTCACCTAATACCTTATCGAGGTTTAGATCATCATAAGTCACGAGATCTAGGTTCTTCAGCGGTCGAGATAGAAGAACTCATCTCACGTGATCCATCAATACGTCGAGATGTACCGGCATAGACAAACAACCAAGTCAGTCACTTCATCTACACATGACTATCTGACAACTCGTCATCAAGTTGTCTCGGTGTGATACTTTTATATCTCATTAAGCTTGACCAATCATACGGACTTATGTGATCTACAATACCTTTGTATGATCTAACTTATATATGAGATAAAGAGACATACATATGCAATCAAGTAAACAATTCGAGATAGGAGATTGTAATAGTGGTAACGAGGAAACATTGTATACAAGCTCGACCAAAACGCTTTCGGTATACAAATCCAACAATACTTCCTTCTTGAAATCGATGTTTGATTGGCTTTGAGCTTAAATACTTGAGATTTCAATTCGCAGCGTTTAGGTAACCTTCAAGGTTGAATTTTGCTATATATATATATATATATATATATATATATATGCCGTTTGAGGACAATCATTCAAATCATTCTATGTGTCTTGAATTCTTCCGTTGAGAATCATTATCGTCTTTAGACAAAAATCACATCACCGTATATTGTAGTTACGTAACTACGAAAATGTGGAATTACATGTCGAGATCTTATCGAGATCTGCTACAACACGTGATGAGTCAAACACTTCGAACTTAAATCATTCCGTGTTTCTTGATCGGGTTGACTCGTGTTTTGTCGACATTGACTTGAGTTGGACGGTCGAGGCTGCATCTCCTATCATCGATGATGCGGATTAGTCTTTTGTCGACTTAGAACTCTTAAGTCGGTATGATGCTTCATCGGGCGTAAAGCGATAGTCGACTTTGATTCACGGACATCGGCTTTGACTCACAGCAATTAACTTTGACTTACGGTACTTAGCTTTGACTTACGTAAAGATAATCATTTATGCGATATGACACGTAGTCATATCTCGACTCGCTCTCGCCCTTGATCTTTGAGTCTTGATTTTCTATCTTGAGTTTCGATCTTGACGTCGGTCTTACATCTTCAACTCCACCCATTAGCTATGATCTTCATCATCGTTTGTACTCAGTCTTCAGACATCACCGGCCTTCGTCGGTCTTGATCGCGATCCTTGATTGAGTTGTTGTCGATTGCGTTGATACCAATACTCCTATCATTATGTCGAATTTCAATCTCGCTTGAACTCTTTCGCCTTGGATCTATCCAGTCGGTAGTTCCATTCTTGAAACCTATAATATAAAACACCTAACTCCAAACAAGCGAGTAGCATTAGATATTTCACAAAGGCAAACATCGAGATTTTGGGATCTAATCAAAACAACAGATTAAGTTAGATTATTTCTTGAAACACGAGAATTTTCCAAGATTTTCGACACTTAGGAATTTTCCCAATAATTTTTTTTTTGATGATTCCAAACCTTAAGAATTATGTTGAAAATGAACGAGAAAATAGATAACTAATTTCAGTCGGCGTACTTGATTTCCCATTGTTGTGACCATCTTTCTCTGTAAAACAGGGTTAGTTCAGCATTATAAGGTTTAAAACAAGTACAGAGGCTGAACAAAGAGTTATTACCGTAAGGATGAACTGCATCAATTTTATAGATGATAGGTTGTTGAGATTACAAAATACAATCATTTATATTTAATATCAGCAGCAAGACCTATTCAGTTCTATTAAAATTTCTTCCGACTGAGTTAATCTTCTTCTCTCTTCCCGCTTTCTTTGTCGATCGAGATGCACTTATTCTCGACTCTTAGAAAGAACATCCTCTATCTCTTCCGTTGACTTTATCTTGACTCTTCCATATGCTCTTTCGTATTTCTCCTAAAAATAGCAGTGAAGCTCTTCTACGAAGCACTTCGCAAAGGTACAATGTAACTCTTCCCGCTATAACTCTTCAACACTTCCCCTTTTTGGTATCATAAAAAACAGTCCGGAGAAAGATTAGCTTGGGAAGATGGATGTTGTGAGAGAGGTTATTCTTCTACAAATCTTCTCGACAAAACCTATCAAAACACATAAAACAAATACCGTCGTCGAAAGAATGTCCAACACGTCGTGTTCTCCGATGATGAGAGTCGGTATTGACGCCGTAAAGAAAATCGCCAAGGACTGGAATGGCCTCCGCGTCATCGACAAACTCACCGTCTAGAACCTTCAGGTAAAGTTTATCGTAGTTCATTCCATCGCTAAGTGCGATAGGAAGAAGACGAAGAACATCAAGCATAACAACAACATCTATTTTGACGGGATCTCAAGAGAGACTTATAACTCGCTGCATACTTCCATTGTCACTTCAGACATAAGAAAGTTGAGTTCGTCATCATCAGAGATGTTTGGTCTTTTGAAATCCATGTTTGGATCATGTAATAAGTATGAAGATATGTGATTTGAGAACTTTGAGATGATAGGTGTTTATTTATGGAAATCAATACATTTATAGAAAGATAACGTAGAGAACGTGCGCAGAATTTTAGGAATAGATATTTTAGCTTCACGGGGCATTTTGTTAAGATAGCACTGTAAAGACTTTATGTCTTTTCACTTACATGT
Organism: Salvia rosmarinus; assembly: GCA_036937905.1. Lineage (NCBI taxonomy): Eukaryota > Viridiplantae > Streptophyta > Magnoliopsida > Lamiales > Lamiaceae > Salvia > Salvia rosmarinus. The sequence goes on from CM072816.1 coordinate 10,256,567, forward strand.
CAGATTATTAACTGCGAGATCGAAATTCAACGCATATCGAGTTAAATTCCAAAGGAATTAACTCATATCATTTGAAATAAATGAGATGTAATAAATTAAAAATATTTTAGCTACTATTTTATTAGTTTAATGAGTCAATATACATACAAGTGTAGTCAATTGATACATCTTTAGTTGATGGCATGGTATTGATATTGATACATGCCGATGTTGCGAATATATTTATCTTGACGGTGTTTTACAAACGCCTTCAATTTGTCCTTCATCGGTTTGCCACTTTGCTTCATCGATACCATACGTGTTATTGACCTTGATCGGTTTTGACTTTTGTTAAAACTAATCGCTAGACGATCGGTTTACCTATCGATATGGGTTCTCTTAAACCGGTACTACTAATAGTTGGTCCATCGATGTCCGCTCATCACATCATCGGTTTGACATAAGTCAGGTTCAGCTTTAACGAGTTAGACTCAGCTACTGATATCTGCTAGGTTTAACTAGTCAGACTCGGCTCAACTGATATCTGCTAGGTTTAACTAGTCAGATTCGATTATTCACTCACCGGGTTCAACATCCTAGCTTTTCGTGCAACATGTTGAATCTATCTTCAGCAAACGGCTTCATAGGATGTCCGCATGTTCTGTATTAATGTGAATTTTCTCAATAATGATGTCATTTTTTTCGATGTGATCTCAGATGAAATGATGTCGGACATCTACGTGCTTGCATCTAACCTGTAGGACTGGATTCAAAGTGATGGTTATGGCACTGGAACTGTCACAGTAGACGGGTATAGGCCTGTCTAAGTGGTTTACGATTTTCGATTAAAGAGGAACCGAATCGAAATCGAATGGTTTTGATTAACCGAAAATTCGGTTATTGGTTCGGTTTTCGTTCCAATATCTATAAATTTTTCGGTTAATGGTTAACCGAGAACCGTTCGATTTTGAACCGAAAAACCGATTTTTAATTATAAATTTAATTAATTATTATTTATTATTATTTCTTTAACTTTTAATAGATTAATTAGAAAGCACAAAGTAAAAGTCCTAGCTGTAATTAGATTTTCAACATTTCAATTAATCAATCATCAACGAAAATGCAGGTTGCGCAGCGGCGCTCTTTGTCTTTGAGCTCGGACCTCGATTCTTCATCCAGCGACGCCGCTGCCCTTCTGCTCTCATCTCCCTCTTGCTGGTTATCGTCGGCCCATCCCTGCTCGTCGACGCCCACGGTAGCCCGCGCTGCAATCGTAGCCCATGCCAGCCATCCCTGCTCGTGCAACCATAGCCCACGTCGCAATCGTTCCCAGCCTGTTTTAGCACAGCTATTGTTCCTTCTTTCACGGTCACGGCCCTTCCCTTTCTCTGCTCTCTGCTTGCCAACGCCCATAGCCACAACCCACAGGTATCACGACCCTTCACTCACTGCTCGCCAACGCCCACAACCACAGTTGTATTGTATGCTTATTGTGTTTGTTTTTCAATACCTAGTATACATTTTAAGTGTTGTATATAAATATAATTATCTACATCATTACATGTATGTAATTCTCGATTTTACACTTATTTTGATTTTACACATTCTCATTCTCATGATATTTGGGGCAACTACAATTCCAGTTGAAAATATGCTCTTAGCCTTTCTTTAGTACATCGATTACTTCACTAGTTCACTGCCTGATTTTATTCATTTATGAATTAAAGTGTAATCATTCCAGTGGATTGTTCTTGCTTTTTCTTTATACAAATAATTTCAAACTTTAATTGTTTGTTACGATTACAACCTATAGGTTATGGGAATGGAACTTTTGTTTGTTATTATTGTTGTTTAAATTTTATTGTTAATGGAGGCGGGAAAGTGATAGAGGTTAGAATTTGAGTCTTAGTTTATTTCTTCTTCTTATTTTCTCTTTATCAACTTATTATTGTTTTGTTTATGAAGTTATTAATACTTCTAAATTCTTGCATTGAGCAGCAGCCTAGTGAGCTTAGAAAATGTTCATCACTTCTAAGTTACTGTAATTTGCGGCTATAGTGAGTTCAGAATTTTTTTCAATTTTTCGGTTAACAGAAAATCGAACCCAAATAACCGATCGGTTTTCGGTTAACCGAAAAACTTAAACGGTTCTGTTTCGGTTCCTATTTTTTAGAAATTTTGGTTCGATTAAAATTTGATTCGAAACCGAACCGCTTTCCACCTAGATGGGTACTTCACTTGTTGCGACTTATTGATCTCTCATTGTTGCTTGACCGTATGATTTGAGAATAGCGACTTCAACCCATATACTCGATTCGATTGTGGACGTTATGATGATGTCTGTTTTTGGAAAACAATTTGCTTTCTAGAAACACAAGTCCCGAATTTGATTGATATCTAATCAGTAACTGGAAAATCGAGTCGAATAACACGAAAGTTCAAAGTTACCATCGGTGATGATACCATAAACCCATGTTGGGTGTGCCTTTGAGGTAGCAGATATCATTTTTACGCTTCCGGTGAGCCGTTTTTGGATCGACTTGATATCTTATACATACTCCTGTTGCGTATGATATGTCGAGTATGTTGGCAATAAGGTAGATCATCGATCCAATGGTTTCTCGATATTTGGTGTGATCCACTGGCTTGCCTTCAGCGCCTGGATCCACCTTCCAGTTTGTGTTCATTAGAATCTTCACAGGCTTTGTTTGCTGAATTCTTAATTTGCTGATCAGCTCCTTGGTGTACTTGGTTTGACTTATGAAAATGCCTTCTGCTGACAGCTTCACTTATAGCCCTAGGAATAAGTTCATCTCTCCCATCATGGACATCTGAAATTTCTCAGTCATAACGTCAGTCAGTAAACATTTTACATAATTTCTTAGATTTTGATCCAAAAATAATACCATCAACATAAATCTAGACCATGAGAATATCATCACCATCTTTGAAAGTGAATAGGGTATGTCTACTGAGCCCGAGCCATTCTTGAACCCTTTTTCTTTCAGGTACAACGACATGGTGTCATATCAAGATTTGGGAGCTTGTTTGAGTCCATAGAGAGCTTTCTTCAACTTGTAGACCTTGTTGGGACCATCAGTCTCAAAATTATGAGGTTGTTCTACATACACTTCATCTGTCAGGATGTTGTTCAGGAACGCACACTTTATGCCATCTGGTAGACTTTCAATCCCTTGAGTGCTGCATCGGCCAAGAATAGACGTATGGCCTCTAATCTTGCAACTGGAGCAAATGTCTCGTTGTAATTTATTTCTTTTCTTGACTGTACCTTTTAGCCACGAGCCTTGAGCCTTGCTTTGTTCCTGATGACCTACCCATTGTCATCTTTCTTGCTCATAAAGATCCACTTTAATCCATTCACATTTTGATTCTCTAGTCTGTCCGTCAGCTCCCAAACTACATTCCTTAAGAACTCGTTCAGTTATTCTTGTATAGCGTTCGTTCAGTTTACGTCGTTAAGTGCTTTGAAAACATCCATGGGTTCAATATGAGAGAAGAAACAATTGAACAATCATGATTCTATACTGATTAGTTGATCCGTAATATTGATTTGGTTAGTAATTGATCTTCGAGTTCTGACCTTATCTGATGGTTCTCTGTAATACCCAATTTACGGGTTTAAAATTTCAAAATAAAGAAGAAAGATGCGATAGAAGCGAGAATGAAAGTAAACGTCGGTAATTATCGATTTTGAGTAAACCAATTTTTCTCAAAATTCAATGAAATTATTTTTAATAGTAAATAAGTATGTTTTTAAATATATTTAGGATATTATTTACATTAAGGAAGAAAAAGAAATATTTTCTCTATTTCTTAAGTGATTCTCGAAAATATGGAGAATAAATGATTATTTTGTGATTTAATATGAGATCACTTGATTTTATGTGATGAGTTGTCATGTTTATCTTATATTATATGATAAGATAATTATCTTGTACATCATGCATGAATTTCAAAATATGAAATTGGATGTGATAAAGCTTGAAATGACATTTTAAGATAAGTATGTTATGATATTTTATAAAATAATAAAATAAGGTCATAATTAATTAAGAGATAATTTTATCTCTTAAAAATGTGTGATAATGTGATAAGTATCATAGGAGATAATATTTTGGATAATTGAATGCATAGTTTTGAAAATCTTGTATGATTTTATGTGATTTTAAAAATCATCAATTTTATGTGATAATTGTATTAAATAATTTATTTAATTATATACTTGATAAATATCATGATTCTAGATCAATCTTATCTCCTAGGAATTATAAAAATTTCGAAATTAAGGAAATATGGTAAGAATGGAATATTGAGAAAATTAAATCCTAGAAACCCTAGTTTTCGAAAAAATTGGGAAAATTGCTTAGAAATGTTCCAAAAATTTATTTTATGATATAATATCATTATATTTATGTAATTACTCATGAAAATAATATTGGTTATGAAAAGAATAATAGTTTGATAATTTATCCTTAGTTTCGAATTATTTGCCGATAACTTTACATTAGTACAAAGAAATGATCTTAATTAATTTTCCTATGATTTATTTTATCATCTAAGATTATTATTGTGTCATATAGATATTAATTGGAGAAAAATAAAATATTTGGCATATTATTATTATAAGTGCCGAAAATATTGAATTTTAGGTGTGAAATGAATATAAATATCATACTTTAATTAATGAGGGTCATAATTATAAAGATAAGATATATTAGGTGTAAAGTAGATATGATTATCAAATTAAACAAGTAACCTATGGTTTTGGATCATTTAGCCAAAATTTTGACTTGAAATAAGGTTGGAAATATTTTTAAAACTCTTTGAAAATGATATCTTATCCTAAGTTGAAAACTTTGACTTTTCAAAAATGATATTATCATATGATAATATTAAAGTATATGATATAGAAAAAAATAAAAATCTACCCTAAGGATAGAGAAGTAGCCGAACACACACATACACACTATATAAAGTAATAAAATATTTATTCTATGATAAGTATAAGATATATTAATTAAATAATAAAATAACATAATAAACTATAGGATAAAATAAAATAAATGTCTCTTATGAAAGAGGGGATGACCGAAAATTGAAAGAGATAAGATATGAGTTGTAATTTTGATTTTTACAACTAGATGTTATAATTTCAAAAAGATAAGATATGATAAATAATTAAAGTTTAAGATAAGATCAAAATGACTCATTTACAACTCATGTGGATCAAAATTTGGGGATAAGGATGAGTTGTAATTTTGACTTTATATTAAGATATTTTATAAAGTAATGATTAATATAACTTTATAAACTCTATAAATAGGAGACCCCCCCCCAATTATACCATACCAACCGAAAATAAGAGAAAAATAGAGAGAAATTAAGAGAAAAAAATAGAGAGTGTTACCCAAAGTACTCTTCGATCGTAAGTAGATAAAATGTCGTGACGTCGAATCCGAAAACAAATAGAAGGTTAGAAATCTTACTATTCCTATTATTTTATGCAAAATATTAGAAAATATAGGTGATATGTTTAGTTACATGCTTCGAAAATTATGTGAAATACGTGAAAGTTATGCTATATATCGAAGTTATGAATGTTTATGTGATGTTTATAAGCATGTATTATGATTTTAATACAATGTTAAGCATGTATTAAAAACACTATGATATGACCGAAAATAAGCATGAATCATATGTTAATGTACATGAATTTTAATTGTTGTTTTGAGCATGAAATAATGATAGTTGTTCATGTTCAAAATTGTATGATTTATGTGGAATTCTTTGGAGAAATATGGAATATTATGAAATGGTAATTTGAAAATTACAAAAGCATGAAATATTGATGTATAAGTTGTAGATGATGAATATTATGTCATATTATTAATATATGATGATAATAATATATTATGTGAATTAGATGAAATTTTGAAAAAATATTTGGGAATTTTGAAAATTGTGACATGGAGAATTTTGATGTCTTATGATATGTGATCATATGATATGATATATGAAACGTAGAGACTTGTAAGTATGTGACTGTGAAAACATAAAATTTAGGTATATATGTAAGATGAGAAGTAAGGTCAGTACTTGACGAAGCTAGTTACGAAATTAAGATTTGTACGTCACGTCGAACGATTTGAATTAAGGAATGAATGAAAGAATAAGATGTTATATCTCTTGAGACACGATAAGTATAATAGTGATTAAAGTATGAAAATATGATCCTTGACGTTAAAAGGATTGATGTAGTAAGTCCGTTGTTTCGGATCAATGATTATCGAGAAAAGTATAGCGATATACTAAACCTCATTTCTCGTTGAAAAGGGTTACGCTCGGAGGAGAAAGAAGGCGACAATTAAGTACTAGTGACGTGAGAACTTTAAGTTCTCGAGGTGGGCTTTATTACCAAAACCAATTCGAGCTTTTGGAAAATGTTTCTTCGTTATTACTTTCTTGTTTTCCATGAAATGATAAAGTATGATATTATCTGCCAAAATGTTTTATGTTTTGTATATGTCCATTCGGGTTGCACAGGGCAACAGGAAAAGTATACAATTCGGATCCTAAGTTTGGAGGTGAAGGGAATCTAGCTTAGGGTTGTGTACACATCGAACACGAACCGAGTTACGGTCGGATGATTGACCTACGAACCGTTCATGGTCGATCGTGCGTCCGGTGAAGGAGGCCTCACTCCGTGAGTTAATCCATAGCCGACTTGGAATATCGTTGAAAGAAAATGATCGCAATCGATTTTGAGAAAGTAATGAAAATGTATTTAGTAAGCATAAGGCCTTTTCAAACAAAACCCTCTTGTTCTTCTTCGTGATGTAAGCGACAATATTTCGTAAAGTAAAATATTTTCGACATGTGTCCACCGAGTGCATTATTTGTACTCACCGCATGTTTGTTTTAAATGTGCGAGTTGAGCGGGTGATAGAACGAGCGAAAGATGAGCGGAATCTTTGTTAAAGTATGAAGTATTTTGGTTCGCCTTGAGAATGCATCTCCATATGCATGTCTCACACGCTTTATTCATTGCCAAACTCTTGAGACTCTGTTATCTTTTGTTACTATGATCAGCTTTGTAGAAACTGCTGTTTTGTTGAAACCTTGGAACCATCTTATTTATATATAAACTATTTTGATCCGTCATGATTCTCGTTTCTGTTTGGAACATCTATATTTCTTCGTAGATGAAATGAGTTGAAACCCTTATTCTTACATATTCACTTAAACCGAACCCCAAGTCACGGTCCGGTAAAGTTTAGCCAAACCGGGCTGTGACATTCTCCGATAATGTTGTCAGTTGGGTGATCTTCAACCCATCTACGATATCTTCTGACTTCATCCAGGTCTTTGGGCTGGAACTGGGTCGGCAGTTTGATGATCATTCGACAACTGATCAACTGGTGGTGATGTTGAAGGACCTTTTGATGTTGGTGTATCTTTGCGACATGTTACGATGTCATATCTTTGTCATAGTCCGGCGGTGGCTGGCTGTTCACTCGACATATGGCGGTTCGGTTTGAGAAACTTCCAATTAATCGCTCATTTCCATGGATTTGCTAAACGTCTTCAGTTTTCCCCTCTTTAGGTCCCCATACCAATACTTCATTAGTTAAGCTCAGAGGAGTAGAGCTTCTTTAGATAGATGACTCGGTTTCCATGTTGATCATCGATTCTGCATTTAATAATGATTCATCAAATCTGCATGAGGTGTTACTTCCACAATAAATGATTACTTGTTATAAACTTTATAAGCTTTGTTGGATTCCTCACCGTGGAATAACCAAGAAAAATTCCTTGTTCGACTTTTTCAAAAGTTTTAATCGCACTTTGTCATTGTTGTGGATGTAACACGACAATTAAAATGACGAAAGTGAGAGATAGAAGGCTTCGTGTTGTTCAACACTTGATGGTGTCTTCTCGTTTCTTTGAGTCGAAATGATCTGTTTGGGTGTAGCATCTTGTGTTGATAGCTTGACCCGAACTTTGGATGTAACCAACCGCAAGCATCGTGCATGCTGTCTCTTTCAACGTTCGATTTCTTCTTTCAACTACTCCATTTTGTTGAGGCGTGCGATCAGCAGACGTTTGGTGACTAATTCCTTACTTATCATAATACTTTCTTATGACAACATTTAGGAAGTAAGTTCCTCTGTCGAATCTGATTATGATGATGTCAGTCTACTTCTCGGTGCTGAGCCTCTTCAGCAATACAGATAACTTCTCCAGTGTTTCACTTTTCTTATACAAAAACACAACCCAGGTGAATCTAGAAAAGTCATCAATAACAACAAGGGTGTATTTTCTACCATTATAGTTGATTGGAGTTACTAATCCAGAAAGATCCATATGTATCAGTTGAAGGATTTGGTCAGTTCGAGTGGACAGTCTTGCTTTTGAATGACGCTTTCATCTGTTTGCCCTTTTGACATGCTTCGCACACTTGGTCCTTGTGGAATCCTGCATTTGATAAACCTTTGACCAACGACTATTTAGCCAACTTGTTGATGGTCTTGAAGTTCATACGGTTCAACCTTATGTGCCACAACTAGTTGATCTTTGAGTTAGACTTAGAAACCGGACATGTATATGAAGGACAATCATTTCATGATGTAACATAAAGATTTGCATGCCTTACTTCTCTCAGGACGACCTGTCTCTGACTGTTCTTAACTGTGAATTTATTCTTTTAAATTTTGACCGTGAAATCATTATCACAGAATTGGCTAACAGATAGGAGATTATGCTTAAGTCTAAGATATAATTGACATTGAAAATTTAGCGTTACCAATTGAAAATGTACCATAGCCTTTGGCGTATCCGATAGAGTTATCACCAAAAACGACTTTCGCGTATTCTTTCTCCACGTAGTCAGTCAAATATTCCTTACAGCCAGTCATGTGTCTTGAACATCCGCCGTCTAAGTACCGTATGTATTTCTAGGCTGGAAGGTCATTTTTCTTCTTCTGACTGATCAACACTACCTGCAAAAATCATAATTAGGTACCTAGTATGAAGTGGGTCCTTGCACATTAGTAGATCATTTGGGAATCCAGATTTTTTCGATGATTCTAACGTTGTTGTCAGGCTTGATCTATTTTTCCTGGAAGTCGATATAAACTGGCATTGTCTTCTTCTGCTGAGCCTTGGACCTCTGTGCTGATTGAGCAGGCAATTTAGGTTTGTTCACGTGTTGTTGAGGCATACGAGTGTGTTTTGGAGGTGTAAAAGAAGTTCTATTGTGAATAGGATGTCTCTAATAGACTGAAATGCATGCTGGAACATACTTCCTGGCTGAAGATGCTTTCAGTACATGCTTCCTCTGCTGAGTAGACTTGCACTGAGAATTCCTCAACTGTGTAATCTGAGGTTGCCTGATAGAATCATGTTTTCTAAGTAGTTTATACATAGGCCCTGAGTTTGACACAACTTGCCTTGTATCATTTGGCTCAGCCATTGTAGTCTTCAACTTCTCAATTAATTTTACGAACATAGTTTTGGTGTCGCTGGTAAATGCATCATTAATCTCAGAACTAGGATCATACTGTAATCCAGTTCTGATCAACGGGCACCTCTGAACTGAATGGATGTATTTTAGTTTCTTTGTGGCTTCGTTCAGAGTGTTGATCTTTTGTTGGAGTGAAGCCTCACTTTGCTAAAGATTGTTGAACTTCAGGCTGGTCTCAATCAGTTCAATTCGGAGATGAACTATTTCTTTCCCTTGCTGAGACCACTCAGCCTTCAACATATTCCTGTTTTAGCTTCGTTAGCTCAACAGTGAGCTTCATCTCAGTGTCCGAAGGGTCAATTGAGTATTGACTTTGTTCAGTAAGCTAAAGCTTTTATGTCAGGTTGTAGTTCTCAGTCATAGCTCCTTCGTACATTCTCATGACTTTTTTTGTAGTCAATCATGATTTGCTCCATCTCATCCAACTTAACTGAGGTGTCTTCGGAGTCGGGCACCTGCTCAGATAATATAATTATATGGGAGAGATTATCAGTAGAGAGACGGGAAGTTACCTCAGGTTCGTTGAGGCCATTGTCAATTCTCACCATGCAACTTTTATCATTGCTGCTGATCTCTCTGACCATCAGACACTGGCTTTTATCATCAATATGGAGGAGTTGCTGGAAGAGTTGCTTGATGAGCTTGAAGTGTCATCATTCTCAACAACCATTGCCTTGCGTTCACTCATCTTCTTGTTGCGTTTGGAACGGAAAGCTTTTCTTTCCTTGTGGCTTAGCTCATGGTAGTCATGTCTAAAATTCCCCCTTTTGCCACAGTTGAAACACTCATCCTTTTTATACTTAGGTCAGCTGGGCTTCTCGTCAGACTGATCCTTGTAAGTTCTTTATCTACGGCTCTTTTCGTGTCCACGACTCTCTTTTGGATACTTGTTGTACCTCCTTAATTAGGCTTCCATTTTCTCGAATCGGTTAGCCATCAAAGTGTCTTGGGTCGACAATTAGTAGTTCTTTTCGGCTTTGTCTTTAGCTATTTTCTTGGATTCCTTGCCTTGTCGACTTCGGTATTGTCTTTGTTCGTCGACTTGCGTCTTCTTGAAGCTTGACCTCTGTAGACTCTTGATCGTTTGATGTCGTACTCATAAGCTTTTAATTGTGGGAAGAGCTTGTCCGTATACATCTCATTAAAATTGGCTTTCTTCTGAAGTGCTACTGTAGACTTTCTAGTCGATGGTGGGGAGTGCCCAAAGAACCTTGAGATTGATTTCTCGTTGGGTGTATTTGTCCTTTCTTAGGGCTGAGATCTCATTGGTGATGGTGGCGAATCTGAGTTCCACATCATCAATGATTCTTCATTCTTTTGCTTGAAGTTATCAAACTTCTGACAAGCTATCGTAAGATTGTTCTCTTTGATTTTCTCGGAGCTTGCACATAAGCTCTTTAGCACATCCCACATCTTCTTGGTTGTCTCACACTTCATCAGCTTCCCAATCTTAGAGATGAGAACTGTTCCGGAGATGATATTTTATGCGAGGTTGTCGAGCTCGTCTTGCTTGCGTTCTTTTGAGGTGAAGTCCGTCCATTCCTTCAGCTATTACTCGTAGGTAGGTTCTTGTTCTGGTTACGTGCTCACTTTCATTATCTTCTCTCTAATAATGAGCGGACCATGATGATGACCTCCCACATGCGACAATGTTGTGCGATGAGGTAGCTTTTGAGTATGAACTTCCAGATCTCGTAGTTGTCTACCGCAAAGATGGGGAGAGAAGTAGACCTGCTATAGTTAGTTTTCATCATAGTAAAATATGCAGCAGTATGCAAAAATATATAGTTTTAACGATCTATTCTGAAACAACGACCACTAGGAGAGTTGGTTGTTCTTATGAACAACCTGCTTTGATACCAATTGATAGGTTCTGCGGGGTACGTACTGGTATATGGGAGGATACATCAGTTAAACAAATATAAAACTTTTTCTGAAGACAAGACTGACATGTTACTGAGAGCAACTGGTCGGGTAACTAGCAGTCCAGTACTGGTATCAGTACTGTTGGTCAGCTCAGATAGTGATTGTCTTATACTGAGTGATATCAGTTAGCAAACCTACTGACTGCTAAGACAACAAGTCAATTAGACTGATAACTGATGTACGTACAAAATATGATGGTTATGGGATTTGCCTTACTGAAAACTGAGACTCAAGTTTTAAACATTTAGTCAAATATTGATTAGTATGTTTTCAGTTTATATCTCTTCAGTATCGAACTAATACATATAGAGGGTAAAACAATGTTTTGCTGATGATGATAGTTTAAAAAAATGTAATTTTAAAGCAGAACTGAAAGTAAAAGACACGTTGAGTTTTACGTGGTTCAGAGAGATCAACTCCTACGTCCACGGACTGATTGCTCAGTCAATCCACTAACTTTGGATTAGTCTTGTTTACGGGTACCAGAGAAAACCTAAGATTAGAATGATTTTACTATAGATTGAAAGACTGGAGCATTATAAAAATATTTTAAATATTGGATATAATTTATTACAAGATTTAAAATTTAGGTTTTAAATAACAATTAACTCTAATAATAATTATGTTGCCAGATCGAAGATAGTAGACTAGTTAGCTAATAGAAAAAGTGTTAGTATTTTGATAAATTAGAACTTCAATAGTTATCAGCAGATCACATGGATTATATTGGATTATCCCATGAAATGATACCATTTGATTATTTGAAAATTATCGGTTATGATCCCACAATGCCCTTAATAATTTAATTTTATATGTAGTATTTTTGTGACCGTTTTAAAAGGAAAAAAATATAAAATAGAAAATTAAAATTAATACTCTGATCTTCTATTTTCGTTTTTGAATTTACGGGGAACCTACAATCGCTATATTCGGTGTGCATTGGGTAAATCTCACGTTCCTATACAATAATATGCAAACTGTGACTGAGAATCGGTTCAATTTCAGTAAAAAAATAGTAAACATAACCGAACCAGATCGATTAGTCGGTTAATCGGATTGGTTATCGATTAATCAGATTTAATCAAAATTAAAATAGGAAAATCAAATATTACCAAAATTAATCGAAATAATTTCAAATATTACTGAAATTATATTATTAAAATTAATTAATTTTTATTTTTTAATTATATATATTAATTTTGATTAATCGGGTATAACAATCGGTTATACCCGATAATCAAATTATTTTAAAAAGGTAACCGATACTCGAACCAAAATAAAAAGTCGATTATCGGCTCCGAAAATAGATTAACCGATAAACAATTTTTTCGATTTTAATTTCAGGTTAACCGATAGCCGATTCAAACCCTTGCAAATCACATAAGATAAGTATACCACATTTGAAAAATCAGATATAATACACTCATATTTATAAAAGCATCTAATCTACAATCTTTTTTATTATAAAAATTCACTTTATCACTCGTTCGTACTCCAAAAAATCCTACCTCCTATTCTCATAAAGAAAGAGTTTTGATCGGTATTTTCTATTTTGTGACTTAATTTGAAAGATTGAACACAATGATTAGTCCATGCATTTATTTGCCAACTCAGCAAAAGTAAAGCAATTCATTGCATCCGTTAAAGTGGTCCACATGCCTTTCTCGAAATATTTCCACAATTCACCCCAACGGGGCACATAAACAATGTTCTGAAATGAAAGGAAAATTAAAATAAAATTCTGGACTTCGTATCAATCAATTTTAAAATTCCCAATATTTAATTAGTTGGCCTTGGAAAGTAAAAACATATGAACGAATTATGCCAATGAGGGGATAAGTGAATTTCAAATTAGCTTTTTGTCTATCACAAAAACTTATATTTGTTCGTACAAACCGATAAAAACATCATTTAATCTTAATAAGTATGTCATTTAAATATAATAATCTTAGATTTGAACCCTTAAATGAGCCAATAAGACACCAACATCTAAAAAATGTTGCCACAAATCATAAGCACCAATCTTAAATTAGTTATAGGTTGGTAGTTTAAACGATTAATTAGTGACATTCAATTGAAATGCGAGGAATTTTTTATGACTTGGGTTGAATTCAAATTAATTGTACTCCATGATAAATAAATGAACATATATATCGACCAGCCGATTCTCAACTAACATCAATATATTATCATATTTCGGGCAAAAATTGTAAGAATTATAGCAAAAATTGTAAAATTATAGCATCAACTTTACTACACACTAAGGTTATATTAACCATCCTACCCAGAAGTATGGTGCAGATATAGAAACCATCACCCAGAAGTATGGTGCAGTATAGAAATATTTGGTAAGAAATACCAAAGATGGAAACTTTATCCCACTTTATTTATAATAGTTGAAAAGAAAAGAGATTATTTATAATAGATGAAAAGAAAAGAGAGAGAGAGAGAGAGAGAGAGAGAGAGAGAGAATTCGAAATTTCATCTCCTCAACACAATCCAAAACGCAATTGATGGAGTTGAGAGCGAACCCTGGCACCACAACTAACACAATCCCATAAAAACTTCAATATTTTTTTGTGAACCCAAATGCCCAAATGTGTCCCACCTCAAAACCACGCAGTCTGCCGCGACGCTGTCACCGCCTCCTTCGCTACTAATTATTTTTGAATTGGATTACGGTAAAACCCAAGCCAAAATTTGAGAGGCCATAAAGTTTTTTCAGTGGAAGTGAAAGAAAGAAGAGAGCTTTGTACATGTAGATGAGTTCAACTCTTCTTTCCTTCGCCGTCGAACACACCCGTTTTGTTGTAGATTTTGGGAATTTCTAGTTGAGGGCAAATGGGAAGCAATAACCGGTGGAACTGGGAGGTGGCGGGATTCGAGCCGCGGAAATCGGTGGAGCAGAGATGATTACCGGAGGGTGCCGGTGGCGCCGCGTCGCTACTCGATGTCGATATCGTCGCTGTCGGACCTGTCCAAGCAAGTCGTCAACTCCAAGCTCTTACGGTTGAACGACAAAGTCAAGGTTAGTATATTGCTTACACTTTCTTCGAATGTGTAAAGAGCGATTTTATTTTTTAACAGTGTTTATCCGGAAATGCTTTGAATAGACTCGGCAATTTAAGCTGGTAGACGATTGTTAGTAGTGAAACCTGGTCTGTTTGAATCAGTTTAACAGGATCAGCTGATTTCAGATCCTTGTTTATATGCGCGGAATATACTTGGTAACGCGGAGGATTTTGAGTATCAATTATCGCGGAGGATTATGATATGAGAGCTTATCATGTTTGGGAAGTTATTGAGATTTCGTTTAGATTCTGAGAAAAATGGCAGCTGCAATATATTTCTTTGTTCAGGATTTGGTGTTGGTTGAAGAAAATGTTCGACTTTAGATGCCAAAATTTTACTTTTTAGGTATACTTGTCCAGCTCCTGTGGATGGTATCTATATTGAAAGAGTTCATGGACAAGCATATGTGGTTCATTGGTATAACATCTCCAGAAATAACTTCATTGAGCTGGCATGTTTTTTTTGTCATTTATTAGGCTAGGTGAGAATTAGGATGTGTAGAAAACTTGGCTACTCTTAGGAAATAATGCTTGCGCAGAGGTCTATCCTATATGTCTATTACTTGCAAGAAACAGTTTCTTGTAGATATTAAGATGAAGGAGCAGAAGGTGTCGGGGAATTTTACAGTACAGAGGTTAGAGTACAAATGAGATTTCTGGAGAAATTGTTATGGATATAATCTATTATCTGAGGTTGCGTGCTGTCAAAATTAGTGAGCTGGCATAACACCTGTACCGAAAATTAAATAATATTGAGAAACTCTACTTTCTTCGCCATTACAGAAGGATATTATTTGTAGTGGAACCTTCTAATGTTCTTCCAGGCATTTGATGTTGATCCCCTCCGTCTGTAGTGGAACCTTCTAATGTTCTTCCAGGCGTTGGATGTTGATACCCCTCCGTCTGTTGTGTCATGGAACTTCCTCTGCTAAGTTTTAATATTCTAAACTGAAAGGGACTTGAGAAATTAATTAGAAATAGAGAACTATGGCAAACGGTTGGCTACTGTACGAAGGATCCTTTTTTCGAATTCTGATAGTTACATTTCTAGAATGGTCATGTTGAATACAGGTGTATGGTAAGTGAAGTCCAGCACACACTGTCCTGTGTATGGAGCTCAAAATGATAGCTTATATGAGTATTGGTAAGAAATTAGAAGAACTAAAAAGGCTGCTTTTAGCTAGTAGAACAATCTCTTTTCTTGATTACCTGAACAGTAATAGGTATTCTCTGCTGCTAAATGATACTCCCTCCGTCCCGCTTAAAGTGTCCCTTTTCTTTTGGACACGGGTATTTAGGAGAAATGTATAAAATAGTTAAAGTGTTAAAAAGTAGGTAGGGTCCAGACTTTTTAAAGGGAAAATTATTTCCTAAAATGGAATAGGACATTTGTAATGGGACAACCCAAAAAGGAAAGTAAGACATTTTAAATGGGACAGAGGGAGTATATTTTTTAGAAATTTATATTTTTTCTTGCTTGTTGGAGAGTAATATTCTTTCATGGTCAGTCTTGGAGTTCACTCTAAAGCTTTATTAACTGTTTTAAGGTTTGCATGTTTCCTCAAGCGCTATTTTTCGTAAACTGGGTTCAACGTGTTTGTTTTACTTTCACCGTTTTCACCTATTGACCTGAACAAACTTGCTCCTACTCTGTTATTGAAATTGTCACCTTTACTTTGATTGTGCAGCTTGTCAGAGAAGATCACTTGCAGTTAAGACAAGAAGCCATGGATCTTCAAGAATATTCCAGTGCAAAACTTGACCGAGTGACACGTTACTTGGGTGTACTTGCTGATAAGACTCGTAAATTAGGTAAAGTGTGCACATTGTGTGGACTTGATGTGTTGTCAACTTTGGTCAAAACTGTCCATTGCACAACTGAAATATTTCCGTTGTTTTGGGTTGTTTATAGTGATCCTCCTCTGCTTTGTATACAATGAACTCACCATTCCCACCATAATGACGACATCCTCTCTAATGCTAGTTAGTGTCTCCTTCTGCTATAACTTTACACCCCTACTACGTCTTAGGTCCTCTCCTTCTGCTGCAAATTGGGCTTGATTCCAGTTCATGAGGTTTAGAGATATCAACCTTTCAGTATATTCTTCTGCATATAAATCAATATAGTTGGCTAACTGAAACAAACCTCCTACTTCCAGATCAGGCTGCTCTTGAAACAGAAGCTAGAATTTTTCCACTGCTATCTGAGAAGAAAAAGCTGTTTAATGACTTGTTGACGGCCAAAGGTACTTATTTTTACTTTACGATCTCTGGAATTTTCATGTTATCCAAAAGCTATATGCATGATAATCACACCAATCTGAACCTGCTGGACACACATGTTGCAGGGAATGTAAAGGTGTTTTGTCGTAAAGGCCTCTATTTGAAGAGGAAGGCCCAGATATTGTGGAATTTCCTGATGATTATACCCTACGCATAAACACCAAAGATGACAGTCTCTCCAATCCAAAGAAGGATTTTGAGTTTGACAGGGTTTATGGGCCTCATGTTGGACAAGGTGGAATCCTATCACTTCTTTTGCTTCAGCTGTTAAATGAACTGTACTAACTTATGAGATTCATTTATGCAGCTGACCTTTTTGCCGATATTCAGCCATTTGTTCAGTCAGCATTTGATGGATTTAATGTTTCTCTATTTGCATATGGGCAGACCTCATCAGGAAAGACACATACTATGGTATGTCTCCTCCTCCTCTTCCGCATACTGCAGTACTCTACACACGATATGTTTATTCACTGTTGTTTATTGAGTATCTTATACATTTCTTCATTTCTCTGATACAATGGTTTCTTTGACACATTGCATATTTACTAAGTACATGGTACATGGAATCATTGATCTATATTTTTCTTTCTATTTGTTCTTATAACATCAGCTCTAATGAACTGCATTAAAAGATATAGAGTGGGTGTCATTTTGTAAAATCTGTCGGGATCATGAGTAAGATGATCCATGTTATAAAAGATTGATTATGACATGTGGTTACTCTATTTTTTGATTTCCTTCTAATCTTCGTCCAGGAAGGATCTAGTCACGATCGTGGTTTGTATGCTCGATCTTTTGAGGAGCTCTTTGATTTATCCAACTCGGATGCAACTTCAACTTCTCGATATAGTTTCTCAGTTTCAGTCTTTGAGCTTTATAACGAACAGGTTCTTCTCCGTCCACATCATAGCATAGTTGCTGTCAAAAACTTCTTTTATGATGGGTTATTTTCATCAACCTCCCATGGGTTTGGATCTTTGGCATGCACATATCTTGTTGTTGAAAATTTTGGCAATAACTTCTTAGAAATTTAGTATAAGTACCAAAAAAAAGAAAATGAAAACAAAGTTTGACTTAGAAGTCAATTTTATTGCAGACAGAATGTGTTAACACAGTAGAAATATTTTATAGACTTAAAAACGTAAAGTGAAGACCAAATTGATAGTTCAATGTCTTTTACGATTTTGTTGATATTTATTTACTTTTTACAACCATTTATTTCCATCTATTTGCGTACTTTGACATAAATATTATGAAGTAAAGGCAAATCGGATAAACTATTACCCTTTCCGGTTGCTGAAGAAAATCTGCACTTTAATATGAGGAAAAATATATGAATTGGAAAAACTTAAATATTGAAGTGCATGAATTTCAAAAATAAGTTTTTATGAAGAAGTAAATGACTCATTTTGACAGTTATATAAACCATTGATTTATTGGACTAGTATATACGGTATATTATCTCTAGTTTAAAATGGATTATACTGCATTTGAATGTTTGCTAGCCATTTACAATATAGAAAATGGTTATAATGCTCCTTTCGCATATTAAATTTTTCTATCAGACTCTTCCTGAAATTAATCTTTCTTCTTTATGTATTAGAAAAGACCTCAAAATCTAGAATTTGCCATGCCTAATTATCCCTTCCTGTAGAAGCTATGATATACTTTAAAGGAGATATCACTTTCTGCTTAATGTATATGGATATCGATTATTGATAATGTACATGGATATGGAGCTTTTGGTCCTTAAGCAATTTTCTAAATCCCTGACCAAAATTGTGTGAGTGGGAAGATCTCTGTCAAAGATCCACACCTTAAGGTAGGCAGATGCAAGCCTCTGAACCTCAGGGGAGGTAGAAATATAAGACCTCTGACATATATCATGCTCAACATCATTAGCATCTGATGCTGATGTTGCACCTCACCATTGCTTTTGTAGATTACAGATTTGCTTCTGGAATCTGGAAGTACTCAGCCAAAGGTCTACATTGGGTCATTGGATTGTGTTGTAGAACTTGTCCAGGAAAAAGTTGAGAACCCTTTGGAGTTCAACAGGATTCTCAAAACAGCTTTTTACAACCGAGGAACTGACACCTTGAAGTTTAAAGTCTCCCATCTGTATGGTTCATCAATTTTACTGCCTTTCTTCAGTCTTCCTTTGCTTATTTGTGTTTTGTCTTTGGCTCGAGTTTTTTGTTTTGCACTCTTTTTTGTTGGCCCTTTTGTCCTTTTCTTTGGGAACAAATACATTCTGATGTCAATCATAAACTTTTGAGCATTACATCTGCCCTTACTAAATGTATGTGAAATATGTCAAATCTCTTGAGCAGCTCTCTACATCAAAAGTCATTTATAGCACCCTCAGGTTGTGTGGAAAATAAAATTATATGTAAAATGAAAAATTTAGTGGAAGTAGAAATCAAATATGTAGGGTTTTGTATGTTCCTGTATATGTGTTTCCACAAAAAGTGCTTGATAAAGTTTTGTCATATATCATATATGTAACTGGTGGGTCTGATGCTTTAAAATATTAGTATATTAGTTGGATGAAGTTTGTACAACAATGATGGAGTTCGTTTCTGATATTTATTTGGGTATTAAAATTGAATAGGATAGGATCGTTTGTAGGTTGTGGGTCCTGCTCTGAAATTATATTCCTTAGTGGTCTATGAACTGCAAAACTTTTGGCTGGTATGGTGCTAGAAATAAGAGTGAGACTCTGAAGGGTCTTACATTCAATTGGGGAACTAGTAAATTGGAGAAGTTAATGGTGTACCTATCTTCATAGTCGACTTAGTAAAAACGATATATATCCAGGATTTTACATGGTTGAAAGTTGACATGGAATATAACTTGACGTCCATAATCCAAATGCAAAAAGCTCCATCTCAAATTCAAACTACAAGAACACTTTCTACTTTTTATGCATTTCATATGTTTCAGTACTATTACCTGGAATGGGATGTGATGTGTTTGTATAATAATGCGTTTCAGTTTCATGTAAAATTAATAAACATAATTAATCGCTGCATGTATTCGTCTATGCATGTTTTCCACTTTCTATTTGAAAAGACATTAAAACCTCTACTTCCTATATTCTTCTCATTCCAAATTTGTTTCTCTTTGGTTTGTATTTTGTAGGATTGTCATTATACACATATACTATACGAACTTGATCACAGGTGACAATATATACAGCAAGCTTTCTCTAGTTGATTTGGCTGGAAGTGAGAGTACAAGAGTAGAGAATGAAAATGGTGAACGTGCAACAGAATTGCTGCATGTCTTAAAATCCCTCTCAGCGTAAGTTTAAGTACTGAATTTGGTTGTCCCATTGACTCGAAATTCTTTATATTCAAATTTGTCATTTTCTGTGTGCCTGAAGTTTATGATACAAAACAATGATGTAACTCTGGTTGTCTTCACTTATTTTGATTGCATTCTGAACCATTTTGACATGTTATTGTCTCTTATTTAAAATATCATATTAATTTGCTTTGTGTGTTGCTCTGTTAGTTTTTTCAATCACTAAGTACTAACCTGATATTGAGAGGTTTCTTTGTTTATCTGTGTGTCAGTGTGTGTATGAAGTATCGTAGTGTCTAGCAAAATGCTATCTATCTCTTTAACGGATGCATAGTTTACTTTCAACTTATTGCTCTATGCGACATTAAAGTATATGTTCTTGTTGCAAAATTTCATCTGTGGTGAGATTACTGATCTTCTGGTTTATTCTATCCATGATGTTGGATTTCTTTGCTCTGTTATGTAAATTTCAATGTTCTGTCTGCAGATTAGGTGATGTTATGGCATCCTTAACTTCAAAGAAGGATAACATTCCATATGAGAACTCAGTGCTAACAAAAGTTCTTGCAGATTCGCTAGGTAATAGGTGCCCATGCTTTGGTTTTAATTCAATTATATATTTCCTTCCTGTTATCATTGCATAGCTAATCATTATATAGGTGTTCTAGGAGTCAATGTCTACTGCTTCTTAACTTGAATCTATGGCTGTTCTTTATAGAGTGTGTTCATAGGATTGATATCTTTGCTACTGTCCATATGCGTCAAAATTTGTGCAGAGAGTTGTACAAGTGTCTGATCATTTTCTTTTGGGGGTAAAGAACTCTTGAACTATGGAAAGCCTAGTATAAATATGCATGCTTTTTTCAATGTCATATCGTTGTTATGAGAACATTCTATCTCTTACCATTCAAAGCAAAGTTATTTCAGATTCTCCTACAATTTAAATCATTTTTTGCTACTATAAGATGCTCTCAAGTCAAGTTGCATCAACCCAATGCCTTGCTGGTTGATACATGATTTCTGTGTTACAACTTACACGTGTAACTGAGCTTTGTTGACCCAGAACCCAATACATGAATAATGTACTACGGTCAAGACATGCAAATACATCATTCCTTCTTTCTTCTATTGCATCCATTATCTTCTTATGCATTGGGAGTTACTGCTAACTCTTGTTTTGCTCTTAAATGTTTGGGTCTTCTCGATGTCTTAGACTTGACTCTGTATCATCGTTCTGTATGCAGGTGGAAGCTCAATAACATTGATGATCGTTAACATCTGCCCTGATGTGCCCAGCATGTTTGAGACACTATCATCCCTTAATTTTTCTTCTAGAGCCGAAATACTATGTTGAGCCTTGGGAATCGAGATACAATCCAGAAATGGAAAGATATTGTAAGTCTGCTTTATTTCTTTTTCTATTGGGATCAATTGATAAAGATGTCTTTTCATCCTATCAAACTAAACTTACTACAATAGATGGGGATGGGAAAGGCTTATGTCCAGAAAAGGTTGTTTTATATAGTCTTTATTTCCTATGGAAGAACTACCTTGCTTTGTTATGGTTAGAATGCTTAGATAGTTGCAGCTCGTCTGTGTATTAGATTACTATGATATTCTCATGATGCATGTGCTTGGAAAAAAATGCCAAAATATAAAAGTATGTGATAAAAATTGTCCACTAAATTCTGCTGCAAATTTTCTTGCAGGCCAATGATGCACGAAAAGAATTGCTTGAAAAGGAGAAGGAAGTCAGTGACTTGAAGCTAGAAAGCATGGGGCTTAAACAAGATTTAAAGCATGCAAATGACCAGTGTGTTCTACTCTTCAATGAAGTTCAGAAAGCCTGGAAAGTTTCTTTCACATTGCAGTCAGATTTAAAGGTTTGTAGCACCACGCTTTTCAGCTCTTGTGTGCTTGTGAAGTGCTGGATTATTCTGTCACACCCTTTACTCTCTAAAATTATTAAATTAGTGCCCATGCCATCATTCGGTATTGTCGATCTTTTTTAAGGTATATTTGCAATATTTTTGGGCCCGTATGATTTTCTGATTATGCTTCTTGAACTGACATGAACCTGATTGATGAGCACTTTTTAGGTTTCTTTGTCTGACAATCTGGATTTGTTTTTTCCCTCTTCATTGCAGACAGAGAATATAATGCTTGCAGATAAGTTTAAGATAGAGAAGGATCAGAACCTGCAATTACGGAAACAAATAACTCAGTTCTTACAAGTAGAGCAAGAGCAGAAATTGCAGATAGAAGAAAAGGATTCAGCAATTCAAATGTTGCAGGTTGGGTCAGACTTTCTGTGTTAAGTTCCTTCAATATTAATAATGAAGTAATAATTTCTTCTGATGGAAGAATATGCTTAATAATGAAAATGGTTTTCAAATGTTGCAGGTTGGGTCAGACTTTCTGTGTTAAGTTCCTTCAATATTAATAATGAAGTAATAATTTCTTCTGATGGAAGAATATGCTTAATAATGAAAATGGTTGATGCGATTGACAAAACTGGATAGGGTGTCCTTGTTCTTGGTTGTCACTCTTTGATGACCCTGCATCATGTTTCTGGCTATCTGACAAAAAAAGTAACAGCTTTAAAGCATAACTCGAGAAAACGCGTTCACATAAAAAATTGAACATATTGAATGCTTATAGTGCTTGTAGGCCCTTGAACTATAACTTACCACACTTCCTAACAAAGTTAAGGAAACATGTTTTGTGAGATGCTACAGTGAACTGTTGAAATAGTTTTTAAGGTATGATTTCCAGATAATTTCATTATGTGCCAATTATTCTGAAATTTTATTCATGTTAAGAAGTGCATAAGTTGCACAGCTTTATGTTACATGGTTTATTTGATTTCACATCCTGAATTTTTGAAGCAATGAATCAGATGCTGCTGAAAAGCTGAATTTCACCATATTATATCCTTGTGAATACGATTGGGTCTTTGATTCTCATCATGTTTGTTGCCTCGGTGTAGGCTAAACTGAAGAGCGTTGAGTCACAATTGAATGAAGCTCTTCTTATCAATGAGACTAGGGCAACAAATGGCTCTATATCGCAGTCTGAAGAGCATTCAAGCAACAAAGCCACAGGGGATGACATGGATTCTACTGCTGTTACTAAGAGACTTGAGGACGAACTGAAGAAACGGGATGCACTCATTGAGGTACTTGACCATGCTAACTGTCCACAAGATAATTTTCTTTGATACTTTTGCTTGTTCCTGTTCTCCTTAGTCCTTATTCTTTCTTTTCTTGTCTGCAAATTCTGTCTGTTAAAAGTGTAAAACTACATAGAGGCATTGTGTCTTTGTTGGTATTGGATTCTCCTTAAATGCTAGTGAGTAAGTTTGCCTTTTTGGTCTCATTATTCGGCAGAGGTTGCATGAAGAGAATGAGAAGTTGTTTGAGAGACTGACTGAGAAAGCTTCTTTAGCTGGATCCCCACAGGTTTTGATCTTCTATATAACTTTTTCTAGAGCTGTTATTTTATCCATGGGCTATGTCACTGTTGTATTATTGTCTTGTTCTAGTCCTAGTTTGATATTTGGGGACATTATCGTTACGTAGTTGATCTATTCTTTCAGTTATCAAGCCCATCTCCCAAGGGACCACTTACTCAGTCTCGTGACTTGCAAAGGTGTTTTTCCAGTTTGCTTCGAGAACCATTATATCAGTTATCTTTTGTCTCTGTCTTCTCCCATAAACTTCATTTCCTCTGTCCGCTCCATGATCTTCTATTAATTTCCTAGTTGATACGGCTGACTCCTTTGTCAAATTCTCTTTGACAGGAACGAGAATGTCAATGCCAAAGGGCGCCCTGGTGATGGCGTTTCACCTTTAGCCTCTGAAAAGACCGAGAGAGCTATTGCATTGGTTAAGTCTGGTACTGACATCGTCAAAACTACACCAGCTGGCGAATATCTTACTTCTGCCCTAAATGATTTTGATCCAGACCAATATGACAGCCTTGCTGCAATCTCAGATGGGGCTAACAAGCTCTTGATGCTGGTAGAAACCAGTATTCGTATTTTATGCAATCAACTGCATCTCTTGAAGTTAAAGTGTGGAAGCTGTTTTCCTTTTCTATATTTCATCATTTTATTAACTTGGTCATGCTTGGTTTGCTATGTGGTAGGTACTGGCTGCAGTCATTAAGGCAGGCGCTTCTAGAGAACATGAAATCCTTGCTGAAATAAGAGATGCAGTTTTGCTTTTATTCGTAAAATGGAGCCCAGAAGAGTGATGGATACCATGCTTGTCTCCGTGTTAGGATTCTCTATATACGGTCGCTGCTTGCTCGGTCACCAGAGCTACAATCAATTAAGGTGCCCTACTGTCATGTGTCGATCTAACAGTTGCATATACAGAATGTTCTACTTCACTGAAACAATAAGTCCTATGCAACCCAAAAAAATATAAAGAGAAAATATAAAGTGAAAAAATGTTTTCTGTGTTGTAAGGTTTCTGCTGTTGAGCGGTTTCTTGAGAAGCCTAATAATGGACGTAGTAGAAGCTCCAGCCGTGCTAGTAGCCCTCGAAGATCACCAGTCCGTTATGATTCCAGCTCAAGGAATATGTTGGTTGAGGACCAAATTCAAGGGTTCAAAGTAAATATAAAGCCAGAAAAGAAGTCAAAGTTGTCATCAGTAGTTCTGAAGATACGTGGAATTGATCAGGTAACTTAGTCTCTATTCCTTTTTGATTCCTTCTGTACTCATCACTAGATTTAATGTCTTTTGCTTTCTAGCCTGTCTTGTGTTATTCTTTGTTCCAGTATATATGAGTTTCTCTCTAAGAGCTTAAGCTTGAATGAGCTACTAAATTAAAATGATTTCCTTGTAATTTCAAAGCAACAAACAACAATCTCCTTGAGACTTGGTTTTGGCACCTTGAGACTGTTAAATGCTTTCTTACGGTTTCTAAAAATATATAACATTTCAAACCTGGCCTTGAGATGAACTTCCTATATGCAAAAAGGATAAAAAATTGGGAGGAATATGCCCATAAATTACCCCCCTTTGCTCTTTGGTCCTTGAAGATGATTTAGCTATTCCATTTTGTGTTTCTTCTGTTGGTGACCTGTATTATGTTTTTCTTTTTATTTCATGTATATAAACAGCATCTCAATTCTTCTGCTGATTTTTTACAATAAACAAGTGAGATCAATGATGCTCAGCAGTATATATTTGATACATCTGATTAACAAATACAGGAGACATGGAGACAGCATATAACAGGTGGAAAGCTCAGGGAAATAACTGAAGAAGCAAAAAGTTACTCGATTGGAAACAAGGCTCTTGCAGCTCTTTTTGTTCACACCCCTGCTGGTGAGCTCCAGCGTCAAATCCGAAATTGGCTTGCAGAGAACTTTGATTTCCTTTCCGTAGCTGACGACATGGTAGCTGGAGCAACTGGTCAGCTGGAACTTCTCTCGACAGCAATAATGGATGGTTGGATGGCTGGACTTGGTGCTGCCCAGCCTCCGACTACCGATGCTCTTGGCCAGCTGTTATCTGAGTATGCCAGACGTCTTTATACTTCACAACTGCAACATTTAAAGGTATGTTCCTACACTTCTATAGATTTGCATCTTTGTGCAGCTACAAACAGAGCGCCATTGTGCGTTTTTTTGGGGTGGCGGTGGGGTGGGTGCGGGATACTGTCTATCAATTTACTGTATTATTTATTGCATTGTAATATTGTATTTTTGTTATACTTCGCATACTGATATCTATGGTTGCATTGGTTCATCAGGATATTGCTGGTACTTTGGCGACTGAAGCAGCAGAGGACTCTGCTCAAGTAGCTAAGCTACGTTCAGCTCTTGAATCTGTTGATCACAAGAGAAGAAAGGTCTGTATTACAGTGCGGCGACTCTCTTTCTCTTGGTTGCCTTACTTCTACACTGTATTGAAAGTATTCTCTTGCTATCTCTATCGTATTTATAACCTTGTTTATGCTTGAGATGATTTTTCATATAATGAATTTCTTCAAATACTGAAATTCCACAAAAACTGCTTACCACTACTAGTGGACGCTAATGTTTCCTTGAATCAGATTTTGCAACAAATGAAAAACGATGCGGAGATGTTGAATTTGGAAAGCGGCGCTGCACCTGTTCGAAATCCTTCAACTGCCGCTGAGGATGCAAGGCTCGTCGTTAATCTCCCTTGACAGCATACTGAAGCAAGCCAAGGTTTTCATCTTTCTCCAATTTCTCGTCCTCAACGAGACTGCTACTTTGGATTTAAAACCTCGAAATTTGAAAATTTTCCGCATTAACAGGATTTAATGAGGCAAGCTTCTGTCAATGTACTGAGCAAGAGCAAGAGCAAGCGATCGATGCTCGTCTCTCTGGATGAACTTTCGAACAGATGCCTTCTTTACTCGACATTGACCATCCGTGCGCTCTGAGACATATTTCAGAAGCTCGGGATGCTGTAGAGGTATACCGTTAAATCTATGTATGTCTTAGGTATGCCTTCTGCTCTTTCTTAAATTTTTTGTTTTGGCTGTGATCCGATGCAGTCGACTGCAGAGGAGGACGACAAGCTTCTGGACGCACCACCACCCAGTTCCAAATTCTCCGCAGACGCAACACACAGTTCTGAAACCGACGTGGCGCAGTGGAATGTGCTGCAGTTCAACACAGGCTCCACGACCCCCTTCATAATCAAATGCGGGGCCAACTCGAAGTCGGAACTGGTTGTGAAGGCGGACGCACGAGTGCAGGAACCTAAGGGCGGGGAGATCGTCCGAGTCGTGCCGAGACCGACTGTTCTCGAACATATGACCCTGGAGGAGATGAAAGATGTGTTCGCCCAGCTCCCCGAGGCTCTGAGCCTGCTTGCGCTCGCGAGAACAGCTGATGGGACCCGAGCTCGATATTCAAGACTGTACAGAACTCTGGCCATGAAGGTTCCTGCACTAAGGGACCTTGTTGGTGAACTTGAGAAAGGGGGTGTGCTCAAGGACATCAAATCATGATGTGTCTCGACTGGCCTGGCAAGTAAACATGGAAGTGTGTTGGTGTAACAGGAAACAGGTCCATGTGTAATTTTTGTGCGTTTGTTTGCTTGGAGCGATTGGCAACCCTGTCATTGTTGCTGGTTTGACCATGTTTATTGAATTAATATGTAAATACTGTCGGGCACGGACTCGGGCTCGGGCTCCGGCCCGCTCTTATTGTATTTTTGATGTATTTTGTAGTAGTTGGCCATGGCCATATCATCAACTGTTTGTTGTTGGAGTATTTAAAGTTTCATCTGATTGGCCTGGGCCTGTGGGCTGTGGCACTGCCTCCATATTTGCCAAGTAATAATTTAATATTTTCATCTCTTATTTATTTTGTAAATTAAATTGTGCAACGCACCGTGGTTGAAATGATGAAATCTGTAGAATAGGGAAGCTTTTGCCAAAGAATGATGGAGAAACGGAAATTGATTTATTTGCTATTTTTATTTCATTGGTTAGAGCTTTAGGGATAAAAAATGTTGAATAGATGATTATATTTTAATTAATTTTGGGATATAAAGAGAAAAATACAAATACAAATTTAAATATTTGGGAACATATGGGCCCAAAATAGAATGAATCATTTTCGGCCCTGAGGCCCATTAGCTCCTCTCGCTCTCGAGCGCGCTCTCTCTCTCTTCTCAACAGCTCACAAACTCGCACGTAGCGAGACGGGGACAAGGAACCCGCGACAACAGAGCAGACAAATGCCAACAACAATGAATAATGACTACTCATTGACATGCAAGAAGCTAACTTTCTTCACAGTTTCAGCTGTGGTGATCCAGATAATTGGTCTATCTCTTTTCATCACTGGATTCTTTCCGGTGAAGCCTCCACTCTCCGGCATGGGGTATGCTTTTTTATCCTATTCAAGTTCAACTTTTTTTTTCACACTCATTTCCGCGGCTTAGTCTGTTGTTCACTGTTTTCTTGTTTGGTTTAGTGGATTCGAGAGCTTATCCGCCGGGTGTCGATTCGATCGATTTGGATAATAATGTATCTACCTTGCATCCTGAAAAGCTCACATCATTATGCCAAGTGTTACTTGTTATTGCAATTGTTAATAGATTTCAGATAGTTTCGGATGGGAATTTTGGTTGATTGACTCCTACTTGAACAAATGATAGTCTTTTTTTCCTAATTTGAAATGCGGGTCATACCTTTTCTTCTCATTAGTCAATATGTTGCATAGATTCTTTGAAATGCTTGTACGAAGTTATTTTTTCTCAATTTCTGTAAGCTTATATGGCTTAGTTGTGGTGAATGCAGGAACTATCTGGTGTTCCTCCATTGTTTGATAGATTAATATTAATGGTACATAGGCTTTCATGAAGTTAATGCAAACAATTAGTATACCGTAGTGCTACTTTTTAAGGTTTGGTTATCAACTTTAAGCTATATTATGGGTTCTGGTTCAGGTCATTGATGGTTTGCCAGCTGAATCTCTTCTTGGAAAGGATGGGGAGTCTCCCATTAAGGTTTTTAGGGAAGGTATGCCATATACACAGTCATTATTGGCTAGTGGATTGGCAATTAGCTATCATGCATGCAAAGGCTGCACCTCCAACCGTTACAATGCCTCACCTAAAGGTAAGTAAATTTTCTTATTTCTCTATCCTGTTGGCACCCAATACTCATTGCTTCAGGAATGAAGGATAGATGTCACTGAAATTCTTAACAATACTGCCGGCTAAAAGCAGGCTACGGTTTCTGGAGCTATAGGGGATCCTTGATGTTGCTTCTAATTTTAATACAGAAATATTTTTGGAGGATAACCTTATCGGTCAGTTTCAATTTTGGAAATGTGTTCACTTGTCGTCCAAGCAATAGAGTGGGCCTCTCATGTTTTACATATGTCTACTTCAGGAATGAAGGATAGATGTCACTGAAATTCTTAACAATACTGCTGGCTAAAACCAGGCTATGGTTTCTGGAGCTATAGGGGGATTCCTTGATGTTGCTTCTAATTTTAATGCAGAAACATTTTTGGAGGATAACCCTTATCGGTCAGTTTCAATTCTAAAAATGTGTTCACTTGTCGTCCAAGCAATAGCTTGGGCCTCTCATGTTTTACATATGTACGTCTATGCTATTTGCAGCTCAGTTTCGCAGGATTGGCTGGAAAATGATGATGCTTTGTGTGAAACATGGCTTAAGCTATTTCCAAATATGCTTGATAAGCATGATGGAGTTAGCAGTTTCTATGTAAGTTGTTATGCGGAATATCTAAAAACATTGAGTAGACGTGACACTTAATAAACAACTTCATTTTCAGTGAGTGCGGTATGAGGCACTAACATTAAACATCTTTTATTTGCTCAGCATATTTCTCATCTTGATTTGACAGTTTTTCTACTTGAAACTCCGTATGCATAGTATTTGTAGTGATTGGGTGATTCTCGTTGATACAAAGTGACTTCTATTTACAGCTTCCCCTCCTCTTGGAGAATCATGGTCTGCGGTCTTCTAGATGAAAACAAAAAATGGTGTTTCACCTTCTTTCCCGGAATAAGTAGTAGTTTTGAATTAGATAGCCAGTGAGAATGCTCATCTGTCCTCCTCCCTATCTTTTCTCGTAATAGTTCTATCAAAAGATGAAACTATGATGTTGGGAAGGTAGCTGAAACAGTCTAGTCGGTCACCTATGATAAAACTGTGTTTTTGTTTTGATGGTTTTTTATACAAAGGGATATGGAAAAGAAACTAGTCTTATATTTTTTAAAAGTTGGCACATTAATGGTGGAGAAATGTGAGAGTGGTAGAGCTTTATAATATCATTCAATGCTTAACCCTTATGAATCTTCTATCTGCCTTCTTTTGTTCTCTCGTCCTTTGTTGTATCCGTTTTACCTAAAGGGAGGAAACTTACATCAGTAAATATATTTTACTATCTTGTTGGTCTTACAACAGGTCAAAGACACTGTTGAAGTGGATTACAATGTTTCTAGACACTTGACAGATGAGCTTTGCTGTACTGACTGGAATCTTCTGGTAAGTCTATCCTTTACAAGTTCGGTGTGTATGACCATAAACTCCCATCCTATGGATGTTTTGAATACAAGATTGAGAATGAGATTATTTTGTATGTATAAAACTATATTCTTCTCACTGTTATTTAAGCTTCCTGTCCTGTTTCTTAGCCAAGCTCTAATTAGTTAAATTGCATAGTGTTATGAAGCACCAATACCAATATGAATACGAATAAGCAATACGATATGATACGAAAATACATCTATTTTCCAAAATTCCAAATAGAATATACTAAAATTTTAATTATATTTTTATATTTTATTAATAATAATATTATTAAATTGATAATTCATGTAGAATCGTGCATATCAAAATAAAGCAATCTACTTAATTAAAAGTAAAATAACCAAATATAGAATCATGCATATCATAAGGAATTGAGCAGTACATATATTCTAGAATCGTGAGGCCATCTGGAATCACCAAATATTAATCCTAATAAAAAAGAATCAACAGGAAACAGAAAAGAGAAAAGGAAAAAAACAGCAAGAACGAAAAACAGAAAAGAAAACAGCAAAAACGAAAAAACGAGTCAGGAACTTACCAAGGGGCAGCGGCGAAGCAGACGGCGGCTGAGGCAGTCCGAGCGGCGTGGCGCAACGAGCTGAGCAGTGGCCTTCTCCTCCGTGAGGCGTGAGATAAATGAAATGGGTGTTGTTTATTTTTGCTGATTTTTGTTTATTAAAACTCTAATTTACGTATTTGACTTTTATAAACACGTATTTGACCGAATTAAATACGTATTGCATTTATTAAAAAAAACCATTTTTAATATGCATTTCTGACATATTTCAAACATAAACCATTTTTAATATGTATTTCTGACATATTTCAAACATATTGTATTGAATACGTATTTTCTAAATACTTTGCTTATTTTAGCATATTGGTACAATAGCAAAATGGAAAACTGAAGATTAAATTTTTATTTACCAAAGCAATTTTGCTCATATAGTTTTTTAAGTGGCATCAGTTTTTTTGGTGAGAAAAAGAATCAAAAGATCCTTTTGATTGACTTGGAGATAAGTAAATAAGAGTTTTGTCGAGTTCCTTGATACAAATTAAAATGGGGGGGAGATGAAGAAAACTTCCAGAATTTTCTAGATTCTGAGAAGGGAGAAGTAGACATGCTGGGAGTAGAAATTACTCTCCGATTTTTAAATTTAGTTCATACGATTAGTATGCTCCGGAGAGGCCAGAGATACTCTGGCTTCTATTAAAAAATAAGGATACTTATTTTTTTCTTTTAAGTAGTTTATTCTTTTGAATATTTTTTGGATGGCATATCTGATTTAAGCTTTAACTTTTTCCTTTTAGTTAATTTACTTTTAATATTGAATCAGAAAAGAAAGTTATATGGGTAGAAATACTGATGAACCAATCAAAATGATAGTGATGTCTTTCTAATAAGTACAATAATAATGAAAGTGAACACACTTCGATAGTTTCTCAATGTTGAGATTAACCGGGACCTAACCATTACAGATTCTTCATTATCTTGGATTGGATCATGTTGGAGATAACATAATGGCGGGCTTAATAAGTAATGCTTATCATTTTGCTATATACTTCTAAATTACATACTCATATCTTGCTTGTTTTTCATTGCCAGTGTCTTGAGAGCCCCAAATCGACGGAGATGGATAAAGTAATTGAAAGGATTCATTCCACATTAACTCAAGAAGTGAACCAAAGAGGGACACTTTTGGTTCGTGCTGCTTTATTCTCGTCTGAAATTTCTGGTGCGCAACTAGTTTTTGCATTTTGCGTAAATAGCTACTATACGTATTGCAAAAGCTATATACAGCATGTTGGCTTGAAGCATTGTAATGAATCAGGTCTGAAGTGCTTTAACTTAAATCGAGTGGTTAGGTAATTATACCTAATAAACTTGTTTCACTGACAGTGACCTTTGATTGACTTTACAAAATTTATTCTACACTTTCCATAATCAAGGTTTATATTATACTTTCAGCTACAAGAGGATATAGTAAACATACCATATTGAAATTGGAGATTTTTTTTTTTGTATTGCATGGATCTTAGTTATTTAAGGTGGAGCACTGCTTCGAATACAGCATGCATCATACCTGTGGGAGAAACATATTAGATCAAAGCTCATAGGAAAACTGAATATATTATCAAATTATCCTAACAGTGTGAAACATGCGCACGATATTTGCCTTATCTTAAGTTTGAACGAGCAGCTGAACTGCGAATGTCATCCTTGTTAAAATGGAATGATTTTGTCTTAATACAGGATTATATCTTTGCACTGATGATTTTAGTTAGAGAGGGGAAAACATGTTACCACTCAGAAAACTTTGCTCTATTGTGATTCTAAGATATAATTGTATTCTTATTGAGATTCGACAGTGCCTGCTCTTTCTAGATTCCAAAAGTTAAAGTTCATGTATACATACTTGGACGTGGCTCCATATCACTGCTTGAGTCAAAGACTGAAAGTGGCAAAATGGTTTCAGGCATCTCGATTTACTATTTCTGGAGGACAGTTAGACAATAATTAATACTTGGATCTTCTCAATTGATGCTGATATGGGTGTTTACTCATTGCTTACCCTATGAAATGTTGTTATGTCATAGCATTGTGGTAGTGTGACTTGCGTGAGACGAGCATTTTCATGAAATGAGAAGTCAAAACAATATGGATTAATTCTTTTGTCTTTACTCTATCATTGTCTGGTTCTACTTGACTTTGTTCATGCTGATGTTAGAGTTTTATTATGTCAAATACTACATTTAAAAGATTAGTAGAAACTATAAGTGAGATTCACATGTCATTTCATAGCTTTGCAGTAACAATGCTATATCTCTATCTTAATGTGCTTTATTTAAATTCCAGGTGGTAGTGAGTGATCATGGCATGACGGATGGTGGTAATCATGGGGCCTCTTCATATGAGGAAACGGATTCTTTGGCACTTTTCATTAGTGCTGAAAAATTCAGTGATGCTGAAAATAGTAAAGAAGCTTACCAGGTACTCCGGCTTCAAATTTAGTTCTTAACTTGATATTAATAAGTCAAATAATTGGATAACAGTTGATGAACTCTGTTGAGTACCCAAAACCAAATTAGTTGATAATTCCAAAATTAACTAACCACAACCCAAACCAAATCGGCATCGCCAACCAAACCTAACTCCTAACCTACATCACACAACACCTTGCAAGTTTCCCTGACTAATTTCTTACTACTTACCACATGAATTTTTATGCTAATGTTGATAAAGGGTATCTTACTTTTGTTCTGGATTTTTAGGTTGACATCGCCTCAACATTGGCTCTCCACTTTGGTGTGCCGATTCCAAAAAATAATGCCGGCACTGTGATGACTGATGTTTTCTCATCTCTCACAGTTTCTATTTTAGAATCTGGCACTTATTCATAAATGTGTTGTTTTTTGCTTTCACCTCTTCAATTCTTGAAGCCTTTTATACTTATGTACATTTTCTAGTTAAATGAAGAAATGGAAGTTGTACTATTGCTCTCTGGTACTTGGATGTCGAATAAATTGCTCAAGGAGGCTCCAGAATTAAAGCTTGGGTATCCAACCGAAAGGTATACCTGTTTTACTAACTACAGATCTGCCTAGCAAACAATGAGGGTCAACTATGCTAATGTTAAAAAACAAAAATGCCTCATATAAGCTGATACTAGATGAGCTGCTAATTGCTAGACCAGCATGACAGTCATGCTTGGCTCTAGTTTTTGTCTAGTCGAGTTTCGAGTAGTCTCTAGACGTATACCGTGTATGAGTTTTACATGAAATAGATTCAAGGATGTAAACTAGTCTTAGTTTCTTAGACATAATCAAATTTATATTCTTGTTTAATATAGATGTAATATTATGATTCACGTAGGATGTAAATGAGTTGAGTCCAGTTTATGTTGAGCTTCAGTCAAAATTGGAGAATTTAATATGACTCACGAGCCTAGAGCTTAACCGAAATACTTGCCAAATACAGGTAGGAAGTTACATTTTATTTATTTCATAATTACTTTAGTGGTAAATATTCACATAAAATTTACAATATAATCGATGAAATGCAATTTCAATATGATAAGTTTGTTTAAACGACTTCAGATATAACATGTATACAAGATCATTGTTCCAATCCGTAGTTATTACTTAGAGGGTGTTTGGTTGAGCTTATAAGTTTGTTTTTAAGCTTGAAAAGCGATTATAAATTTTTTAAGGAGCTTATAAGCTCAGCCAAACACCCTCTTAATACTCCATCCGTCCGCCAAATACGTTCATTTAATTCCATTTTGGTCCGTCCACAAAAGATGTTCACTTTTCTTTTTTGGAAACATTAATTTTATATTTTTATCCTATACCTATCTACTTATTTACAAAAAAACCACCTATGATCCACCTTTTTACACTTAATATTCATTAATATATTCATTTATTATCCTCATGACACACCTTTTTATACTCACTTACTTTACACTCATTACAATTTATTAAAAGTCGTGCCACCAAAATCAATGAACGATTTTGGTGGACGGAGGTTGATGAATCTAGCTATGTGAGTGTGCGAGATTTATATAATGCAATTAAGAACACCCAGACTTTTTACGTGGTTCGATCGTTAATGAGATCTACGTCCACGGAGGAATGATTCCTCAATACTTTTACTAGAGCTTTTCGAATGCAGTATTGGTTCTGACTTTGTATTCAATGAAATTGCTAACCCTTCTAACATCGGTTTTCCTTCTATTTATACAGACTTGACTTTGCCCACAAGCGCCCCCGACCTCTCCATTGGTCGTGGTGTGACTCTTCCTCCGCATGCTCTCCATTGGCGGAGCCGGACCGTTCGTCTTCGTGCGCCACGTGGAGGTGGCGCGACCTGGTTACAGGCGTCCTCTCCATCGCCGAGGCGCGGTTCGGAGGCTAGGGCTTCAGGCAATGATTAGGGCTCGACTTGGGCTCGACCGCGTGGGCCTGCTATCAATGTTAGGCCCAGCTCGCTTGGGCCTGTTAGTGGGCCCATTTGGTTGGGCTATATCCCATCATAGCCCCCGAATAGCCGGGACGCCGGAGGCCGAGGTGGAGTGAAGACAGCGCTTCGCCGAGGTGAGGTGTGGCTTGGCTGAAGTTGTTTCTTGGATGTGAGGGTCTTCTGGTGCCGATCTGAGTTGGGTTGTTTATTGTCCGTCGCTTGGAGAAAGATGTGGCACCGAAGGAAGTCGAAGTCCGACCTGGATAATGCGCCTCTGCTTTGGTTATGCCGAGGTGCGGTCTGAAGTGGTATTACTCCTGTGGTGGCTGCCGGTGTCCGACCTGAGCGACCGCCCTGACTCTGCGGCCTGGTTAGCCGAGGTCCGATCTGGTTGTAGGCTTTCCCGTAAGGGCTGAAGCCGGCTGACAGGGCGCCGAGGTCCGATGTGGATTTCTCGCATTTGTGGGAATGACGGGCGCGACACGGCGCGCCATCCGGAGGACGCCGCGGTCCGTATGATGATTGCTAGGTCAGACTGGCGGCCCGTCCTATCCTGGCGTACGTCATACGCGCCAGGCGGTAGTTGGGCATTCGAACCGCGTGCGCGCGTGTAACGCACGTCCAATCACGTGTAGGCGCATGTTGAATTTGAAACGGCAATTTGCAGGCGCCCCTAGTCTTATAAATAGGCGCAAACGAGGCAACTGTTCACTTTCTTCTTCTTCGACACTTAAAAATTCTGAGAGAGAATTTCTGAGTTGATTTTCTGAGTTGATCCCGATTTTCGCTGAAGTAGCCGTATACTACTTTGAAAAGTAAGTATGTTTTCTTCATCTTCTTCTCGCTCTGAAAGTTCCCTTTCCGCGTCGGGTTCTGGGCGTGAGTTGCCCGGCGTTAGAGACTATATGTGCTACAACGGTTTGGGTAGGTCTGTAGGGCTGAGTTCTAGTATTCCGCCGGTATCCTCTGTATGGGATGGTCTGAAGGTGGGCGCGGCGAGGTCGGATTTGACGTTGGAGGAACTTTTGAGGTTGTGAGGAGTACCGGATTCGGGGAGGCGTGGTGGTGTCGCGATCCGGACGATAGGCGATGGCCCTCCGGAGGGTTTATTCTTGTCTATGTAGACAGTTTGAGGGCAGGTCTTAGGTACCCTCTGTCCCCCATTTATCTTAGCCTTCAAGAGTATTTCCAGATCCCCATTTGTCAATTGACCCCGAATTCCGTTAGGTCGTTGGTGGGGCTGGGGCTCTCTTGTTACGGCATTGCCGAGGAGTTGACCTTCGAGGTATTGATGCGCTTTTTTAGCGTGAAGACCATAGGAGGGGTGTACTATCTGTCACCCCGGCTGAAATTTAAGGTAGCCGTCCCCTCCAAGGTGTCCCATTGGCAGAACAGGTATTTCTTTCTGCGGTGAGGGCGCCGAGGTATGAGTGGGTATCGGCGCACGGTGGACCCAAAATCAAGCCCCAGGCCATATGGAGGAATTGTTGAGCAGCCTTGGTGAGATCTTATCCATAAGTTACACCGAGGACGATCCGAAGGCCGGCCGAGTGTTTCGCCCGGAGCGTCGGGACCGGTCCGGACGGGGTGAGGCATCCCTTTTCTTAGTCCTTATTCGTTTTATTTTCTTTGTGCTAACGTGTCTTTTCTTTTGACGCAGATGAAGTTGAGGATGAGGTGGGCTCACCATCGGCCAGGCGAGCCCGTGAAGAAAGTGAGGCGGGCCGGACCTAGTAGGGGCCGAAGAAGGTGGACAACATGGGCCACCGATGAGTGGGCTGAGCCGGGTCCAGCCGGCGTCGAGTCGCGACCTCGGGGCCGTCTTGAGTCTGGGTACCGCCTCAAGCTTGGTCGCATCCTCCCCGAGTCGTAGGCTTTTTATATTTAGATTTGTTTGCTTCGCAATCGATGATTGACTTGTGCATCTCCTTTTCGTGGTGGGAGCTCGATGATGGGGCCCTGCAGCCTTCTTTGAGGGAGCAGGTCATGCCGGGCTTGCCGAGAGCTCGGCCCGCAAGAGGCTGGAACGGGCTTGCTGCTGCTGGCGGAAGCTGAGACCGCCGCGTCCGCTGCGAGGGCGGAAGCCGAGGCCGCCAGGGCTTCTGAGGCCGGGAGGGCTGCCGCCGCCGCCATACGAAGAGGCACTGGCACTGGAGGCCGCCGGGAGGTCGGGAGGCGGGAGGAGCTGGCCGGGCGAAGGAACTCGCGCCGAGAGAGAAAGGTGGCCCGGCCGACCGAGGACCGTTGTTGAGGGCCCTTGCCAGCCGGCTCATCGAGTCGGAGAGCTTTTCGGCCTTTATTGCCGATCTCGCCGCCGTGCTGAAGCCGAAGGTGGTGTCGGATCACCTGGGGAAGCTGGCGGCCGCCATGCCTGATTTTGACAAGGTGAAGCATGGGTGGACCGAGGTCGACCCAAGAGAGGTGGACAAAGCTTACGCCCGGGTGATCTACGGGTGACTTCTTCCCAAAGGTCTTTGAGGCTCGCATCCAGCCTCTACCCTCTTCGACCGAGGCCGTCGCCCAGTGTAAGGTGGACGAGGATCGCGAGCTTGGGAGCTCCTTCCGAGGTCCGGGCCGAATCGGAGGAGGGAGGAGGCGGAGGCGGAGGAGGCGGGGTCGGAGGTCCCGGCGGAGGTGGCGCAGCAGGAGCATCGAGGTCGTCGAGACCGCCCGTAGGCTGAGGTCGATGGACTGATGTAATAGCGTGAATCGCGGGGTCGATAGGACCACAGGCCTTTGTAATAATTTTCCCTTTTGAGTAATAAACGCAATATTTTGAAGATTTGTGTTGTCTCGTTTATTTTCAAGACTCGCGTCTAAATGGATCGGACTTGACCATGAATTGTCGACGGTTAAAAGAAGTCCGAGGTGCCTCGGTGAGAAGGACGAAGAGGTGCTTTCTGGAGGAGCGGTGTGCCGACCGACCCAAGTTTTGGCCATAATGGAAGTCACCGCTCGGCCGTCACCGATCCGAAGAAGTTGGGCGAGGCTGATCGGGAAGTGGCCCGCCTTCTGGCCGAGAACGAGGCGCTGAAGTTGAAGGTCGCGCAGGGCGGAGTCCAGGGGGCGGACATATGTGCCGACGCTATCCAAGGACGTTTGATGCAGTGCGAGGAACAACTTGAATTGACTGCGGAGAGGCTCGCTCGGTTGTCGGAGGAGCATGCAGAGTACGAGAGGGCAGTCCGCCGAGCTGGTGGGACTACCATATCCGAAGCTGACGACCGAGTCCAGAGCTTGCTGGCGGAGGGCATGGTGCTAAGGGATGAGGAGGGGCCCAACAGCAAGAAGTTCAAAGCCTGCGTCAACTCCGTGGTGAAGTTTATGGAGATGTATGATATCGTCCGCCAACGTCGCATGCCCCGGCGCGGCGGCGAGGCCACAGCGGGCTCCGCCGACCCGATCATAGAAGAACCCGCAGAGGCGGGCGGCTACTCCGATCATGCCGAGGTGCTGAGGTTGATGGGTCGGCAGGGGGCGGATTATCCGAGGCGATCCTCGGGAGCGGACGACGACCGAGGACCTCGGTCGGCGGGAAGAAAGGCGGGTGGGGGTCGAGTAGTACTCCCGGCCGGTGTCCGGTCGGTGTGACCTCGGTGCATCCCCACCGCCTGAATGCCCAGACTTGGCGCTGCGCCACTTCAAGTGTCCTGTGAGGCGGGTGAAGGTGACCACAGTCGATGCTTCCGTCCGGCCGCCTCCCGAGCCCGCCGGCGTTTGGGAGCGTGCCGTGGTGATTCCGACCTTATCGACCGGGTCGAAGGCATCGAGTTCGTTCGAGCATACATCGTCGGCCCGGAGATTTTGTAGAGAATTGGTGCAACTTCGGTGTCTGGCGGGCGAGCCCTAAGCCCGAATGAGGCTATGTATAGTATAGGACCTTGTATGTAGATATAAATGTATTTAGACTCGTTTCGAAGTGTATATTTTCCCCCTTGAGAGGTACAAACATAACTTAGGACTTCGTTTTGGTCGTAAATATATTTATACTGTATACATAGGTGTGTATTTTCCCAAATAAAGGGGTATAAACGAGCTCTGAAGCCCGGTTGTCTTGTATATGGCTTGGTACTTTGTTTGTAGTCGTTAATGCATTTAGACTTTGTACCGGAGTGCATATCTTCCCAAATAAAGGGGTATGAAATGGCGAGATCGGTCTGGATGTCGCTTGCATGTAGACGTCCAACTTAATGGGTAATCTGTATGCTTTGCGTGTAGACGTCCAACTTAATGGGTAATCTGTACGCTTTGCGTGTAGACGTCCAACTTAATGGGTAATCTGTACGCTTACCCTACTTGGTGGGATTTTCATCTTCGTAATGGCGTCCCTCGAAGGTTTAGATGTGGTATATCCGAATGGATGTTCACATAGATGTAAGACGTAACGAAGTGAAATACTCATTAGAAAACAAACGTTTTATTAAACAAGTAAACAGCATCGCACATCAGTCAAAACAATAGGAGGGCTAACATGTCGCCGATCTAAAATCAAAGCTATGTAAAATACCTCCTTAGATGAGTTATGTGCCAGGTTCGGGGAATAAGTGCCCCGGACAGGTGGGCGAGCTTGTAGGCTCCTTTGCCGAGGTCCTCGTGAACTCGGTAGGGTCCTTCCCATGTCGGATCAAGCTTGTTAAGACGCTCGGCTCGGCTTGCTTCATTATTCCGTAGGACGAGGTCGCCTACTCGGAGTGTGGAGGCCTTTACTCTTGTTGTAGTAGCGTGCGACTGGCTCTTGACTTGGCTTCGTTTATGAAGCGAGCTCGCCTCCTCGAGGCGTCAAGGTTGGCCCGCAGTCTTCCTCGTTCGGCACGGTCGAGTGGAGAGTGCGAGGGCTTGGCCCGATCTCGGCCGGTATGACGGCCTCGGTACCGTGACCCGGGCTAAAGGGTTTCCGTCGCCGTCCGAGGTGTGGTCCCCAGGGACCGAGAGGACTTGAGGAGATTTTCAGCCATCGCTTTATTTCGATCCGGCCTCTTCTTCAATCCTTGTATGATCGTGCGGTTCGTCACCTCGGTGCGCCATTTGCTTGCGGGTGTGCGACCGAGGTGAAGCGTTGATCGATCCAAGCTCTTCGCACCACCCTCAAGTTTTGTCGACGAATTGGGTGCCGTTGTCCGAGACCGGGATGTGCGGTATGCGGCGGCGGCGACTATATTTTCCACACAAAGGTTTGAATCCTTCGCTCGTGAGGCTCGAAAGTGGCTCGGCCTCCGACCCATTTTGTGAAGTAGTCTATGGCTACGACTAAATATCGGTCGACCGGTGCTCGGTCGAATGGGCCAACGATGTCGATCCCCCACTGCATGAAAGGCCACGGACTCGCAGCCGCTCAAATCGATCCGAGGCGCTGACCGCGGGAGTGGATCCGCACTGGGCACTTCTTGACGAGCTCGGCCGAATCTTGCACGAGGGTGGGCCAGTAGTATCCCGACCTCAGCGTCTTCTTTGAAAGTGCTCGCGACCCGATGTGGCTTCCACAAGACCCTCGGTGAATTTCGTTGAGCACATAGTCGGCTTCTTCTGGCCCGAGGCATCTCAGGAGGGGTTGAAGGTAAGACTTCCGGTAGAGTGCGCCCTCATGCATGAGATACTTCTGGGATTTTGCCATCATCTTCTTGGCTTCGAGCCGATCTGAAGGTAGTGCGCCGTGTTCCAGGTAGGCCTTCAGGGGAG
Source organism: Salvia rosmarinus (assembly GCA_036937905.1). Taxonomy (NCBI): domain Eukaryota; kingdom Viridiplantae; phylum Streptophyta; class Magnoliopsida; order Lamiales; family Lamiaceae; genus Salvia; species Salvia rosmarinus. Next base: position 10,297,388 of record CM072816.1, read on the forward strand.
ACATCCAATTCGGCTCTATCTCGGTGATGATGCCGACGTGGGACTCCGCTATGCTTCTGGAACGGATCTCTCCACCGGTGGACTTGTTGATGATGCAATTAGCTTGTCGAGGACGTCGGCCCTGCTTTTCCCTCGGGGATTCGATGGATCTTGAAGTACCGAACGAGGTCAACATCTCCTTTGCCTTCTCGAGGTATTGTTTCATTCGGTCCTCCTTGGTCTCGTGTTTGTCTAACACCGGTTCACGACGACTGGGAATCGCCAAGATTTGGATCTCATCCACCTCGCTCCTTAGCGAGGCGGAGTCCGAGATTAGGGCCTCATACTCCACCTCGTTGTTGGTGGTCGGAAGGTAAACCGGAGTCGTGGGTGACTTCGCCTTATCCGGGCCGAGGAGAAGAATGCCCGCTCTGCCGCCTTTTGCACGAGGCTCCGCCCACGTACATCCGCCAAAGAACCATCGGTGGGTGAGGTCCTTCCTCCGCAGCGGGCCGGGATGACCGAGGTGGAGGCGTTGGAGGAGCTAATCTTAGCGGTCGACCGAGCTCGAAACTGCTTCTACCAGAAATCGGCGAGCTTGCCTTTATGGCGGTCTCGGGAGTGCGAGATATCGTGCTCGCCAAGCTCCGAGGCCCACTCGCTATTCGTCCGGATGACTCGTGTTTTGACAAGACTGCCTCGGGGTAGGTCGGTCAAGACTGGACAGAGGAGTGAGCCCGAAAGTAGGGTCGGAGCCGTCCGCTAGCATTCACCGGTGCCGGTCTACCTTTTCGCGGCGGCGTACCTTGTCTCCGGTCCTTTGAGTGCTCGGTGATGAAGTAGATAGGAAGCTGCCGTCCGACCTCGTCCCGCACCAAGATCAAGACTGATTGCCTCGTCCGAGGCTGCCAAGTCTGGAGAGGAGTTCGCCTCTTTTGGGGCGGTCAAGGTGGGCAGGTCGGCGAGGTACTCCTTCAGCTGTGTGAAGGCGAGGTGGTGCTCTTCCCGCCACGCGAAGTCCGGGGCCCTCCTCAAGATTTTAAAGAAGGAGCTGCTTCTGCGGCCGGGAGAGAACCCATCGAGGCGGCGGGCACCCAGTAAGTTTGTGGACCTCGCGAATGGTTTTGCACTTGCATTTGAGCACCGCTCTTTACCTTGGTGGGGTTCGCCTTCAAGCCTTCTTGGGAAACCCAACACCCCAAGAATTTCCCCGTTTTTACCATGAACGTGCATTTTTGGGGGTTAAGTTTGAGGTTGGCCGACCTGAGGAGTTGGAGGATGGTGCCGAGGTCGTCGGCGCAGCTCTCCGTTTTCTGACTTTTGACTACTATGTCGTCGACGTAGACCTCGACGATCTCCCCGATGTGGTCTTTGAATGTTGCATCCACCATCCTCTGGTAAGTAGCCCCGGCGTTCTTGAGGCCGAAGGGCATCTTTCGGTACGCAAAGACGCCGAAGTCGGTGATGAATGCAGTCTTTGGTGCATCCTCCGGGCTCATCAGGATTTGGTGGTACCCTCAGATAGATCCGGAAGTCAACATCTCGTGGCCCACCAAAGCCTCCACCTTCTTGTCGATATCGGGGAGGGTAGCAATCTTTGGCGATGCTTGTTGAGGTCGGTATAATCGACGACATGCGCCACCCTCCGGAGCTTCGGACCACGATCGGATTAGCCATCCGGTCGGGTATTCGACCTCGAACAAGATCTTGGCCTTGAAGTTGAGTCACCGTCCCTAACGACCGGCCGCGCCCGCCGCGAATATCCTTTTCTTCCGCGGACCGGCTTGGTGGCGGGTCGATGTTGAGGCGGTGAGTTATGAGCTCGGGTGACACCCGGTCATATCGGCGGGGACCAAGCAAACACGTCCCTATATTCTTTCGTGGTCGATGACGTGTCACGGACGTCCGCCGGCCCTGGTGCCGACTGGACGACCTCGAGGATCGTCGTCAGATAGTTGGAGGTCCCGGTCAGTCGTCCGGGGTGTCGGCCTCGGGGCTCGATAATTGCTATGCCCGGGCGAGGCCGATCTCGAGTTGAGAGCCGTAGGCATTCTTTTCGCCGTTTGGTCCCCTCGATCTTGAGCACTCCACCGGGTGGGAATCTTGACGATGGTGGTAGACCGAGCAGACGGCCTGGTGGCGATGACCAATCTCTCCCGAGGATAATGTTGTACGGAGAGGGCCCGGACCGGGAAGAATCGGATGGCCCCGTGACCGACACGGGAGCCCGCCCCACGGTGACCGGGAAGGTAATGACCCCTGGCCGGATCGCTTCGAGTGAAGCTCAGAGGGCGGGAGGTGCGGAAGCACTGAATGCCTCCGACCTCAAGCTTATCCGCATACTACGGAAGATAATGCCGACGGAGGCTCCAATGTCGATATAGACCCGTTGGGCGCTTTTGTTGCCCACCGCACTGTATGGTGATGGCGTCCAGTGCGGCATGATCTTGGGCACGGGTCCTCCTCGAGAACGTTATGTTCTCACCATCCCGAGTCGCTTGTTCTTCGGCTCTTGGGGCCGCCTCGGGCATCGTTCTTGAGGGCGACCTCGTCGTTCGGCGGGCGATCCGGAACAACATAGACCTGCTCCATAGTGTTGGGACCTTCGTCCTCGTCGTCTTCAGGTTGGGTCGCCGCTGGGGTCGGCCCGCAGTTGTTGCCGCCTCCATTCCTTCTGCGCTTCCTGTTCTTCGGACCAGCTCGTCCGAGGTATTTTTGAGGCCCCACCTTTAACGAGCTCGTCGATCCGTGAGCCCAGATTGCAGCCCTCGGTATCATGACCATACCCTTGGTGATAGTCGCAATACTGCCTCGTGGACCTCTTCGATCCCCTTTCATAGGGCAGGCTTGGGAAGAGCTCGTGGAGCTCGAATATTTTCGCCTTGATTTGAGCAGGGAGGCTCTGCGGCGGGGTTGGGCCGAGGTCCGAGCCTCAGACCCACGCTCTTCATTCATTCGGCCGGCGCCCTGCGATCTGCGCCTCGACTTGGCCGTCCGGCTTTTTCTCTCGGACTTCGCCGTCCCGCATCTCCTTCTTCCGATCCGACTCGCCTCCTCGACAAAGTTGTCCACCGTTTCCAAAGCTTACTCGCCGTCTTTGGTTTCTCCTGGTGATTTCTTTGTTCGTACCGGGTCGGATCCGCTGAACGCGTTGATGATGTAGAGATCGTTCTTTGTCGTCAATTTTGAGCGACTCTTTGATGAACCTCGAGGCGAAGTTTGACATCGTCTCGTCCCGCCTCGGCGGATTGTGAGTAGGTCGGAGGAAGGTGGCTGGGCGGCATCTTCGATAAGCGCCACTGAATCGATCCATGAGGTCACGGAACAAGCAGATGTATCTTTGCGGCGGGCGAGGTGAACCAACGCCGTGCGTTGGAGATCGAGACTCGGGAAGATTTTGCACATGTGAAAATCTTCCATTCCTCGATTCGCCATGTTGGTGGTGTAGGCAAAAGGAAGTCGGAGGGTCTCCGAGGCCATCGTGAGTCGCTATATTGGGTGCCCAAGATCACGGGACAGGCGTGTCTAGAATCTCCACGGAGAAAGGGAGATGATTCTCCGCATCGGTCGAACCCCGGAGATCGTTGCCATCTCTTTACGGAGGGTGGGGATCGATAGCGACGCCTATCGTCCTCCGGAAGTTCGACTCGCCTTTCTTCCCTTCCGTTTCGCTCGACTCTCCGGTCGGCATGACGAGTGGAGAGCGGCCGCGAATGGCGAGGGGCGATCACAGGCGGTTCGCCCGCGGTGGCGGCTCCGCGAATGAGGTCGGCGGCTCGGCCGCGGTGGCGGCTCGCGCGTCGGGCGCGATCGCGTTCTCGGCTATCACGCCGAGGTGCGCCGATTTCTTGGGATGGGGAGCGGCCTCGGGAGGTGTGGTGTTCATCCGGGGCCCTAGAGGACCCGCCCGTTGGTCCTCCGGTTGAGGAAGCTTTGGGCCAAGATGGCGTGGAGGAACTCGGTCACACTCGGCCGAGGACCTCGTGGACGAATGAGTTGCTTGCTCGTCCCTCGTTGAGGTCGACATCTTCCCCACGTTGGGGAGCGGTCCCGGGGTGTATGGAGACATTTTCCATGTGGCCCTCAGGAGTGTGACCGCTCGTGGCGTCTGCGATCTCCTTTCCGCGACGCTGAGCGACCACCTGGTCGTCCTCAGCACGGTTGTTGCCAGCGTGGGCGGCGGTTGTGCGTGTTCTTGCCATTTAGTCGTAGAGGGGAACGAAGCTTTCTTGTTCGAAGGTTCCCACAGACGGCGCCAATGATGAATCTAGCTATGTGAGTGTGCGAGATTTATATAATGCAATTAAGAACACCCAGGCTTTTTACGTGGTTCGATCGTTAATGAGATCTACGTCCACGGAGGAATGATTCCTCAATACTTTTACTAGAGCTTTTCGTATGCAGTATTGGTTCTGGCCTTTGTATTCAAAGAAATTGCTAACCCTTCTAACATCGCTTTTCTTCTATTTATACGAACTTTGACTTTGCCCTGCGCCCCGACCTCTCCATTGGTCGTGGTGTGACTCTTCCTCCGCATGCTCTCCATTGGCCGGAGCCGGACCGTTAAATCTTACGTGCGCCCACGTGGAGGTGGCGCTGACCTGGTTTCCAGGCGTCCTCTCCATTGGCCGAGGCGTGATTCGGAGGTGAGGCTTGGCGATGATTAGGCCGACTTGGGCCGACCGTGGGCTCTTTATCAATGTTAGGCGCACTGTTTGGGCATTAAGTGGGCCCATTCGGTTGGGCTATATCCCATCGAGGTAGTATATTTTTTACTTGAGGAAGAAGAACGGTGGGATTTGATTATTAATATCTTTTAACAATTATGTTACGAGCTTATGTCAAATTGAGTGACGAATCTACTATGCTATGAGGGCTGATATCGACTCTCAAGCTCACGAGTTACGAATCAAGCTTTTTGTTGTATTGAGTTTTGAGCAGCTCACGAGTTGAACCAACACGTCTCCAACGCTAGATTTAGCTATTTAAATTACTAATCACAGATTGATAACTTTGAACTCGTCCTAAAAGGCACATTAATAGTTTTGATATGATAGTAAAATAAGTTTTTTTCTGAAAAGATTCTCATATAACCGATGGTCGCGATCTTATTATAAATTAATAAATTGCCAAGTTAGAAATATGATTAACGATGATATTTTCTCAGTAACTTACGTCCTTCTAATAACGGCTCATGTGTCATGTCAAGCTTCTATTATTTCGGGATATCTGTATTATGAATATATATAATTTGAGTGCAATTTTATAAATGCATTTTTAGTAACTTACATTTGCACATATTCTTTATTAAAATCACATATATATATATATATAGGGGAGGGTTAACGTGAGAACCATTTTTATTGTGAGAACGTGAGAACTAAAAACTGATGAATTCACTGTGAAAGTTAATGAATCCGTTGGAAAATTATTGAATCAAAAAATAGAATTTTCGCCTCATGGGATTCGAACCGGGTGAAAAATTCAATTTACAATTCATTAACTTTCTCAACGGATTCATCAACTTTCATAACGAATTCATTTTGGTTTAGTTTTAGGATAAGAATTGTTCTTATTTGAACCAAACTATATATATATATATATATATAATTGTCTAATTTAATGTTTACTTGATGGAAAATGCACTTGAAACCAATGCATATGCATATTTCCATCGATTAAGTTGACAAATTACAATAATTGATCATATAAAGTTATGTGAATTATATATGCTTTGTGATTTAATAAGTTATTTATTCACTCATAAATTAATCATACTTTTAATCAACCAACTAGAACCTAGTTTGGGCCAATTTTTTTTTTCCTGAATCACATATCTTTCTCGTAAGACCGAGAGAAATTCAAAAATTTTTCCAACGATTCCCCATAAACAAGAATAGAATAATAGAGAAAGATATATGTAGCTTGTTTTCTACTCAATTTTACGATTTTCTATTTTTTTTTTTTTTGGTCATTAATACTGAAATTTTTAAAGGCTATGACTCGAACTCAAGAGACCTTTGGCTCAGATTAACCACTCTACCACTGCGCCAACACACACACGATTTTCTATTTTTTGAAGAATATATATGTAGCTTGTTTATTACTCAATAAGGAATAACCGTTGCTATTGAGGACATCAAAATTATGAATTTACGGTAAATTTCATATCATGGATTGTTAATTAATATACCATTAATATCCCCTTTTCTGTATTTATTCCATTAGTATTTAACGCGGCCAAATTAGGGGTATCCCTCTCCACGAAAATGGGTACCGAACCGGGTCAAGACCATACCAAACCCGAAACCTTAAGGCTCCTCACCGCCGCCGACTACTTTCTCCAACGCCGCAACTTCGTCGATTGCTGCAAGTACGCCGCCCGCGCCCGCGACTCCGACCCGACAAATCCCGCAGCCACCAGAATCCTCTCCACCGCCGCCGTTCTCTCCGCCTCCAAAATCTCCTCCGCACAGCACGACTACTACGCTGTCCTCAATCTCCCCTATTTCGACTCCGACGATTTTCGAATTGGGTCCAGCTTCGAAACCCTAACTTCAATTCTGGATCCAAACACGAACCCATGCCCATTCTCATTGGAGGCGTTTAATTTGGCGGTCAAAGCCTGGTCCGTGCTCTCGAATTCCGCGGAGAAGGCGAAGTTTGATGCCGAGTTGCTGACGTATATGGGTGGTGGTTGTACGTCGGGGAGTGGCGGTGGTACCTTTTGGACAATGTGCCCTTATTGCTATCACGTGTACGAATATGATAGGGTTTTTGAGGAATGCTGCTTGAGGTGCGCGAACGAGAGGTGTCGAAGAGTATTGCACGCGGTGGCGATTGGGGGGACGCCGCCGCCGGACGTGGTGGCGAAGGGCCATTACTGGTGTCCAGGGTTTATGCCACTTGCAGTCCGTAGTAGCAATGGAGATGCAATAGGAGAGAAATTGTGGGTTCCGTTTGCGCCTTCGCATCACGTAGGTAAAGGGCTGGATCTTAATTCTGCTACCTATGAAGATTGCGTTGTAGTTTTAGATAATAACAGATTTGAGAGAACATGTAATGGCAAAAAGGCGAATTTGGAAGGTGACAGAGATGCGAATGGTGAAAGACCTGAAAAGGCAGGGGAAATTCTGTGGGGATGAGGATGAAGAGGAAGAAATCTGTGCCCTGGAAATCGAAGAAGTTGTTGGGTAGAGGAATTAATATCGACTGCAACGAGGCACGTTTTGTTTATGGAGTTAGAGAAGAGAGTTGTTCAAATGTAGATATAGAGGAAGGTGAGGTTTCAGAGCCTTGCTTTGGAGGAGTGGAGTTTCTTGCGGGAGATGATGATATATTCATAAGTTTGCCGTGCGATTTTGATTCGGGAAATGGGAGACCTATGAGTTTGTAGAATGCTCTACATTTGATTGATATGTTCATACAACTGACTGGAGCAGGAAAGGTAATTGACATATTGCTTATTGGTATACGAAAATATCAACTTTTCTGCTTCTTTATTTATTTGGTGCTCATGATTTTGTCTGGAGATTTCTTGCCTTTTGGGATAGTGATGACAGAATGTGTTCTAGTATAGCTCCCCTTGAGTTGTTTTTTTGCTTTCTTGTTATAATGTTATTTCTTTAAATCGATTCTTAGCTTTCTGTCCCTTCTGATGGTTAATTCTACTTTATGAGAAAATTTTCCTTTTATGTGGATCCATTAACTCATATTTGTGTTTGCACAAAGACTTCCCACACCAAATCAAGAAATTCCACTCACAGGGTGTTCTCCCTTTAGCTTGGCTTCTATTTCTGAAGCTTCTTCATCATAATAACCAAATGCATCAATGTGTTTTTTTTCTTTCTTCCCAAAAATGTATTCCACAACTGAAAAGCAAATTTTGCAATTTAGTTAGTCTTGGATTCTGGCTTTCATGATGGCTGGCCATATCTTGTATTTCTTTTCATTTTCATTTTCATTTTCATTTTCAGTTTCAGTTTCAGTTTCGTATTTGACTATTGCAGGCTGATTGTATAGTGTGGCATCATTCCTATAGACATGGTGTAGAATTGTTATAAGACACACGATTCATTATAATAGAGAAAAGTAGAATCATACGCATTAACATGCCATTTGCTTTCCAGTTTGGTAATATGGTTTGTACTTACTACCATGTCTTTTAATAATCTATTGTAATCTGTGATTGGAGTTAAGACTATTAAAAGGAGCTAATATTTTTGTGGGTATAGTCTTTCATTCTGAGTCTGAGCTTTGTTATGTTGGTTCCAGAAATCCAATTCATTTGTCCATTTAGATGCTCTATTCTGAAGCTTAACTGAGTTACCATCCATATATATCTTTTTATATTTTGTATTCATACCTATGCATTTTGCTGGATTATTGTTGCCTTTGTTCCATATTTATTTGATTGCCACTGCGACCATGCTCCTATGGTGGTTACAGAACAGTTACAGTTGATGTGTGGCTTGACCACTTGAACTTCGTCAGTCTCATATTTTGATATTCTTGATATCGTTTTTCCTATTCTAAATTATTCTTTCTCTTGTGAATTGCTAATTTACCGATCAGAATGTCCAGAGTTGTACTCAAAATTCTGAACTTGATTGAAAGAACCGTCATTTGATTGTTTAGGTATCAGGGTGCAGCTTTAAAACTATTCTTGTAATTATTTGTATTACTATTATTGGCGTGTTTACTGATTTATTTATTTTTCTTATAGGATGTTCCATTCCATCCTTATTACTTATTAGGGTACTTGCTGATAAATAGATCATTGTAAATAAGCTTTTCATTCTTTCAGTAATAAATCTTTGGGAAGTTTATGATGTGATTCTTATGTCTCATTAAACACACATACATTCTTATTAGGGCTACGTGCATTGGACTTTTATTCACACATTCTTCAGTTAGTCAAGATGTATCCGTTGTAGCCTTCATCTGGACCGTATATATTATGTCTCGATAAGAAAAAACTAAAAATAAAATAAAAAATACAGTCTATACCATTGATTGATGGTGAACAAGAAACTTATAGATAGGATATCTCATAAATAATTGCAACACGATCTGCCCAAACAAAATACAACACGGTAACTCAACCTGGAAGAATGTAAACTGAAACAAACTGTAGGAATAGCTAATACTCAATATGAGCACAATGAAAGGAAATCATACATTATCACCCATAGTGCAGAGGATGAGCTGAATAGTGGCGGGAAATCCCTATGCCTAGTTTGATGGTGGTGGGGAGAGGAACGGGAAGGACGGCATTGCAGCGGGGATAGTTGGAATAGAAGGCATGGTTGGCAGTGGGTTGGCAGGCAATGGAGGCAACGCAGCACCAGGTATGGTGGGCATTGTTGGCAATGTGGGCTTAGGTAAGGTTGGCATTGGTGGCAATGTGGGCTTTGGCAGGGACGGATTAGTTGGCAGAGGGATGCTAGGAAGCGGTGGCAATGTTGCGGTTGGAATGGCCGGATTATTCGGCAGAGTTGGCATTGGCGGCAATGTGGTGGTTGGCATGGCGGGCAGTGGTGGCAGTGTGGCCTTAGGGAGCTGTGGAATAGTCGGCAACCCGGGTTGAGAAGTTTGCATTAGGTGGCGTGCCGCCCAGCTTACATGGAGGCTTGACAAAGAGACCACCATGATGAGAGAGAGAGCTAGGTGAAAGTTGCAGGCTGCCATTGATGGATAGCTTTGAGTTCTGATAGTGGTGATTTATTTGATTTGAAAGAAGGTTGATATTGAATTGAGGATTTATGTCAAACATTTATAGAGACAGAATTGGTGAAGGTTCTTCAATGTTGTTAAGGTAAGTATGAAGGTCTGCTGATTAGGTCAACTTCCATTGATGAAATAGACTTGTTTACAGCAATATTGGTTTTATCTTTTATTAATTTCAAATAAAGATTAGTTAAATAAGCTCAACTGTATTTGTGATGGTTTGGAGTTCATTTCCAACAAAAATGTACATTTTGATATTCTTGAATACACGATTATAAATTTATATTGAGGGTTAGATGAGTTGAGTTGTATTTGAATATACAATTATAAATTTATATTAAGATGAGCATTTGGAATCTAGTCTCTTTTATATATTGTGGGAAATGTATTTGCTACTTTCAGAATGCTTTGGGTAAACTTCTGCTAGGTATCACTCGGTATCATTTAGAATCTAGTCTTATTAGATTAAGAGGGTGTTTTCTTTCTTAGAGATCTTGTAGAATAAGCATTTCTTAGTCTCTATTTTTGATGAGTATGGGATAGAAGACAGTTGGGATTGAAGTTGAAACCTTAACCCCACTCTTTAAAATTAAAGTTTTTTAAGCTCTCAAATAAAGTATTACGTATTCATGTTAAGTTTTTTTATAATTTGTTTGTTACCTCTAAAATATGTAATGGTATTTTGAATATTCTCATCATTGTGATCAGAAAAATGTCAAGATCTCCATCCATATTTTGACCGTAAGATCTAACTTCTTACCAATTCTAACAACTAATTTGCAAGAGTTGATAAGATATTTGAAGTCACCTTACCTCAACACCTCTAGGGATAATTGGTGGAAACCCCATTCGTTTGGGCATAAATGCAAATTTATCTGACTCTATATCCTTGCCACGTCAACATGTCAATTGTAACAAAACGAAGTCATTAAGGGAGGTATGCTGGGAAATCAAATCACCATATTAATTTGGGCATGACTGCAAATTCGTCATGGCTTATGGCTTTGAAAAATAGGTTACTTGGTAACTAGGAGTAGAACATATCAGAAGTTGGATAATTTGGTCATGCAAATTAACCATTTACCTAATGTAATATATGTGAAGACGTACCTAAGTAGTATATCTTTAGGTATTCGAAGATCTGTGTCCAATGTAGCACCGAACATCTTATAATGTAATTTGGAGTCATCTACATTTAAACTTTCTAAAAATAAAAATGATATCTAATAAATTACAGATAAAGGATCTCCTGGAGTAATGCCTATATGTTTTAGCTATATGAGGTCGTCGGACTCTGCATACGCAGATTATGGTCATTAGGTGAATATGGGTTTAGGAATTGGACCGGACACAATATATTTTCAGTCTCCAATTGATAATACCCGTGAAATATATAGTTTGGGATCTTATTTCAACATCTTTATATATTTCATTAATTTCTTGAAGAAGAAAAAAGTCTAATAACGAATAAAAGCCAAGTTTATCTAGTCTTTTGGATTTTAGTAAATTCTTTTAACAAATTGAACTATACAAAAATCAATTTGACATGTCAGTAATTTCTCTAAAATCAGGTCCCGATTTGGACATATGTAAATTAATTATCGATTAATTAATACTTCTCTAAAATAATAAAATTTCACGATTCCAACAGTATTAATTAGTAGATTTGTACTGTATTTACAAACTTCGTAAAGCACATTGAAATAGATAAAATGTTTTTTCCTATGTAGAGAGAGAGATGTCAAGAAGATGATAAAATTGTACAAAATATTGAAAATGCTCAAGCTTGGAACTACAACACTAAATGATCCAAAATAAGGTACCAAGAAATCCTAAACAAAACAAAGGAAAGAAAGAAAACAAACAGTATATCTTTAGGAAATTAATGGGATCGATGAGAATGGAGAATTGTAGTTTGATGGTGGAGGTGAGAGGAAAGGGAAAGAGGGAATTGTAGTTGGGTTGGGAAGGCTGGCATTGGAGGCAGCGCCACCTTGGGCATGGTGGGGTAGTGGTGGAATGGCTGGCAGCCCCGGCTGCGAGGCCTGCAGTAGGTGGCGCGCCGCCTGGCTTGAGAGTCAGACCACCATCATTAAGGAGAGATTGCCTGGTTAAGAATTCACTATGATTGGTTGGACTATACTTTACCAGCAATTTGGTTATTAAACTATTATATATATGCTTATTGTTGGAAAAGGTGTACAAAAATAGTGCAGACTTGCGGGCGTATTACAACTTAATGAAAATGTAGAAGTAGGAGATCAAACAACAATGAACTTAAAAGCAATTGAAATACAATTGAAACTAAAACCGTATTCTAGATGCCGAGTCGAGGAGGCCTCTTTCCAAGACGAGATACGCCCGGTAGTGCTTTCGGTTCGGCGTATCGTCCCCAAAGATAAACGCAGCGTCTCGTGGGTGGCGGCACCAAAACCAACGAGCTCCGTGAACCGGACGAGCGAGGACGAGCTTGGACACAAAATGTGAATGCAGAGAGTGCTCTTAGGTATGCTAGAATGCTTTTGCGATGGGTGGCTTATCTTTGGGAGACATGTCCTATTTATAGGCGTCGTCCCTCATGAGGAGCATCTTTGGAGTCAACACCGCATTGATGTCGGGTGTTACTGAGTTATGTCTTCTATTGAGTGCGGCGGTTTACGGAGACAACGTGGGCACGTTTTCCGAAAGCCATCATGTCGAACGTTACCGACGATTCTGACGAATCTGGACAACGCGTGCGTCCGGGTTCATTGGACGTATCCGGACGTCTCTTCAAGTGCAGCAGCAGCCCAGCAGTTGGGCCACACGAGTTGGGCCTCGGACCAACTCCATCGCACAGCGAGCCCAACGGATTGGGCTACGAATGGGCCCGGATCAACTCCATCTTTGGGCTCGATCAAACGTTGATCCAAAATATAAGGACAATGGGCCACGGAACCAGGCCCACGAAGCAAGCCCACGAGCGAGCCCAAAGAATGGCCCAAAGACCACCCAAAGACCAATTGCGAAGATCCAAGATCCAAGATCCACGATCCACGGACCACGGAACCGAACCGAACCGGGCCGGGCGGAACGGAGCCGGGCCGCCGGCTGGGCGGGCACGGCGGCGCGGGGCGACGGGCGCGGCGCCGGGCGCCGGCACCGGCACCGCACCGCCCGGCGGGCGGCGGCGGCGGCGGCGTGGGCTTTCGACCCATCACTTGTGCACATAATTATACTAAGTGTTCAATGAACCACTTATATAGACAATTAATGAAGGTACATTAATCAATGTGGGATAAGGATTAATTAATCCATGCTTATCCCCTTAATCACATAACTCCATGTTTAAGTGATAAACTTTGATCCATTATTTCTCACTCACCGGAAATCGGTTTGAGAATGTGAATACACCACGATCATCTACTCGGGCGTAGATCGATCCTATGCCGTTAATTTCATAAAATTAAACATTACGTCACTCAAAATCTTGGTCAAAGTAGCTTCCTGGCAACTTGACCACATATATAATAAACATATATATATATGCGTGATTTCCAACAATCCCCCACATGAGTGGAAATAGCCATATGCATGTATGCAGACACAGCTCAGTCCTCAAGAGATTTTAAAATATTTGGACAGGTGGTTTATGGCCTTGAACCTTCCATAGTTAGTACCATCGAGTACACAGGCGGATTAGTGGACACGATGCCTTGAACTATTCCCCCACAACGTGCACTGAGACAATGGTATTAACACTTTAACACCTCAACCTCATCCGTTCTCACGTTTGATTCCATTTTGGCCATGGACATCCACTTTGGATTCATAAGCGTTTTGTTTGAAGCGGCCCCACTTCGCACTTACATAGGTGATTCTATACCGAGTATCTTGCCATGCTCAACCTCTTTGAGGTATCTTAGGAATCATTAAGAGTCAACGACTCAACCTCACCACTAAGCGAGTTTTTCACACTCGTTTGCTTTATAGGAACAGACTAACTCGAGTGTTTATACACGAACTCCTATAGCTTAGTTCTCCCATTGAACCAAGTTCTTGGGATCTCCATCATCATGGTTGGGTTACCACTATGATTGTTCTTAAGATGTGGATTTTAATCTCATTCCTCTAGCAACTTGATCATTTGATCCCGGTTCAACCCTTTGGTTAGCGGATCGCGGATTATCTATTGACTGACATAGTCGATTGATATAACCCACTGAGATCAAATGCCTCACGGTATTATGTCGCCGGCGTATATGTCGAGACTTACCATTATACAAACCACTTTTGCTCTTCCAATAGCGGCTTGGCTATCACGGTGAATCATCACGGTGGCACGGGTTTAGACCAACATGGAATATCTTCCAAAAATTACGAGCCACTCGGCTTCCTCACCGCCTTTATCCAAAGCTATGAATTACGATTCCATGGTGGATCGGGCTATACACGTCTGTTTCGTGGATCTCAAGAAACAGCACCTCCCAATCGTGAACACGTACCCACTTGTAAAAGTGAATCTTTCGTGTCGGATATCCATTGGCATCACAAGTACCCTTCAAGTCTTGGGGATATCTCGTGAAATGCACCCATGATTTTGAGTATACTTGAGTACCTCAAAACTCTCACTAGAAACCTTCCAATGCTCCTTGCTTGGATTGCTCGTGTAACGACTCAATTTGTTCACAACATGAAGCTATGTCGGTCGGGTGCAATTTGTAAGATACATCAAACACCCGATGACCTTAGCATAGTCTTCTTGTCCAACGGGTTCACCCTCGTTCTTACTCAAGTGAACATTGAGCTCGAATGGGGTCTTAGCAGTGTAAACTGTCAAACGCGTTGAATTTCTTAAGCACTTTCTCGACGTGGTGAGATTGTGTCGAAGATAATTCCGTCGATCTTCTTAGAATCTTGATTCCAAGAATCACATCACTAATCTCATATCTTTCATGTCAAAATTTCTTTTAACATGCGCTTTGTGTCATTAATGACTTGAGTATTGCTACCCATGATCAACATGTCATCTACATACGACACACTATAACATAATCATTATCGTGTTCTTAACGTGAGACACATTTGTCACACTCGTTGATCTTGAAACCATTTGCCAACATTATATTGTCAAATTTCAAGTGCCATTCTGCAGTGCTTGTTTCAAACCATATAGAGACTTCACGAGTTTGCATACCTTGCCTCTTGACCGGTACTACAAACCCTTCGGGTTGCTCTATATATACCTCATCCTCGAGGTCACCGTTCAAAACGCAGTCTTAACGTCCATTTGATGAATCTCAAGATTGCATAGCAAGCGGCAATTGCGAAGCACCGAATAGACGTAATCCTCGTCACGGTGAATAGGTATCGAAGAAATCGTACCTTCTCTTTGTTTAAACCCTTTGACAACCAAACGGGCCTTATACTTTTCAATTGATCCATCGCTTGTACTTTCTTTTAAGGATCCATTTGCATCCTAAGGGCTTACAACCTTCGACAAATCAACCAAAGACCCAAGTGTGGTTTTGCGAGATAGAATCAATCTCACTGAGCGACCTCTCGCGAGCATCCCGTCCGCCGAGCATAGGCTACTTTGATCGACGTTGGTTCTTCGTCCAACATGAACGCAATATAGTCAGGACCAAAATCCTTTGGCGTTCTGACTCTACTGCCTCGTCTCGGTTCCGACCCCTCTGGATCAGACCTCGATCGCTTATGCGATATAGGTTCTTCCTCCAAAGGTTTAGAACTCGAAGCTTCACCATCAGCTCTATTGCTAGAGCTGGCTTCACTTTTATCCTTTTCTTTACAGGGATAAACACTTTCAAAGAATATAGCATTCCTTGATTCAATCGTCGTCCCCACAGTCATATCCGGTACCTCGGATCGTGGATCGAAACGATAGGCGCCTGCTGTTGATGCATACCCAATAAAGATACAATCGATCGTTTTAGGTCCAATTGTAACTTGTTTAGGAAGAGCACCTCAACCTTCGCCAAACACCCCACACTTTGAGATATTTGACGATGGCTTTCTTCCTTTCCACAACTCGTGAGGAGTGACATCCTTACTCTTCAAAGGAATTTTGTTCGATGTAGTTGGTGTCAAAAACAGCTTCCCCACAAGTTCTGGGCAACCTCGAACTAATCAACAAAGCATTCATCATCTCCTTAAGTGTTCGATTTTACGTTCAAGAACGCCATTAGGCGAGGTGAATAAGGAGTCGTCGTTTGATGTATTATACCACTTTCATTGCATAATGCCTCAAACGAGCTACATATTCTCCCCTCTATCACTTGAGCGATCTTAATTCGACAACTTAGTTGATTCTCGGCTTCGTTCTTGAAGTTTTTAAAAGCTTCATAGCCCGTCTTTACTTCTTAGAAGGTAAAGATAGCGATATCTTGTCAATCATCAATAAGCGTGATGAAATACTTTTTACCACCTCTAGTTTGTACAAACTTTAAATCACACACATCGGTGTGAATAAGTTCTAGAGGCTTAGTGCTCTGTTCACCGAATGAAGCGGTAACTTAGCCATTTTAGCTTCCACACAAACCTCACATTTCGTTTGTGTATTAACTTCATTTAACTTTAGTAAATCTAAATTTACTAATCTTTTATTGCATTTAGATTAACATGTCCTAATCTACAATGCCATAAATCGAGCACTCGGTCAGTAAGAGGAAGTAGATGCATTTTCATTAATAGCAATCTTGGGTACACGGCGACAACCATTACATTCAATTTGAAAAGACCCCGAAAGATAACCCTACCAAGGAACTTCCCAAACTTAGTCGAGACAAACTTGTCCGACTCAAAACTAGTCTAAACCCTTTGTTAACTAGAATGAGCCCGACACCAAATTCTTGCGGATGTCCGGACATGCAAAGACATCCTTCAACGTGATCTCAATGCCGGACGACATCTTGGGCACCACATCACCAACTCCGGCAACCTCGGACGAAGCTTGGTTCCCATGTTGAGCTTCCTCCTCAACGAGCTTGTAGGTGGAGAAACGCATCTTTTCGGCGCAGACGCGCGATTCTTGATGTCGATGAACCATCCACCTTGATTCTCGGCGTGATTGACTTCTTCGGTCACCACAGCAGCTAAGTCATCCTTGTCCCATTTGTCAAGTCCTTCCGACAATGTTGGCAACTTTCTTAGCCTTCTTCTTCTTAGGCGACGGCGGTCCACTCGTGTGGCCATGCTTGCCACAATTGTAACAATCCCGTCAAACTTACGGGCAACAACCTTCCTTTGCCTTTGTCATGGACATTGGGACGAACACGTTTGTTGGAGGACCGCCTCTCCCAACAGTTGGCCTTCGCATCGAGCAAGCCTTTTGCTTTTATATCTTGCTTCTTCACGTCGGACTCGATGCGCGGTTTGACGATCAAGTCTTCAAGCGTCATATCCTTTCGCTTGTGCTTAAGGTAGACCTTGAGTCTCTCCACTCGGGGTAGCTTCTCAATCATCATAGCGACGACAAAGCCGTCTCAAAGCAGGTGTGCCCTTCGACTTGAACCTCGTGTACAATGAGTTGAAACTCTTGTACTTGGTCCATGATTGGTCGAGAATCGACCATCTTGTAGTCCAAATATTTGGCTACAATGAATTTCTTTATACTGCATCATCACTACGGTATTTCTTTTCTAGCGCATCCCACATACATTTGGATGTCGTTACAACGACATATACACTATACAAACTATCTTCTAAACTACCAAGTATAAAGTTTTACAAAGATAGTCGCCAAGCGCCGATTATCATATCTTTGCTCGGACGTGAAAGTCCGTCACTTGACCCGATGCGGCGGGCTCATCTTCCACCAAGAAGTTGGCGAAGCCCAACGTCGTGGTAAACGGCATCTTTGTTGTCATCTCTTGAAGTCGGATCCTCCAAACTTTGGCGGCTTCTCGGCGGGCGGCATCATCCTCGCGGTATGAGCAGCGCCGAGATCGATCCCAAACCGGATCCACCAACACCACTGAAGTGTCTTTGGAACATGGAACTCGAATGAGAACCACCGGTGTTAGATCTCATGGATCCAGCAATCGACCCACCGAAAAGTGCGATCGTCGAACCAAAGGAACCACTAAAGTGGAACCAATTGTTGAACCACTAAAAGTGGAACCAACAATCGACCCAAAGGGTCCCATGGTTGACCCTCAAGGCATCGAACCAAACATGACCGAAGCCATTGTGCGAATGGCGGCAGCAGAGCAGGCGGCGGCGGGCGGCGGCGGCAGCAGCGAGCGAGTCGGTGGCAGTGCGGTGAGACATCTCCAAGCAAAGGTATTAGTTTGAAAGTTTTAATTCAATTTTAATGTCGGACTCCTTGGCAAGTGTTATCTCGTCTTGCGATTGTTGGAAAAGGTGTACAAAATAGTACAGACTTGGGCGTATTCTGACTTAATGAAATGTAAAGTAGGAGATCAAACAACAATGAACTTAAAGCAATTGAAATACAATTGAAATTAAAAGCGTATTCTAGATGCCGAGTCGAGAGGCCTCTTTCCATAAGACGAGATACGCCCGGTAGTGCTTTCGGTTCGGCGTATCGTCCCCAAAGATAAAGCGGCGTCTGGTGGGTGGCGACACATGAAACCAACGAGCTCCGTGAATCGGACTAAGCGAGGACGAGCTTGGACACAAAATATGAATGCGAGAGTGCTCTTAGGTATGCTAGAATGCTTTTGCAGTAGGTGGCTTATGCTGGGGAGACATGTCCTATTTATAGGCGTCGTCCCCCTCATGAGGAGCATGCTGGAGTCAACACCCGCATTGATGTCGGGTGTTACAGAGTTATGTCTTCTATTGAGTGCGCGGCGGTTTACGGAGACAACGTGAGCACGTTTCCTTGAGCCATCATGTCGGAACGTTACCGACGGTTACGACGAATCCAAAATATAAGGACGATGGGCCACGGAACCGGGCCCACGGCAAGCCCACGAACGCAGGCCCAAAGACCACCCAAGACCAATTGCGAGATCCAAGATCCAAGATCCAAGATCCAAGATCCACGATCCACGGAACCGGAACCGAACCGAACCGGAGCCGGGCTGGGCGAACGCACGGGCACGGGCACGCGCGCGGGCGGCGGGCGGCACGCAACGGGCGGCGGTGGCGGTGGCGGCAGTGCGCAAGCATGGGCATTCCACCCATCACTTGTGCACATAATTATACTAAGTGTTCAATGAACCACTTATATAGACAATTAATGAAGGTACATTAATCAATGTGGGATAAGGATTAATTAATCCATGCTTATCCCTTAATCACATAACTCCATGTTTAAGTGACAAACTTTGATCCATTATTTCTCACTCACCGAAATCGGATTTGAGAATGTGAATACACACGATCATCTACTCGAACGTAGATCGATCCTATGCCGCTCAATTTCACAAAATTAAACATTCGTCACTCAAAATCTTGGTCAAAGTAGCTTCCTGACAACTTGACCACATATATAATAAACATATATATATATATATATGCGTGATTTCCAACACTTATAATGCCAATGTTTTACTTGGCGTAATTAGATCCCTACGTACTATCAATCATGTACAATATTATCGAAATCGATAACAACTACGAAAAACGCTATAAAGATAGCATAGAACATATAATTCTCTAATTATAAAGTACTTTTACAGCTGTATAAAATTAGGTCCTTATGTTGCATTTTGCCTCGTGACTTGGATTGGACTTTGTGTCAATTTTTCAAAAAACTATATTCTATATAATTAATCTTACTGTTCTTTTTTAGATGGATATATATTGTTTTCCTCAATAACATCATGCTTTAAAAATGATTTTGCTTATAATATGGGGATTAAAATAATTAAAGATTCATGACAAAACTCTTTCAATATTTTTTCTTCAAATATGTCAAAACTGACCAGAGAGAATACAAGTGATCAAAATCGAACTAAAGTCGATAATCGTATCATGGTCGATTCATATCGATTTTGAAGCTCTATTTGTTTATAATCAATTTAAATTCCCAAAACTTCGGTATTCTCTCATCGCCATTTACAAGAAATTCTGACGAAGTTGTGATCATTTTTATCGGCAAAGATTGCAGATGAATTTTTCTACCAAAAACTCTTACTGAAATTACAGAGGATTCAGAATTTCAAACTGCAGTAAAAGGCGTAGACCTCAAGAAAGAGGATGGTCAGCGTCAAGCTGAGGCTGCCGATGCTAGAAATGGCACAAAAAGTTCTACTCAAGTACCCTGTGTTTGAAAGTCATGTTGAATTTGCAAATATGCCCAAGTTAATGTGGTCTTTTTCAGTAACTAAAACGACTCCGTTTTGTTACACGTGACATGTTGATGTGGCAAAGATACAAAGTCGAACAGATAAATTTGAAGTTTGCCCAAATTAATGGGTTTTCCACCAATTATCCCTAAAGAAATTATAGAAGTCTTAGAGGTGTTGAGGTAAGGTGACTTCAAAGATCCTATTTAACTCTTACAATTAGTTGGCATTGAGAACTGGTAAGTAGTTAGATCTTATGGTCAAAATATGGGTCTCGATCTTGATATTTTCTCATCAAAATGATGAGAATTTTAGAGATGATTAAAAATTCTTAGATTTATGAAATTTAACTTACAACATTAATACGTAATATCTTATTTTAGAGCTTAAAAACATATTTTTTTATTATGCGGGTAGAAAAACTTACCAAATCCTTCTACAAGCTCTTGAAGAAAGATAACACCCTCTTAGTCTTATATGATAAGAGTGCAGGTTCTCATGAACGTTTAAACAAAAAAAAGACTAGATTCCACAAACGACACCGTCTCAACTTAATATAAATTATTTATATATAAGATTAAGTAATCAAATATTCAAGTACAGCTCAACTCATCTAACCCTTATTTCCTAACTACAAAGAACATCCAAATGCACTTTCTTGTTGGAAATGAACTCCAAAATTTTCGTAATATAGTTGAGCTTGATTAACTAATCTTTCTTTGAAAATTATAAAGGATAAAAGCAATGTATTTTATCAATGGAAGTTGACCTAACCACCACACCTTCATGCTTACCTTAACAGCATTGAAGAACCACCTTCACCAATTTTGCCTCTATAAATGTTTGACAGAAATCCTCAAATCAATATCAAGCTTCTTAAAATCAAATCACCACTATCATAGCTCAAAGTTATCCATCAATGGCAGCCTGCAACTTTCACCTAGCTCTCTATCTCATCATGGTGGTCTCATT
Organism: Salvia rosmarinus; assembly: GCA_036937905.1. Classification (NCBI taxonomy): domain Eukaryota; kingdom Viridiplantae; phylum Streptophyta; class Magnoliopsida; order Lamiales; family Lamiaceae; genus Salvia; species Salvia rosmarinus. The sequence continues at coordinate 10,318,327 of CM072816.1, forward strand.
GTCAAGCCTCCATGTAAGCTGGGCGGCGCGCCACCTAATGCAAACTTCTCAACCCGGATTGCCGACTATTCCACAGCTCCCTAAGGCCACACTGCCACCACTGCCCGCCATGCCAACCACCACATTGCCGCCAATGCCAACTCTGCCGACTAATCCGGCCATTCCAACTGCCACATTGCCACCGCTTCCTAGCACCCCTCTGCCAACTCTGCCGACTAATCCATCCCTGCCCAAGCCCACATTGCCACCAATGCCAACCTTACCCAAGCCCACATTGCCAACAATGCCAACCATACCAGGTGCTACGTTGCCTCCATTGCCGGCCAACCCACTGCCAACCATGCCTTCTATTCCAACTATCCCCGCTGCAATGCCGTCCTTCCCGTTCCTCTCCCCACCACCATCAAACTAGGCATAGGGATTTCCCGCCACTATTCAGCTCATCCTTTTCAGTATGGATTATATTGTATGATTTTCCTTTCATTGTGCTGATACTGAGTATTAGCTATTCCTATAGTTTGTTTCAGTTTACATTCTTCCAAGGTTGAGTTACCGTGTTGTATTTTGTGGCAGATTGTGTTGCAATTATTTAGGAGATATCTCATCTATGTGTTTCTTGTTCACCATTGTCCAAGAATAGCTTTCTGCTGTGTGTGCGTGTATGTGTGTGTGTCAGAGAGAGTATGCATGTTTCTTAATGTAAGAGAGAGTATGCATGTTTCTTAATGTACCTTGAGAAAGCTATATCATGCATAGCTAAAACATTCTAATTTGCAAAGTGAAACAAATACCCAAACGCATTTGATTTCATTTTCATAAATACTAATGTGAGAGATAGTTACATATGGAAATCTACACTGGCTTATCCAGAAGATCTATCTTGACTTATAAGTACAGATTTGGAAGCTATTGAGTTACAGACTTACAGTGAGAAGATCTTTGAGAAGGAAGTAGGTTCAGCGCCGGTAGAACACAATATCACGGCTACAATTAGCCTTTAGAGCTTCCTCCAAACTTTCTGCCTTATCAAAATCAACTTTAAAAGTCACCATTGTAACATTATCTTTTCCAGTATCATAATCCTGCTTGATGTCCTCAGCTTGAAAAGACTGAAGCTGCAAGTTAACAGGGATGCTCAATTATTTATTAACTTTACTAAAACACAGACTAACTTGAGCAGTACTCTCTACATCATTTTTTGTTAGAGTAGCATGCAGCAACTCTGTCACTTCATTTGTATTAAATCAAGAATTGGAGAAAATTGATAGTATCTGCTCTGATTTGATAATTTTAGACTTGAAAAGCAATTATATGAAGCAAATTTAGGTGCTTTTAGTTTCTAGTTTAATCACTACAGTCAAAAAAATCTCATTCATGTTAAAGGGAAAAAATAAGTACAAATAGAAGTATAAGTTCAATAGCTGTATTGATTTGAACTTACTTGATGGTATAGAACTCCCAAAAGATCAAACGTAACCTCCAATCCCATAGGAACCTACAGCCAAGAAAAATAAGTAATGTTAATCATGCACGAGCACTTCAGCCCATCCCAAATGAATACAAAATTACAAGCATGAACCTGTAAAAAGTGTTATCAAACTCAACTGCTATAGAGGCAATTGATTGGGAGAAGTCAAATAAAAACGATTTTTTAGGAAATTTTAGTACTTTGGATTTTACAAGACAAGTTGGGGCGTTTCTTAAGCATTCTGCAGCTACCCCTCCATAAGCTCTAACTAATCCTCCAGTGCCGAGTTTGATTCCTCCAAAGTACCTAACCAAAGAGAAACATATCAAATTGCCAACAGTACGACAACTTACAGATCAAATTATCACTGGCAACTACATTTGATTGCCGTTTCAGGATACGTTTCAAATGCTTGGGTTGGGAGGGAATACAATGCATATAAACATAGACATGTCATGATAGTACAAAAACATAATTACCGGATAACCACCACCATAACTCTATCTATCCCTGAAGACTCAATTGCCGATTGTATTGGCTTGCCAGCCGTTCCAGATGGTTCACCATCATCATTACTCCGAAATTGATCTCCAATCTAAAACCAAGTACCAAAGATCCAAGATTTCAATACAAATGAGCTACATTGTGCAACCCTAATGCAGTGGTTGATTTAGAGTATCCATTTTCTTGATATGAGATTTGCCATTTTCACCGATCATTTCATACCAAAATGTAGATTGTCATAATGCTTAGCTAGGGCAGAGAATCATTTCCCCACTGGAGAATTTCAAAAAGGATCAAGCTTAACTAAGAAGCAAGGCTTAAACAGATAAATTCTGGCAACCTTAAATGATGATGATGATGATGATAATGATGAATAGCATCTAAAGCATTGTGCAGATATAGAAATAAGTAAAATCACCTTGTAAGCCCAGCAATTGTGAGTGTCACGTGGTTGACGAACCTGACCACCAGAATCCCATCAAAATAAATAAAAGAAAACCCCCCAAAAATAGTAAAATAAAACTCTTAGCTTTCCTTCTAAAAAAGAATAAAATAAAAATAGATCATAAATTCAAACTTCATTGATGTCTCTATAATTTTGAGTCTATATATGGTTTATCTGTTGTTTGCATGCTATTTCACAGGATCATGGATTTTACCCAATGATATCAAAAATAGTGGTTGCGGTTTTCCATGAACAGCAAAAAAAATAAAAATAAAATAAAATATATAATGAAATTTATTAATATTTATCATCAATTTCATGTTTAAATTTTAATATAAATTCTTTATTAAGATATTCATGAATTGATCAAAATCCACTTTTCTTATTTTTCGAGGTATTTATCAAATATATAATAAATAAATCATAAAAGCCACATAAATCATGGAATTTATTTGGTGCTCATGATTTTGTCTGGAAATTTCTAGCCTTTTGGGATAGTGATGACAGAATGTGTTCTAGTATAGCTCCCCTTGAGTTGGTTTTTTGCTTTCTGGTTATAATGTTATTCCTTTAAATCGATTCTTAGCTTTCGGTCCCTTCTGATGGTTAATTCTTTATGAGAAAATTTTCCTTTTATGTGGATCCATTAACTCATATTTGTGTTTGCACAATGACTTCCCACACCAAATCAAAAAATTCCACTCACAGGGTGTTCTCCCTTTAGCTTGGCTTCTATATCTGAAGCTTCTTCATCATTGTTATCATATGACATAGGGAATGAAAAGGTACATATTATTCAAAGAAAAGAGCTCCTATATATACATGTGAATAACCTTAATCCTAATAGGATTCTAATCCTAATCCTAATAGGATTCTAATATGCATCTACTATATATATATAATATTTACATATATAACACTCCCCCTCAAGCTGGAGCATAGATGTTAATCATGCCCACTTGTTACAAAGATAATCAATCCTAACACCATTAAGCGACTTAGTAAATAAATCTCCTAACGATCTTCAATCTTCATATATCCGATGAAATCAGCCCACTCGAATCTTCTCTCGAGCGAAGTCACAATCAATCTCAATGTGTTTGGTTCGTTCATGGAAAAGCGAGTTAGAAGCAATATGCAGAAGCGACTGATTGTCACACCATAAGCGAGCGAGCATTGAGACATGTAAGCCCACTTCACTTAGAAACTTGTGAATAGACAAAATCTCACATGCATTTAGCCATTGCTCGTACTCGGACTACTGCACTCGATAGTGACACCACATTCTGTTTCTTGCTTTTCCACGAAATTAAATTTCCTCCAAAGAACACTCGATATCACGAGGTAGATCTTGATCTTCCTTTGATCCCGCCTAACTGCATCGAAAATCCTCAATTCTATCATGACCATAATCACCATACACAATCCCACGCCCTAGTGCTCCTTTCAAATAACATAGAATTTGCTCAATTGCTTTCCAATGATCTACAGTTGGAGATGACATATACTGACTCACCACACTGACCGAGAATGCAATGTCTGGACGTGTCACTCTTAAATAGTTCAGCTTCCCAACTAACCTACGATATCTCTCTGGATCTTCAAAAGGAACACCATCTTTAATAAGCCATAGATTAGGAATCATCGGAGTGCTACAAGGTTTAGCACCCAAGTTTCCAGTCTCTGAGAGCAAGTCGAGTACATACTTCCTCTGAGATAAGAAAATCCCTTTCTTACTTCTCGAACTTCAATGCCAAGAAAATACTTAAGTTCTCCCAAATCTTTGGTATTAAATTGAGTTTGCGAAAAAGTTCGCAGAGATGCAATCCTTTAGTGTCACTACCGTAATCACAATGTCATCCACATATACAACCAATAGGATAAGGCCGCCATCAGAATTCTTGTAGAAAACAAAATCATCAGATACAGATTGCTTCAAACCAAATGCAGTGGTGCTTTCGTGCAAACGCGTGCCAAACCATGCACGAGGGCTTTGCTTCAAACCATACAATGACTTACGGAGATAACACACCTTACGAGACTCCCCCTGAGCAACGAAACCGGACGGTTGCTCCATATAGATGGTGTCAGTTAGATCTCCGTGAAGGAAGGCATTCTTCACATCCAGCTGATATAAAGGCCAATGATGACTGGCTGCCAAGGAAATCACAATTCGAATAGAAGCAAGCCTAGCAACAGGTGAGAACGTCTCAAAATAATCAACACCATAAGTTTGAGCATATCCTTTGGCAACAAGACGAGCCTTCAAACGATCAACGGAACCATCAGGATTCACCTTAATAGTAAACACCCATTTACACCCAATGGAGCGTTTACCAGCCGGAAGGTCAACCAATTCCCAAGTGCCATTAGCCTTCAAGGCATTCATCTCCTCGATCATAGCAGCCCGCCAACCAGGATGGGCCAAAGCTTCAGAAACAGTCTTAGGAATCGGAATAGAATCAAGGGTGGAGACAAGAGCTTTAGATGAAGGAGACAAACGACTATATGACACAAAGCTTATGATCCGTGATTTTCGACATCACGGATACAACATCAATCGATTTATTTTCAGACATATTAATAACCCAAAACACAGCAACCGGAACGACGAGACGAGGCGAACGGCGTTGGCCGGAGCAGAATCGGACGGCGGATGCGCCCTCACGCGTCGGAGAGGCTGCCGGCGCTACTGTGCACGCGCGGATTCCGACGATCGGACCGGTGGCCGTGGGTGCGTCGGAGGGTGGGGAAGCCGCCTGGGTGGGAGGTGACGTCCGGTGAGCCTCCAATCTGAAATGGGTCGCGAAACCCTAGATTCGAAAATCCTGAAATTCGAAAAAAAAAACCCTGAAATTCGAAAACCCTAGAACCTAGTGCTCTGATACCATGTTATCATATGAGATAGGGAATGAAAAGGTACATATTATTCAAAGAAAAGAGCTCCTATATATACATGTGAATAACCCTAATCCTAATAGGATTCTAACCCTAATCCTAATAGGATTCTAATATGCATCTACTATATATATATAATATTTACATATATAACAATCATAATAACCAAATGCATCAACGTGTGTTTTTTTTTCTTTCTTCCCAAAAATGTATTCCACAACTGAAAAGCAAATATTGCAATTTAGTTAGTCTTGGATTCTGGCATTCATGATGGTTTGGCCATATCTCTTTTTTTTTTTTTTTCTTTTTCAGTTTCATTTGACTATTGCAGGCTGCTTGTATAGTGTGGCATCATTCCTATAGACATGGTGTAGTATTGTTTTAAGACACACGATTCATTATAATAGAGAAAAGTAGAATCACACGCATTAACATGCCATTTGCTCTCCAGTTTGGTAGTATGGTTTGTACTTACTACCACGTCTTTTAATAATCTATTGTAATCTGTGATTGGAGTTAAGACTATTAAAAGGAGCTAATATTTTTGTGGGTATAGTCTTTCATTCTGAGTCTGAGCTTTGTTGGTTCCAGAAATCCAATTCATTTGTCCATTTAGATGCTCTATTCTGAAGCTTAACTGAGTTATCATCCATATATATCTTTTTATATTTTGTATTCATGCCTATGCATTTTGCTGGATTATTGTTGGCTTTGATCCATATTTATTTGATTCCCTCTGCAACAATGCTCCTATGGTGGTTACAGAACAGTTACAGTTGATGTGTGGCTTGACCACTTGAACTTCGTCACTCTCATATTTTGATATTCTTGGTATCGTTGTTTCCCATTCTAAATTATTATTTTTCTTGTGAATTGCTAATTTTACCGATCACAATGTCCAGAGTTGTTGTACTCAAAATTCTGGACTCGATTGAAAGAACCGTCATTTGATTGTTTAGTTATCAGGAGTGCAGCTTTAAAACTATCATTGTAGTTATTTTTTTATTTTATTTTTCTTATAGGATGTTCCATATTTATTACTTATTAGGGTACTTGCTGATAAATAGATAATTGTAAATAAGCTTTTCATTCTTTCAGTAATAAATCTTTGGGAAGTTTATGATGTGATTCTTATGTCTCATTAAACACACATACATTCTTATTAGGGCTACGTGCATTGGACTTTTGTTCACACATTCTTCAGTTAGTCAAGATGTATCCGTTGTAGCCTTCATCCAGACCGTATATATTATGTCTCGATAAGAAAAAAACTAAAAATAAAATAAAAAATACCATTGATGGTGAACAAGAAACTAATAGATAGGATATCTCATAAATAACTGCAACACGATCTGCCCAAACAAAATACAACACGGTAACTCAACCCTGGAAGAATGTAAACTGAAACAAACTGTAGGAATAGCTAATACTCAATATGAGCACAATGAAATGAAATCATACAATATAACCCATACTGAAAAGGATGAGCTGAATAGTGGCGGGAAATCCCTATGCCTAGTTTGATGGTGGTGGGGAGGAGAGGAATGGGAAGGACGGCATTGCAGCGGGGATAGTTGGTATAGAAGGCATGGTTGGCAGTGGGTTGGCCGGCAATGGAGGCAACGCAGCACCAGGTATGGTTGGCATTGTTGGCAACGTGGGCTTTGGCAGGGACGGATTAGTCGGCAGAGGGATGCTAGGAAGCGGTGGCAATGTGGCGGTTGGAATGGCCGGATTAGTCGGCAGAATTGGCATTGGCGGCAATTTGGTGGTTGGCATGGCGGGCAGTGGTGGCAGTGTGGCCTTAGGGAGCTGTGGAATAGTCGGCAATCCGGGTTGAGAAGTTTGCATTAGGTGGCGTGCCGCCCAGCTTACATGGAGGCTTGAGCTTGACAAAGAGACCACCATGATGAGAGAGAGAGCTAGGTGAAAGTTGCAGGCTGCCATTGATGGATAGCTTTGAGTTCTGATAGTGGTGATTTATTTGATTTGAAAGAAGGTTGATATTGAATTGAGGATTTATGTCAAACATTTATAGAGGCAAAATTGGTGAAGGTTCTTCAATGTTGTTAAGGTAAGTATGAAGGTCTGCTGATTAGGTCAACTTCCATTGATGAAATAGACTTGTTTACAGCAATAGTGGTTTTATCTTTTATTAATTTCAAATAAAGATTAGTTAAACAAGCTCAACTGTCTGTGATGGTTTGGAGTTCATTTCCAACAAAATGTACATTTTGATATTCTTGAATACACGATTATAAATTTATATTGAGGGTTAGATGAGTTGAGTTATATTTGAATATACAATTATAAATTTATATTAAGTTGAGCATTTGGAATCTAGTCTCTTTTATATATTGTGGGAAATGTATTTGCTACTTTGAGAATGCTTTGGATAAACTTCTGCTAGGTATCACTCAGTATCATTTAGAATCTAGTCTTATTAGATTAAGAGGGTGTTTTCTTTCTTAGAGAGAACATTGATAGAATTTTTAATGAAATTATAGAGGATTCAGAATTTCAAACTGCAGTAAAAGGCGTAGACCTCAAGAAAGAGGATGGTCAGCGTCAAGCTGAAGCTGTCGATGCTAGAAATGCCACAACTGCAGCACAAAAAGTTCTACTCAAGTACCCTGTGTTTGAAAGTCATGTTGAATTTGCAAATATGTCCAAGTTAATGTGGTCATTTTTCAGTAACTAAAACGACTCCGTTTTGTTACACGTGACATGTTGATGTGGTAAAGATACAAAGTCGAACAGATAAATTTGAAGTTTGCCCAAATTAATGGGTTTTCCACCAATTATCCCTAAAGAAATTATACAAGTCTTAGAGGTGTTGAGGTAAGGTGACTTCAAAGATCCTATTTAACTTTTACAATTAGTTGGCATTGAGAACTGGTAAGTAGTTAGATCTCATGGTCAAAATATGGGTCTCGATCTTGATATTTTCTCATCAAAATGATGAGAATTTTAGAGATGATTAAAAATTCTTAGATTTATGAAATTTAACTTACAACATTAATACGTAATATCTTATTTTAGAGCTTAAAAACATATTTTTTTATTATGCGGGTAGAAAAACTTACCAAATCCTTCTACAAGCTCTTGAAGAAAGATAACACCCTCTTAGTCTTATATGATAAGAGTGCAGGTTCTCATGAACAAAACAAACAAAAAAAAAGACTAGATTCCACAAACGACACCGTCTCAACTTAATATAAATTATTTACATATAAGATTAAGTAATCAAATATTCAAGTACAGCTCAACTCATCTAACCCTTATTTCCTAACTACAAAGAACATCCAAATGCACTTTCTTGTTGGAAATGAACTCCAAAATTTTCGTAATATAGTTTAGCATAATTAACTAATCTTCTTTGAAAATTATAAAGGATAAAAGCAATGTATTTTATCAATGGAAGTTGACCTAACCACCACACCTTCATGCTTACCATAACAACATTGAAGAACCACCTTCACCAATTTTGCCTCTATAAATGTTTGACAGAAATCCTCAAATCAATATCAAGCTTCTTAAAATCAAATCACCACTATCATAGTTCAAAGTTATCCATCAATGGCAGCCTGCAACTTTCACCTAGCTCTCTCTCTCATCATGGTGGTCTCATTGTCAAGCCTCCATGTAAGCTGGGCGGCGCGCCACCTAATGCAAACTTCTCAACCCGGATTGCCGACTATTCCACAGCTCCCTAAGGCCACACTGCCACCACTGCCTGCCATGCCAACCACCACATTGCCACCAATGCCAACTCTACCGACTAATCCGGCCATTCCAACCGCCACATTGCCACCGCTTCCTAGCACCCCTCTGCCAACTCTGCCGACTAATCCATCCCTGCCCAAGCCCACATTGCCACCAATGCCAACCTTACCTAAGCCCACATTGCCAACAATGCCAACCATACCAGGTGCTACATTGCCTCCATTGCCAGCCAACCCACTGCCAACCATGCCTTCTATTCCAACTATCCCTGCTACAATGCCATCCTTCCCGTTCCTCTCCCCACCACCATCAAACTAGGCATAGGGATTCCCGCCACTATTCAGCTCATCCTTTTCAGTATGGGCTATATTGTATGATTTTCCTTTCATTGTGCTCATATTGAGTATTAGCTATTACTATAGTTTGTTTCAGTTTACATTCTTCCAAGGTTGAGTTACCGTGTTGTATTTGTCTGGGCAGATCGTGTTGCAATATTTATGAGATATCCTATCTATAAATTTCTTGTTCACCATTGTCCAAGAAGAGCTTTCTGCAAACACTTGCTCTCAAGTCTCACCAAACTTTCATCTCTCTGGTTGATGCATACCGTGTGTGCGTGTATGTGTGTGTCAGATGTTTCTTAATGTATCTTGAGAAAGCTATATCATGCATAGCTAAAACATTCTAATTTGCAAAGTGAAACAAATACCCAAACGCATTTGATTTCATTTTCATAAATACTAATGTGAGAGATGGTTACATATGGAAATCTACACTGGCTTATCCAAAAGATCTATCTTGACTTATAAGTACAGATTTGGAAGCTATTGAGTTACAGACTTACAGTGAGGAGATCTTTGAGAAGGAAGTAGGTTCAGCGCCGGTAGAACACAATATCACGGCTACAATTAGCCTTCAGAGCTTCCTCCAAACTTTCTGCCTTATCAAAATCAACTTTAAAAGTCACCATTGTAACATTATCTTTTCCAGTATCATAATCCTGCTTGATGTCCTCAGCTTGAAAAGACTGAAGCTGCAAGTTAACAGGGATGCTCAATTATTTATTAATTTTACTAATACACAGACTAACTTGAGCAGTACTCTCTACATCATTTTTTGCTAGAGAGTAGCATGCAGCAACTCTGTAACTTCATTTGTATTAAATCACGAATTGGAGAAAATTGATAGTATCTGCTCTGATTTGATAATTTTAGACTTGAAAAGCAATTATATGAAGCAAATTTAGGTGCTTTTAGTTTCTAGTTTAATCACTACAGTCAAAAAAATCTCATTCATGTTAAAGGGATAAAATAAGTACAAATAGAAGTATAAGTTCAATAGCTGTATTGATTTGAACTTACTTGATGGTATAGAACTCCCAAAAGATCAAATGTAACCTCCAATCCCATAGGAACCTACAGCCAAGAAAAATAAGTAATGTTAATCATGCACGAGCACTTCAGCCCATCCCAAATGAATACAAAATTACAAGCATGAACCTGTAAAAAGTGTTATCAAACTCAACTGCTATAGAGGCAATTGATTGGGAGAAGTCAAATAAAAACGAATTTTTAGGAAATTTTATTACTTTGGATTTTACAAGACAAGTTGGGGCGTTTCTTAAGCATTCTGCAGCTACCCCTCCATAAGCTCTAACTAATCCTCCAGTGCCGAGTTTGATTCCTCCAAAGTACCTAACCAAAGAGACACATATCAAATGGCCAACAATACGACAACTTACAGATCAAATTATCACTGGCATTGCCGTTTCAGGATATGTTTCAAATGCTTGGGTTGGGAGGGAATACAATGCATATAAACATAGACATGTCATGATAATACACAAACATAATTACCGGATAACAACCACCATAACTCTATCTATCCCTGAAGACTCAATTGCCGATTGTATTGGCTTGCCAGCCGTTCCAGATGGTTCACCATCATCATTACTCCGAAATTGATCTCCAATCTAAAACCAAGTAACAAAGATTCAAGATTTCAATACAAATGAGCTACATTGTGCAACCCTAATGCTGTGGTTGATTTAGAGTATCCATTTTCTTGATATGAGATTTGCCATTTCCACCGATCATTTCATACCAAAATGTAGATTGTCAAATGCTTAGCTAGGGCAGAGAATCATTTCCCCACTGGAGAATTTCAAAAAGGATCAAGCTTAACTAATAAGCAAGGCTTAAACAGATAAATTCCTTCAGATATAGAAATAAGTAAAATCACCTTGTAAGCCCAGCAATTGTGAGTGGCACGTGGTTGACGAACCTGACCACCAGAATCCCATCAAAATAAATAAAAGAAAACCCCCAAAAAAGTTAAATTGATAATGAGAAAAGGGTGTTAAATTGACCTCGGCAAGAAGGAGAAAGCGGAGAGCTCATCAGATATAGGAGCGGCAATGGCGATGAATTTGCTTTTCTTGATTTCTTTATCGAAAGAGACTCTCTCTTTGAGCGTGGTGAATGCGCCGCCACCGGAAGAAGCGGTGATCATTGACGGTCCCTTGGCCTTGGTGGGGCGTGAGGTTGTAAAAAAAGAACAAGTAGTTGAGGGTTAGACGGGGTACTGGGAAAGAACTTAGAGGCAGCGGCATGTGCTGCTACTTCTGCGGCGGAGATTTCAGGGATTGCAGTAAATTTCATAGATAATCACATGCTATGAAACTTGAATTTGGTTTTTGAGGTGCAACCAAAATCCAATCTTTTTTTAAACCAAACAAACGCCAAACTCAAAAAAGAATCGTTTTACAGTTTCCTCTAAATCTGACTTGAGGAATCAAGGGTCTTAAGATGTAATGTTAGACTCTACACTTGGTGCAGGGAACTTACAAGGTGAGTATCATGACTCATGAGCATTGCATCGGCCACACAGTTCTAGTATTTTTGGTTAGAATAGATATCCACTCGTCAAATGTGAAATATGATTACATAGTCACTTTGTTATTGGGTTAACTAACATTTATGACCCGACTTTGATACCATGTTACTTTATGACTTGGTCTTTGGAAAAATATAGATATGATCCAACATTTATAGCCCGTTCATCGATGAAAACTTGACAAGGACTGATGGAAGCTGAAAATGAAATCGTTTAATTTTAAATTTTAAGAGTTAATTATCACCTATAGTGTGAACTCATAAAACAGAGCTGCCACTAGTAGACATAATAGCACCAAGAGAGATTTCAGATAATGGAGTCAAAAAAAGGCCGCAACGGCTTTTATAAATACATGTAAATTAAGACTAGTTCCTGAGATACAAAGCTCTAACGATTTACAACCTCTATATAAAACCAACTCAAACGCCGAAAAAAAATGTTTGAGTGGCTCCTCTCGTTGTTCACCCCTTTAGGGCCCAACACAATTATGTGGGGTTAGAATATGTTATTTACTTGTACAACTGCTATCAAGGTTTTAGCAGCCGTAATATATATGGGGAGCCACCTCCCCTTTCTTCAACTGATACCTGCTTCATTCTTCAACATGTTCTTCGATAGCTTTGAGTCCCAGTTGCATTCGATACAAGAGGTTGACATCGTCTTCCAGGTACCCAATGAATGAGGACATACAGACGCACTGAGTTCAAGAGAAGGCACTCACTGGCGATGCAAGCTCGAGCCAAATATATAGCCAGATATATCCTCTGCATTTGAGTCCTTCGTGCTGTCTGTACTATACGAGCCAGCATCTGATACACTGAAAATGGACGAACAATCGCTTGATGAATCCAATATAGGATTCTCACATACAGGTCCCCAGTTGTCGTGGCTGCCGCTGATTTTGCCACGATGCATCTTATAGGTGTGTCTTTCAGAGCCCTGATGCTGCATTATGGACTCAGCATAATGAGAGCTCGGTTTGGCCATCAAGTTTTTCTTCTTAGCAATGGCACTTGAAGAAACGGCTTCCATACTACTCCTGGATTTCCCATCAGAATGCATACTGCTGCTTGTCAACAAAGACGGATCTCGTGGTGTTCGCCTGAGAGCAACAAATGCTATATCACAACCAAATTCTTAAATTTCAACAGGGTAAAAGGAAGTATTTCTTTAAAAGATTAGCCAACTAGTACCTTGCATAGAAGAGTATATATGCTTCCACAGATAACACCGTCTCCAGGTTTACATGGCTTACCTACATGACAAAAGACTTTTCTCAGCCACACCTCATTATTAATGCAACCTTCAAGCGAATAGAACCTTTAAAACTATGGAAATAAACTTGACATGTTGCATTCAAAACTCTTATCTATAAAGGTGTGCAGATTTGCAGTCAAGGTATATAAGAGGGGATGAGTAACATACTCTGCTGTCATCAATTTTGAACCATTCTCCCCGGAAATCCTTCACATAACTAATGTAATGACCACTGTAAGCAGCATTCATCATATTCAAGTGAACAACCACTGCATAGAGCTGATATATAGGGTGTTTGTCGATCTTTCCACTCATGTAAGGAGAAAGGTTCAGAACCTCTGGAAACTGAACTAGCTTATTCAGTTTGCTTAAGTTGCCTGACTGGAAAAAAAATTCCAAAACAGCATTTAGACATCATTTACGGCAATTTACTTTATCTGATGCCAAGTGAAAATGAATTACCCGAAATCGCTTGAGAACAATTGTAAGAACATTAGGAGCCTGAATTACTGTCAATTTCTTCTTAGCTTTCACATAAGACATGCATCTGCAGCAAAAGCAAATCCATATCATTTTGTCTTCATTCAAAGTCACAATATTTCAAGACAAAGAACATATCGACAAAGAAGTTTCTTCATCATGGACTCATTCAACACCATTGCAGTATATTTTCACATTTATTTTTGAGTTCTTTTTCAACAGTTTAAAATTTGCCACAACAATATGACAGGGTGGTGTTCTCTAAGATAGTTCCCACTTCCCATTGAATATGCCAACTGTGACTAATATTGAATTATAGGCACCAGACTTGCCATGTCAGACTCATACCACTACTAAGCAGCTTGTTAGATAAGATCATACCTCACACAGTAATTAAAAAATCTGACAATTCACATATGCAACAAGATACCATTTCTTAAATAATAATCAGAATTAGAGAGAGAACATAAGAAACCTATAAATTTTAGTAAGATGGGCTGCCAGACTAACCTACTGCACTTATACTTATCATCTCCGGCAAGTGTTTCGGATATCGTGAACTGTGCAAGAGCCTGTTCGAGCGTATTGATATCACCATCAATCTCCACAGTAAGATCCAACAACCGATCATATTGATCTGATCTCCCTAAACACTTCATGCACTTAATCTGGCACGCACCATTGGCAAAACCACTAAGTTAAATTTAATGTTAAAAACAGATTACTAATCTAACTATCTAAGATCAATCACCAAATGAAGAAACGTCTGCTCTATGAAGACAGACCTTGGATCGAAGATAGCCTCCAAATGTAAGTCCCAAAAGTGTTGAATCCTCAGCCAATGAGCCAGATACATGTGCTTCTTCAAGCCATATAGATTGCATTGTATCTATCACATTTCTGATATCATGTAGATAGTTAGCATGTTAAGTTACATATTTTGTCAACCAAATTAAATTTCCATACAAACACTTACCTCAGAAAGTCATGCGCATCTTCTTCTCGTCCATGACTTAGATGATTTCCAATCCTTTGTATCTGAGACAGTATTCCAACTGGATTCAAAGGAGATTTCATTTCTTGTCCCTTCCGTATAAGGCGTTCAAACTCGCAGATAAGGCACCAATCTCTATTGCGACCTAAATCATTGTTAATGACAACAAGCATAAATAAGGTTATTGAAGTTCTATAGAAGTTGCTTTTCAATAATGAGTCATAATTCATAAACAGGTACTTGCATGTTTTTGAGTGTAACCCTTGAAGAAGATAACCAGTAATAGGCCGAGTAAAAGTCAGGCACTGCAGCACAGCATTTGCATAACAACTGCAAGAAGAAAAGGAGAAAGTTAAATTGTACACAAGATTAGTAAGCACCTACTCTTGCACTCAAGCTGAACAAAAAAATATGAGTCACAGACATGTCAGGTTAAAAAAAGGAAGCACATATCATCACCAAGCAGAGAAGGCAAAAGATGCACAGATTTTGATCATTCGTATCCATTTCAGCATCAATGTTATCATCTTTTCGTTTTCCCCATAAAACAATTATCTCAAGTATTCTCACAAATTTTTAATAGAATACTACATGTCCATAGAAGAATCTTGAAACCTCTGCAGGTCACCTTGCATGAACTTTGTAAATAGAAATAAACCAGTGCATCATATGCATGAACCCCATAAGGAATAATACAGAAAGATATTATGTCATACCGCCAAGTTATGTTATCACGATTCATGAAGGATGGTCCAGAGCTTTTCTCTAACATTGTAAAATAATATCTTGAAAACCTCAAGTATACAGACAAATTCACAGTAACTAGCCTGGATAAAGGCACCATGACAGCAGAACTTTCCAGGCGAAAATCTTCACAGGTCACAACACATGTTCAAGTATCACATACATGTACAAAACTTGAAATAGATTATGAAAACAAGTATGAAAATTTTACACTAAAAAGTGTAAATGCAGGCTATTCAGCAATGCACCTAAAACATGTGTGAAAATATAAATGAAAAGGCAAAACATTCAAGGCTCAATTATTGATGGAAAAACTTCAACAAGAGTCATCATTCATCAATTTGGAAAATAATAATAATAAAGTTAAAACCTCAGAAGCATGTTTGCATATATATGTATTGCCAAAATGAACAATCATTGTAGTTAAGGCTTTGGAGGATTTAATTGTTAGAGCACATGCAAGTTGATGCACTTAGACATTCAATTTTAGAACATTAAAATGCCCAAACTAGTTACAGCAAAACCATAAAACAAACTCTAAACGTGTAATACAAGTTCCATCTATGCATGAAACTCATGCACCACTTGCGCAATGACAAAGGAAAATTCGGAAATAGATCAGCTCATTTAAAAACAAAGGGAAGAGGAGGGGGGGGGAGAGAGAGAAATGAGTGGAGAGAATTACAAACAAGAGAAGAAGAAAAAAACAGCAGAGGATCTGTTATAGCAGAGATGGTGACCATGATAACATGAATCAGTTTAATATGTGACCATGACAACATGAATCAGTTAATATAAAACTGAACTAACCTATTTCCACAGTTCAGGAGGCCAACAGGATGAAGTTCTACGCCATCACAAGAATACAGTTGGTTAAAAAGCTTGGGAGGAAATACTATCTGTTAAAAAATATATATATCCATGAAAAACATGTCAATGTTAAAAACTTAAACATTGGTAAATTGTGACTTTTAACTTTTGAAATCAGAAAGATTTAAGTAAAATCAACCTTGTGGTTGTAATTTCCAACAGAGTCCTTCCCTATGTCAAATGTGTGGGACTTTGACTGCTTTGATACTCTAAAATGATCTACAAATTTCCGCACTGATATCTTCACAGTTTTACCAGTAGGCTGAGATGATCTTTGAGCATCCTCAATTTCTGAAAGCAAACTACTGGCACTGCCAGTTTTTAAGGGCATCCTTTGACCATTCTCTGAATTCCTAAATAACAATGATCTTGTTTCTGTACTTCTAGACAATTGTGCTTTACTTCCCCAGAAGTCCTCCAAAGGAGTCGTGCTCAAAGATTTCAAGCAAGGGGAATTCTCAATATCAACAGTAGGGACTTGTTGGCGATTGCCTGATCTCCTAGAGTACATGGATTTTGTAACTTTATCGCTTGACAGAAGTGCTTGGTTTGTATGATTTTCTAGAGAAGATGATGTCTTTGAAGAACCAGAGGATTGTGAGCTCCTAAACTCAGTTGTACCCACAGACTTTTTTGACACAACAGCTTCATTGCAAGTTCTTTTATCTTCAGTGCTGGTTGCGTGAAAGCCATCATCAGGATTGGTAGCTTGTGACTTTTTTATCTTGGTAACCCCAAGTTTATTGTTTAATGCCTGAACAGTAGAATTCAAGGAGGGCATGCTTGGTACATCTGCCTCATCAGAATCAGATGTACTCTGTGCCATTTGATAATCAATGCCTCCAGAAGCTACTTGGTCAGGCCCAATAGGAGTTCCTGACTCAAACGTCTCAATGCTTGAAGCATCAAATGATGTTTCACTTTGTTCAGTTGACGAAGAAAAGCAATGCAAGGAGCTGCTTGAAGATCCAGAATCATCAAGCTGCTCATTAGGATCAGAACAAATTCCAGTCTCATTATTGCAATTGATCTCCAATTGATCTTGGGAAGCTGTTTCCACAGCACTTGCACCTTCCTTGCTGGCGTGCAGTGAAGAGGCAGGTCGACATTCATCCTTATGACCTTGTCTCCAATGAATTATTTGACATTTGCCAGAACTACAAAGCATATATAAAAATGTTACCTAGCTAAAATAAGCAACTTAAAAGAGAATAGTGTTAACTAGGAAAGATTATTTCCTAGACAAAAGCTTCACACAAAATTCTTGGAGCATTTTTCAATGTTCATTAACTCATTTTCCCATCAAGTCTACTTCAAATCTCTATATATATACAATAGGGAACCCCTCACATATGTCATTCTCAGGTTAAAAAATGGTCCTGTCTAAAATCACCTTGCACCTCCCAGCGCATTCTTTACCTAGTGTCATCTCCTGGAGCATAATGTTTTGGTCCTAAATAAAGAAGACTAAAACATCAAATACATTTCTTCAAAATAATACACATGGAGTTTGATGGTATTTCATAACTAATTGATTGAGAAGTGGCCCTTGGTCCACCTGAAAAGGAATATTTGTTATTTGATCCACATCCTGACATAAGCAATCCAACAGGAGGAAATCCAAGATAAACCCAATCAAGACTACTTAAATTATCTGGTTTTAAAAGATGACAAAATATTTGATGGAAAATAGTACTTGAATTACTGGGTCTATAACTTGATTAATTGATAATTTTACATTTTATGTTGTATTATGACAATTATCTACTCTTAATCAATCAGGGCATATTATTGAATATTATTTATTTATTCTTTTAAATTATTAGTGCTAACACTACTGCACTATGAAGTCTAACCTAGTTGGGTACCATTTCATGTATGCTCAATGTTCTATTGTCTCCATTAATTCTATTTTACAAGCATAATTCATAGGGAAACATATGCACATGCTTCTAATCATAAAACACACAAGCAGGTTATATTTCCCCTCTGGAAACTTAAGGCAATAAAAGGTCAATAAAAGAAGTAGGATATCATCAACGGGATATATAATCTTTTTACAGTCTAATAGCCGCAGAGAAAAGATCCATAACATTGTAATGCTTATGAGATAGTAATGGAATCAATGTCCCTCAACAAGATGCAATATGAGTTGCAAAGCCGTGGTAAACAAAATGATGTTTGGAAAAAACATCTATAACTGATGACTACCTAAGCTATTAGGAGTTTAATGCATGATCCTTCTTAATTAGTCCATTCAAATACATATCACCTAAGTAAATATAAGTTCAACTCCCATATAGTACCTTCTCATGATTAAAACCCAAAAAAGAGGATAAGGGATCACCAGCAACATAAATCATAAAAAACTACATATATAAATAACAATAGAAACTGATACAGCCATAAAGCATTTAAAGTGATGGTATACTATATCTGGCCCTACAATTTAATAAATATCTTACTCTGGGGAAAAAAATGTTATGAACTTAGCTCCTGTTGGTTTTAATGACTACCATCTGATTCTAAGCGAAAATAAACTCATTAAGCAATAATAACTCCAACAAAAGACTAATTTAAGGATGCCTTTTAAACCTATGTTAGTTGAGCTTAGCTAGACAAGGCATTTAGACAATGGATATGATGACATGAAGGAAATCCACTGATATATGCCCATGCATTAAGTCTACTGCAAATATACTCAGAAAAGTTGGGAGAATCAGCATGAAGCCAACTGCTAGTGTCAGAGGTAAAATCTAGAGGATAAGCACTATTTAATCAGGACTGATCGACTTGCTCCTAGATGTTTTTTATCATTTTACCAGGTACCAATGGGATTTCTTTATGCAATTCATGTAAAATTCAGCACCCATCTGATTCAGAAGTCTTTTGTTCACCATAATTTCATAAATAAACAATGCTGTACTTAAGCTCCTAGATTATTCAGTCTAATGTCAACAAAATCTCTTCAATGAGTTAAATCCCATAACATCTGACATAAAAATCATCTTCATATGTCCCATATCATGCAGGACAAAATAATTCTGAATTTTAAATTATCTATCCTGCAACCAAAACTTTAAAACCTACAATTTTCTTGTTTTTCTTCGTACCCAGATAATCACAACTGAGCATGGTTGATTGCCTTTCTTTTACACACAATGGATATATGATATATCTGACTCGAGCTTGATTTCTTTTTCCAAATGTGAGTTTAATTTCTCAGTATTTACATCATTATGTTACATAAGCCCCCAAAAACTTGTGAATAGTTCTTCCTGTTCCCAAACCAATGACATATTATTCTAGGCGCTACCACGTTCCAAGCAAACCCGCAATTCAACTTTTGGGTGATAGAACAGCTAAATATAACTATCAAATATTGAATGACCTTAAAATTTCTAATCTTAACAATTATTAATTGATAAATAGAAACTTCCATCCGCCTAAAGCAGAAGGAATATTGAAAAGATAAACCAATTCTAAGCATAGCCCATTCAAAACCAATAGACACGCAAACACTCACCAGTATCTGACAGCTTTGCACTGAGAACACCGAGTAGTCGTGGCGTAGTAACAAACAGCACAATAATACCGGTTTTGAATCTGCGGCGGCGGTGGCGCTGTCGAAGGAGATTTATACACATCAACTACCTCCAGCTTAGCAATTTCCGCTTCTTCCTCAGAGGCCGCCGCTAGAAGCCTTAAAATCTCCTCCTTCTTCGCCGCCGCATTCTTCCACTTGTAGCGGACTACAGCACCAAAAATCAGCAAAATCGCGACGATAACTAACATGGGTTCAAGAGATCCCCCAACTCAATTAACCGGCGCCGAGGATAAGGACGGAGCTGAAGAGAAACCCTAAGAGCCGGATCTTCTTCCGGTACATAAGGTCAGCAGTGAGCGGATGGAAGCTGCGGCACCGGCGACGGCGGAGGTGCGAAATCGGAAAGGGGAAAAAAGCGAATTTGATAACGGGTTTGACGAGTGACGACCGAGAGCAGAATTTTTGGGCGAGAGTGGATTATCTAATGACTCACACAAAGCGAAGAATGTCGTGTTTGGTTGGGTGGGAATTTTAACTCAATCGCTGTTTCCTTTTTCTTTTCCTATTTTAAATTTATCTTCTTTACAACGGTAAGAATTACAAGTGTCATTTTTCTTGCACACGTAATATAGCGAAACAGACATGCATCAACCACAATTTTGTCCAACCATTATCAACTTCGAAAATTATAGTGTATAAAAATTTAATAGTATGTAATAAAATCTATTGAGATATTTTTTATTTATTTTTGTCATTAAATCATTTTAAAGATCAGGATTTTAATCATCTCTATATTTTGTCACATCGTTATCTCTAGCGTTAATTATTCGTATATAATATAAATATATGCCGCATTTTGATCAAATATGATAGTATTCGAGTTTATTTGAAACTATTTTATCCGCCGTCCAAACTTGTGATTATATTTAACTAATTAATAATTAAATCAATCACTTCCAAAATTTTATCTTTGCAAGCTAAAAAGTAGTGGGAAATTGAATTTAAATATCGATTTAAACTTTGAGTATTAAAAATATCTTTTCTATTAAAACCTTTTGTATCAAAATATCATAGTTTGAGGTTTTAATAATATCAAATATGATAGTTTGGGGTTTTAATAGATATTTTTGAAAATTCTTTTGATAAAATATGTATAATTCTTTAAATTGATTTGATTCAGTACTTTTCCTTTTTTGGAGAATATTCTGGTCGTGATTTGTTACTTAAATTTGCGTATTCGTTTCCCGAATCATCAAGAACGTGTACGTTAAATATTATTCTTTTCTTTATGAGAAGGATATCTATTTTTGGTGTGGTTGGTACGCGTACGAGAAAAAAAGGTATTACTAAATAAAAGAGACAAATTTCATTTTCACATTCACCGATTGTCTAATTGGGCCGACTTTGGATGTCCATGGGCCAAATTCACATTAACATAGCAAATGTTGGACTAAAATTGAAGTACAACTTAGTTAGTTTATCCATCCATCTTAATCGGCTTAAGCCCAATTAGGATGGTTCCATTATTTCTGATATGGCCACGTCTTTTCGATATCATAGTAAATTACTATAATAGATTGCATTTTTCAAACTATATTATTTCTGATATGGCCACGTCTTTTCGATATCATAGTAAATTACTATAATAGATTGCATTTTTCAAACTATAACTCCAAACTAACGCGAGGTGTCAGGTTTTAGTTTACTTTTACCAATCACTAATATGCATAGGTAAAAAAAATCGATCTTGCGCTTTGGATCTTGGCAACTCATATTGGGCAGGTTTTGATGTAGCTCAAATTGAGGTTAGGCTTCGATCGCTCGAGTTGTAAGGTTGAGGCTATTACTCTAATCATTGGTGTACACGTTGTGGGAAAATATTTATGATCACACAAAAATTCTTGTATATCATGCGGACGGATAAAAATATCATTTGTTATAAAGAAAAGTATTGTTTGCTTAAGTATTATTTACATTGAATAAAAATATCAAATCTCGTTTATCTTAAAAAAAGTATCAAAATTCGTACGTGTGGATGGATGTACATGAGACCACCTCTTATGATAGAGTTGTAACAACTCAAGTTTAAAGGTTAGTAATAATCAGTCGAGAGGATTACATATGAAAATAAAGTTGGTTTATGTTCCCAATATATGTGACTTGTCTATAAATATTTGATTTTATATAATTAAGACACAAACTTCGGTCATAGTTTAAACATATTGTCCAACGTAATTTTGTCAAACAATTAATTTATTTCTTTCTAGACGTCATCCATTAGACTAGATATCATCTATCTTATAGAAAATAGACAATTTATATGAAGAAGTCGCTTTGGCCGAGTGGTTAAGGCGTGTGCTTGCTAGTTACATGGAGAGTTCGAATCTCTCAGGCAACGCTAAGTTTTTTTTACTTCAGTTCAAAAATCAGTTTTATTTTTCCACGATTTTATGTCAAAATTCTTTTTATTTTCTTTTTATTTCCAATATTTTCGGTGAAAACTTTTATATTTTCTTGAAAATTCTAGATGGGCCTGGCAAGTTTAGACACCGCCCCAGATACAACCTCGTAGACCAACTAATATTTGTCGCGGCAAATCGGTCTAGCCTATTCATGGAATAACACGTGGCGCCTTGCAGAGAAAGGAGAAGCAAATGAATAAAATAATTTCTTTTGCACTAATATCCATCCACACAAATTGGAATAAATCAAACTCAGATAGTTTGTCCCCATATACACCTCAAGAGCCTTTTCTAGTATCAAAATAATTCAATTTTACCCTTTTCATTTCACATTATAAAATTTATAATGCGGCCCTTAATTGCATCAATTTGCAGCATTAGGGGTCAAGTCAACATCGAATTGCCTTTACTGGCTTATTAGCCAAGTCAAGTTGAGGTGGTTGTTGACTTTGGATTTCAAGACTAAAAATATTTCAAAGTTTACATAAAGGAGCTTTGCAAAATGGGATGCTGCTGTTGATATATATATAGGAGCGTAGTGAAGAGGTAAGGTTGCAAATGGGATAGTTGTAAGTTATTTGAATAGTATAGTTCGATGCTCCATAAATGATGATGTAAAACGATAATTTCGTTGAAATTAAAATCATTAATTTTTATAAAAGATTAGAGGTTTTCAACAAAATATTAGTATGAACTTGTAAGATGCTCTTTCTTGCAAGTTATGTATGAGATTTTAACAACTTCGACAGGAAAATCAGATCTAATTTATCAAACTTAATGAAACAAGTAAAATTTGTGGCAAATTACAATTTGTATTAATATTTACATGCTCTTATTTTATTTTATTTTTTGGTCAAATGGCTTGTAATGCGCTATGATAATATATTATGAATATAATACATATATATAACATAATAACTTTATATTAAACCCCACTGTCTACAAATTTGTGGACGCAAGCTGGTGCATGAACTGCACGCTTTCGAGGCACTTCACATGGCATATATTCATTGAATATTTCTCAAGAAAAAACCAAAGAATATTTATGGACATAAAACTATTAATTTACATTAAATATATTTGTCGGATCCTTCTGGGAATCCAATTCTATGCTTCATGATCATAATCATTCTTTCAATTATTTTTCTCTATGCTACTAATTTGCTATCCCACGAAGAAGAATATGTTCACATGCAAGTTGCACCAATTAATTGTGACAATTTGGTCCTTAAGTTTGAATGTGCCTAGGATATTTCTTTTATTGGCACTGCTTTTCTCAAGATCATTGGATCATATACACCCACATCTGTAAATGACTGTATGGTATATTACAAAGGTGTAGTGGCCCATAATTAACACTAATTACAAGACTTGAAAAGGAAGATAACATCTTCGATGTGTCTGGTTTTAGAGGCGAATGCAGAAAAAAAAATACTACATTATTATTTAAATTCGTATGCAGTCATTTGAATTCGTGATGTACTCTTCAAACGTTCGATGAATCTGTGACGAGGGGGTTGTCACTCAAGTTTTCGCATTCTTCTCGTTGAATAGTTTGATGAAAATTAGAAATTTGTCTAATGAAATAAATTGTGTTAATCGAAAGAGATTTTTTTTTGTTCATTGTAACTACAAGCTTAAAATTATAAATTCATTATTTAAATTGACCAAAATATCCTTATTAGCCCAATTTCACCTATATAGCGGGAGCAAGATTTAGAAGGGGAAAAGGGAAGAAATATATTCTTCTTCTTGTTCACCAAGTCACTGCCTTGAGACCCTCTCTCCCAAATAATTTTCGTGCTTTTGTTACATCAAATATATATACGAAGAACTAGTCTAGTGTAATCCGTTTTTAGAATTCCTTGGTGCAATATGGACCAAACTTTTGGGAACTAACAAGACTGATCTCGAAGATGAAAATATTCAGTATATCTTTGCTTGACTTATTTTCAATATTTGTGTGCAATGTCATAAATTTATGGGTTCGAGCTGCATTGCATGAAACATCAAAACATGGGAGTTATGATTGGTCAAATGCGTGTGTTTGGTCTCTTAAGGTGGCCTATTGGTGGAGGCGTGTGTTTTATATAAGTGGAGCATATCTCACGACTCACACCAGTTTTTTAAATGTGATTTATTTTTTCTGTATGATTTGTAAATTATTATACATAAACATAAAAATATCACTATCTGCCTAAATAATGGCGGCAGGTTACCCATGTCATACAACACAATGCGGGTTTTGGCATTTTTTTGTGTTTTGTATTCGTAAAAATATATATAAAATAAAAAGAACAATAACTCTAATTTCCAAATTAATCACAATTGAAACAAACATCACTTCGAAATTATAGCTCGAGCTCAGATATGTGAAACATTACCCTAATTCACTAACTAAAGTGACTTCAAGAAGACTCTCGTACTGGACGAATTTTCAGCTATGAGTGAGCTTGATATAATTTTTAGGGATATTCTTCATTTAAGCTTAGTCCATTTGACTATGTTTGCAATTTTGACCAAACTTTTAAAATACCGTAGACAAGTACTCAAATTTCAATTTCTTTTGTAACTAACTCCCCCAAATTTTCTAACAACAAAAATATATAAATTCATTGTTCGAACCCTCACTTCAAAAAATCAGAGAATTCTCTTTGATCGACCCAATAAGAGAGGAACAATTATCGTTATGCGGATATCGAAATTGTTACAGAATTGAAAATAAACCAAAACATATTTGAAATGAATCTATATATTTCCATTAGTGACAACCGAGAGCTTTACACAATATTTATAGAGAAAACTAAACAGAAACTTAACAAACTATTTAACAAACTAACTGACACACTAACAGCTAACAACTTCATTTAACTACTTACAACCGACTAACAGAATATCAACTGTCATGCAAAGCATGCAGCTGTAGCCTAGATAAACCAATACACTCCGGACATTCTTACCCAATACCAGCCTCTCCAAGATTCGGGCGATCCCTGAGCATGCAAAAACGTGGAGCAGACAAAGGTTTTGTGAATAAATCGGCTACTTGATCTTGAGAAGGAACAAAATCAACTTCAGTCGTCCCATCCATAACTTTCTCACGCACATAATGAACATCAACCTCTATATGTTTGGTTCTAGCATGAAAATAGGATTTCGGCAATGGCAATGGCACTAGTGTTATCACTCCAAACACGGATAGGAGATGAGATGAACACCTAACTCCACACATAACGATTTCAACCAAACAAGCATCCATAGTGGCGTTGGCAAGGCTTCGGTATTCTGACTCCGCTCTGCTTCTTGATACAACATCTTGTTTCTTTGCCGACCATGTAACCAAATTCGAACCAAGAAAAATGCGGTGTCCACCAGTGGATCGCCTATCATCAACACAGCTAGCTCAATCCGCATCAGCATAACATTCTAACTTTGAAGAGAGGAAGATCGAAACATAAGTTTCATAGAAGCGATCCCTTTAAGATATCTTAATAGCCTCTTGCAAGCATTGATGTATATCGGTTGGAGAAGGCGAACCGACTTAATTTGTTAGTAAAAGCTATATCGGGCTGGTAAGTGTGAGATATTGCAAAGCTCCCAAGATGCTTGGTATAGCGTAGGATCATCAAAGCATTTACCTTCATCTTTAGACAGCTTGACTGCGGGAGTCATAGGAGTTAGGCAAGATTTAGACTCAAGCATCTTTGTTTTGGTCAGTAAATCATGAATATACTTATGTTGGCCAAGAGCAAAGCTGCTGCCAATTTTCTGAACTTCTACACCGAGAAAATAGTTCACATTGCCCAGATTTTTCACCGAAAACTTAGCATGCAGACGATCAACAATATTAGATACTATAATCGGATCATCCCCGGTTACCAATATATTATCAACATATACAAGAATTAGAGTTAAGCCAACACTATCTCTTTTGAAGAAAAGAGAGAAATCAGAAGTTGATCGCTGAAACCCAAGAGCATATATTTCAGTTCGGAGAGTATCATACCAAGCTCTAGGGGCTTGCTTGAGACCGTAGATAGCCTTCTTGAGCTGACACACATAATCGGGATGGATGGGATCTTCAAAACCGACGGGCTGCTGCATATAAATGATATCAGTAAGCTCCCCATTTAAGAATGCATTGTTCACATCAATTTGCTGGATTGACCACCCATATGTGCTGCAAGCGAAAAGATTAATTGTATAGTGGAATGCTTAACAACTGGACTGAAAGTTTGGAGGAAATCAACCCCAGCTAATTGCTCAAATCCTCTAGCAACAAGTCGAGCCTTTAACTTGTCAAGAGTATCATCCTGAAGCGCTTCATCGAGATAATGGTAATGAGGAATAGATGATGGGAAGAGGTGGAGATGAATCTTGTAGAGAAGTAATGACTGCATAGTAAACCTTTGGTTTGCTGATGCCATTTTTAGCTCTTGTGACCATAGAATGAGTATTGGATGGAAGAGATAGCAAGGGAGTAGGAGACGAGGTAAGAGCGGGCTCGACTGAGCAAGGAGGTGACGAAGAATAATTTAAGGTGGAATCTGACCTAGATGACATAGGAGGTATGGGAGAGGAGGGAGGAGGAGGGGAAGGAGATATAGACTCAGAATCAGATGTTATCTCAGGAGAAGAAGAGATAGGGAGATATGGAAGCAATGGAACAGGAACGTGAGAGATGGATTGAACCGAGGAGACTGGAAAAAGAGAGGAAAAAAGAAATTCTTGTTCATTAAACTTTAATGTATCTGCAATGTAGATTCTGCCAGATGCACTTAGACACTTGTATCCTTTGTGATGGGAACTATAACCAAGAAAGACACACTTGGCAGACCTATATGTAAGTTTGTGAAGATTGTAGGGACGGAGAAACGGGTAACATGTGCAGCCAAACACCTTAAGATGTGTGTATAGAGGCGGTTTGTGAAAAAGGATTTCATAAGGAGACTGCAAATGTATTTGGGACGATGGTAACCTATTTATAAGGTAAGTAGCAGCCTCAAAGGCATGCCACCAATAATCAAAAGGTAAAGAAGCTTGATTGAGAAGAGTTAGACCAAGATCAATAATGTGTTGATATTTGCGTTCAGTCTTTCCATTTTATGAATGAATATACGGACATGGATGTTGAAAATGAACTCCTAGACTTGTAAAGAATGAAGATAGAGGTCGGTATTCACCTCCCCAATCCGACTGAAAAGATTGTATTGAGCAAGAAAACTGACACTTGACCATTTGAAAAAACTGTTGAACTACTTTGGTGGTTTCAGATTTAAGGGTTAAAGGATAAATCCAAGTGAACCGACTGTAGTCATCCACAAAATGAATGTAATATCTAAAACCTTGTGTGGAAGC
Organism: Salvia rosmarinus; assembly: GCA_036937905.1. Classification (NCBI taxonomy): domain Eukaryota; kingdom Viridiplantae; phylum Streptophyta; class Magnoliopsida; order Lamiales; family Lamiaceae; genus Salvia; species Salvia rosmarinus. The sequence continues at coordinate 10,345,975 of CM072816.1, forward strand.
AACATGAGAGGGTCCCCAGAGATCAAAGTGTATAAGTTGAAAAGGTTGAGTGGTTTTCATGGACTGAGATATGTGTGGCTTTTGATGTAGTTTGCCAACGGCACAAGCATCACAGAAATCAGTAGAATCATTCTTTGCAGATATGTTAAGTAGTTTAAGAACATGAGAAAGAGTTTTAGAACTTGGGTGCCCTAATTTTTGATGCCATAGTTTTATTTCTTGAGAAGTAGCAGAATTACATGAACTATGAAAAGCTGAAACTTGTTTTCTACATTCAGTTTGTTTACTAGTACAATGAGGACTAGTCGAAACACATGTGGAAACAGAAAGTGAATGCTTAGGATTTACAGAAACAGAAAAGCAGGCACCATTATGGATTGACTGAGAAGTGAGAGACCTCGAGGGATTTGTGGAGTGAACACACAGTTTGGAGAGATCAATTTGGTATAACCCTTTGTTCAGCTTGCCCGTCAGTAGCACTTTGCTTGATTTCTTGTCCTTCACAAGACAACAGGTATCATGAAACTCGAAGATAACATGATTATCTTTTGTAAACTGAGAAATACTAATCAAATTCTTGGTGATTTGAGGAACGAAGAGAATATTGTTTAGGAGGAGAGAAGAGGTGGAAGAGGGTTGAATAGAGTTGTTACCTATGGACTGGATGGGGATGGACTTACCATCACCCACTGTGAAAACTTCGGATCCGGTGTATGGAGAAGCAAGATTCAGATTGCTCACATTTTTGTGATGTGATTTGTAGCACCACTATCAACATACCAAACACCCTCTTCCTCATCAAAGGCAAAGTCATTTTTAGCTTGCAGATCTGTGAGATAAGCTTGAGGATTGGACCGTGGGGTTTGATTTTCAGCTCCTGTAAAATGAACATCAAAACGTTTATAGTACTTGATTGCCACATGATTTGGGCGACCACAAAGTTGACAAATCACTGGATTTTTGCTATAGTTTTTGAGAGGTGCGGAGCGACTGCCATTAAAACTGCCACGGCCACGAAAATTTCGACCACCGTGTTGGACAAAATGAGCCATAGGATCAGATTGTAGAGAGGAAACACTTTGTTGTAGTCTGATTTCATGGCATTGCAGAGCATACTGGAGCTCTTGAAGATTTGGGGAAACCGACCTATGAACAAGATTAATCACAATAGATTCATACTCAGTTCCAAATCCAGCAAGTATGAAATCAGCAAGATCATCATCAGTAATTTCATGCCCAATCGCACTTAGCTGATCAGCATAGCTGCGCATCCTGAGGAAGTATTCATCCACGGACATTGCTCCTTTCTTTTGAGAATAAAGCAACTTCTTCAATTGCAGAACACGAGCCCTGGATTGCGAATGAAAAAGCTTCTCAAGAACATTCCATACCATGCTCGCTGAGGTGCATCGCACTACGTGACCTAACATTGATTCACCGATGAGCGATAGCATCCAACTCATAAGGAATTGATCCTGCGAATCCACTCCAAGTATTCGAGTTCTGATGAGATACAACCGCGGATGTAGGCGGAAGTCGTTGCGGAGGAGGCTCCATGGTAGACGACAGGAAATCTTCAAAACCATGAGCTCTCACTGTAGTAAGAACTTGAATTCTCCAAAAAGCATAATTTGTGCGATCCAATCGTAAGAACATTGGATGCAGATTTGGGAGAGAAGAAGGTGTTGTTGAGGAAGATGGAGCCATTCCGAAAGAGGAAGAAAAGACAGCTCTAATCACGAAAATCGTAGATTAGAGTGCAGAAAAAAATGTAAAGCTCTTTTTAGCTCTGATACCATGTTACAGAATTGAAAATAAACCAAAACATATTTGAAATGAATCTATATATTTCCATTAGTGACAACCGAGAGCTTTACACAATATTTATATAGAAAACTAAACAGAAACTTAACAAAATATTTAACAAACTAATTGACACACTAACAGCTAACAACTTCATTTAACTACTTACAACCGACTAACAGAATATCAACTGCCATGCAAAGCATGCAGCTATAGCCTAGATAAACAAATAGAAATTAATCTTTATCAACAAGTATTGAAGTCGATACTTATGGAAATGTATTCCGTGAAAGTCTAATCTTTAATTTCTCAAATCAATTACTCAAAATACATTAAAAAAGTTAGGATCCGGAAAATTTAAGCGTTTGTAATTATAAAAAATTGAAAGGTTGGTTACTTAATTTATAATGTCTTAAAGTTATGTCGAAGTTGTTTGTCTTAAATTTTTATCTAAAATAACAGAGGTAATTTATGGTTTTTATGAGGAGGATGTTTTGTTTTTATTTTATAAATAAGAGTGAGGTACATTTGTCCATCAAACATAATATATTTTTAAGTATGTGGTTGAAAAGGTTTTAGCTATACTAGGTCAAATTGGCTAATTTTCACAATTATCACAAACGGAGCAAGAATTTGAGTTTTAGAGGGTCATGCCATTCGATTTCGATATGAGATTTATTGTTATATGTAATTTGTCTTTCAGGGTTATTGATGTTCATCGCACTGAATTAAAAAAATACAACAATTTAGTATGATTTTATGATACAGATAACAAATTATTATAACAACTTTATATATTTAAACATGTTTTGGTAATAAACGGGTATTACTATACGGACTAGGGGTAGGAAATATATTAAAATTATTTTTAATCGAGTTTGGAACAAGTACTAGTATATATTTTAAATATATTACCTCTATAATTCTGGTAATTAGAAGGTACTATACGAACTGGTACGAGAATGAGTAATACCAATTATGGTAACAACTTATATATATATATAAATTTAAACGAATTTAAATATTTATGAGTATCACAATACGAGTTTGAGACCAAAATATGCAGTAATTTTTTTTATTGGGTCTGGGACAAATGCATACATTACATATTCTAGATGTGTCCGGAAAACTCGGTTTAGCCCTCGCCCCGAGGATCTATCTTGGGTGTTTAATTCACCATACATTGATTATATTCCTAGCATGCGTCTATATAATTAATTGCAACACGTTGGGGTTTTTCTCGTGTTTACCTTTTATCTGTCGAGGTGGATCGAGCGGGATGAGCGGATCGAGCGGTCGAGACTCGTGCTTTGACATACGGGTGTATCCGGATGCCCAATCTCCAACGCGTCGAGTGAGGACGATCTATGGAGAATACTACAAGAAATCACCCTCAAACCCTAGCTTATTTTGAGATTCACACGGTGATGGTGGGCGAAAATAATGCTCCAATTAATGAGGATTAACCTTGATTCTATCTCTACCTTATATTTATAATGCACTACCTTAATCCCATAAGGAAAGGATCTATGCATATACCATAAATATAATTATATCCTTGTAGGATAAAGAGAATAAAATCTTTCCTTTGAGGAAGCGTGAGGCGCCGATTTCTTCCGAGTAACGGGCTGGATGGGCCACCTAGGGATCAAATGCGAGGAATAAAGATGGGCCTCAAATAAATTAATTATCTTATGTTCATTGAACATAAATTAATTTATAAACATTTATTCATGCCACTAGAGAATAAATCTTGACTTACCCTTTATTACCGAAGTTGAGTCGGGCTTGCACTTAGACATTCTGAATCCCGTATTTAAGATATCGAGCGTCCATTAATTATTTATAGCATTACATTGCTTAAAATAATTAATATCTTTAATTCATAAGTAGTACCACTCAACCTTATTATTGTACTTGAGCTAACTCAACTGCGCAGGTTTAGTACAATAAACATTTTGAGCTCCTTAAGGGGCGTCATCATCCTAGCGGATCGGTGACTCGATCACGAGATAACTAGCGTGACATCTGAGCACTTGCCATCACCCAAGATGCGGAGAATATTGGGTTAGAACATATAACCTCACCCATGACAAGTCAAAGTGATGGTCGACAACTCATACTCACCTAATACCTTATCGAGGTTTAGATCATCGTAAGTCACGAGATCTTGGTTCTTCACGACGGTCGATAGAAGAACACATCTCACTGTGATCCTTCATACGTCGAGACGCGTGCCGGCATAGACAAGCAACTAAGTCAAGTCACTTCTTATCTATCTGCGGCTAAACCGACAACTCGTCCTTAAGTTGTCTCGGTGTGAAACTTTTATATCTCATTAAACTTGACTAATCATACGGACTTCGTGATCTTCTACACATGTATGATCTAACTTATATATGAGATAAGGGGACATAGATATATGCAATCAAGTATTCAATCGGATAGGAGATTGTAATAGTGGTAACAGAAACATTGTATATAAGCTCAACCAAAGCGCTTTCGATTATACAAATCCAACAATCTCTCACTTATACTAAAGCAAACTTTTAGTATACAATGTGTCTCTACTAGCTATTACATACAACCATCACTTTGCTTCTCCCACTTATACAAAAGTTTCCTTTCTAAGTGGGTGCCATCAGCGCAATCCAAGTCCCTAACGTGTCCGTCGTAGACTTTTGCGGTGGCTCTTCGTGAATGGATCCGCTAGATTTTCATTGTATCAATCTTTTCAATCAACCACGTCACCCGTCTAACGATTTCTCGTATGACATGGTACTTTCTCTCTGTGTTTGGTCGCCTTGTGGTCCGTGGTTCCTTCGAGTTTGCCATCGCACCGAGTTATCACGATGAAACTATGATACTCTTGGGCAAACCAGTACCACACCTAGATCCATGAGTAGTTCTTGAACCATCTGACCTCCTTAGAAGCCTCAAGGCGGCTACATATTCGCTTCCATGGTAGAGTCCGCAATGCATCGCTTTGCCTCCGCCAGGATCTGGCTCCACCTCCCAAGGTAAACACATAGCCCGGGTTGATTTTTCTCATCACGGTCGACTTGGAAATCCAGTGCAGATAACCCAAAGGCATTAGACTATCTGCATGGTAAACTAGCTTTATAATCTCGAGTCCTTTTCGGTGCTTGAGTATATACTTCTTGTAGTCCAATGAGCTTGTCGAGGGTTAGGCGATATCTAGCTACTATGCTACCGCATAGCGATATCGGGCCTCGTGCATAGCATTGCGTACATGAGACTTCCTACGGCGAGCGTAAGGAACTTGTCTCATTCCTCTATCTCCTGCGGTCATGGGTGTTTGCGTCTTGAATAAAGGCGCCATATGCGAAAGGTAGCAATCCTTTCTTGGCGGTGCGCATACTAAACGCAGTAATCACGGTATCAATGTAAGGCGCTGAGATAAGCTCAACATTTTCTTCTTGCGATCTCGGTGAAACCTTGATCCCAAGAATGTCGCGCATCTCCTAAGTCTTTCATTTGAAGCGATCGGATAACCAACTCTTTATGTCCGATATGACTTCACGTTGTTGCCAACTAGAAGAATGTCATCTACATAAAGTGCAAGAAATATCACATCACCGTTAACATCTAACCGATACACACAACTCGCTAGGCAGCTGGGTAAATCCATAGGACTTTACCACCTCGTCAAAGCGTAAGTTCCATGATCGGGAGGCTGCTAAGTCCATAAATGGACTTCTTAAGCTTCCATACTAGATGCTCTTCACCTTACCACATAACCTTCGGTTCTTTGCATATAGATGTCTCTACCTTCCTCAAGGTAACCGTTTAAAAAGCGATTTTAACATCCATTTGCCAAACCTCTAGGTTCAGTGGGCTGCTATGGCGGAAGAATTACGATGGACTTGAGCATTGCTACGGTGAAAAGGTCTCATCGAAATCGATGCCCTCAATCTGAGTGTACCCTTCGCCACAAGCACGGCTTTAAAAGTCGAAACCTCTCCATCGGAATCTCTTTCCTTTGTATATCCACTTACTACCTCGGCTTCCTTGCCATCCGGTAGAGGTGTTTTCATATACATCCATAGCCGTTATGGACTCATTTCTAAGTCCATAGCGGTGAGCCATGATCTTGCATCAATGTCTTGTCGCCTCCTTGTATGTCCATGGGTCGATTATTGCTGTTCGTTTCACGGGACTATATCCGAAGATTGTCCCACGTATATAAATCGCTCGGGTTGACGAACAACCTCCCACTTCTGACGAGGTTCTACGAGCACTATGGCAGCGGTGGGTGCGAAACTTGTGGTTCTCTATCTTGCATAACTTGTTGGGTAGGTACCACTTATGCGGTCGGTATCTCGGTGGAACTCGACCCACTTCAATTTCTTAAAGTATCCGGTGTCAATCCTCCCACTAGACTCGACATCTCGTGCTTTGGCCTGTCGGTGGTGGAATCGATCATCTTCTAATTCTTGAAGAATGATTTCAACTTTGGATTTATGATTTTCATGTAGTCCTCTTCTAAGAATCGAGCATTAGTGCTAATAATGACCTTGATCCTTAGGACTATAGAATAAACCACCTTCGTTCCTCTAGGATAGCGATAAAATGACCTTGCGTCGGATCCTCGGGCGAGAGCTAAACCTTGTCGACCTTCTTGTTCAAGACATGTCTTGGGGCGCCCCATATTCTTATGTGGCTTAAACTAGGCTTCGCCCAAACCATAACTTTCGAAATGGGTCTTTTCGGTGACTTGGGCGGTACTAGATTTAGCAAGTATGCACGCGTCTCTAAGGCATACCCCGAATCGAAATAGGCAATGTTGCATAGCTCATCATTGATCTAACCATTTCTAAAAGAGTCATATTTCTTCGCTCGACACACCATTTCTTTGTGGTGTGCCGGTGAAATCTTGTTGGGAGGTAATCCCACACTTCACTAGATAGTCCATAAACTCGTTCTTGAGGTATTCGCCACCGCGATCGAGCGATGACTTGATACTTTACCTAGCTTCGTCTCCACTTCCGCCTTAAACTCTTTGAATTTCTCAAAGCATTCGGACTTCGGTGAAGCGGTATACGTATCCGTACCTTGAGTGTCGTCGATGAAAGTGACAAAATACTTGTACCTCCACGAGCTTGTGTGGACATCGGTCCACACAGTCGAATGGACTAACTCCAACATTGCTTTGGCTCTATAACCCTTCGCTTTGAAGGGTGCGGTCGACATCTTACCTTCATCTATAGTTCGCAGATCGGAATGGAGTAATCATTAGATTACCCAACGCCCATTCTTAGCCGGTCTTTGGATCCTATTTAGATTGATGTGACCTAATCTAAGATACCAGAGAAAAGTGGTGTCATCTTGCTAAGAAAACTTTCTCTTTTAGGGTTTGATGAAGATGCAACATAGTTATAGGTATTATGTTTGGCGAGTAAATAGTATAAAGCGAATTATATAACGTGCAACACGAGATAACTTCGTCATTTCTTATGATAAAATACCACTATCAAAAATAACGAGAATATCCATGAGTAAATAATTTGAAAGCAGAAACAAGGTTCCATGAAAATCCGGCACATATAAAACGTCTTTTAAAACTAAACTGCTTTCTCAAAACATAAGTAACATCTCCAACTGCAGCGGCCTCGACTTTCGCGCGTTTCCATGGAGATCGTTATCTCGCCATCAAACAGCTCCTTGTCGCGGGGAACCCTTGCAAGGTGTAACAAACATGATCGATTCGCCCGTATCTACTACCCAAGAATGGGTAGAACAAGTCTCTAAACATGTTTCCGTTACTAAAGCAAGCAGCGTGCCTGAGCCTTGAGCATAGGGCACTTGGCCTTCCAATGCCCGATCTTACCGCACTTGAAGCACTTGCCTTCTCCTTTGGCTTCTTCAAGCCTCCGGTGGCAACCACGTTCTTGTTCCCATTACTCCCACTATTTGCCTTGCTTCTTCCACCTTTGATACCCCTTTTCTTTTCCATTTTGCAACGAAAATTTTGGGCCCTTAGATGTGCTAGCAAGAGCATGTGCTCCTTTTCCCATAACTCCTTCGCGACAACGAGATCATTAAGCAATGACTAAGTGTAAACTCGGTCTTGCTCATGATCGTATTCACGAGTTCTCAAAAGACTTAGGCGGTGTATTGAGGATGATATCGACCTTGGCCGCCGTCAATACCTCCTCCCAACCGATCAAGACTATCCATGAGATGAGTCATGTGGGAGACATGTTCATGGACCGAACTTCCTTCTTCCATCTTATCATGAAGATTTCTCTCATTGTGTGGGCGGATCGTCGATCCATTGCCCAAACTTACTCTCGAGACTTGACCAAATATCGTCGCGTCTACCATCGATCGATCTTTGCAATGCAAGCCTTTGGACATAGTAGTCATCATATAGCATTTAGCCATATTGTTTGACTTATTCCAAAGTCATTTGACTCTCGTTGCTCATTAGTCGATCGTCGATGAGGCATCGGGTTTAGGAGTAGTGAGAACAAACATGTGTTCTTCAAATGATAAGAACATATTCCATGTTTCGTTTCCACTCGATAAAATTTGGACGGATAGCGGATTTTGTGCGAGCATATTGATAATCGGTAAGAGACATATCTCGAAGCGATAATGTAAACACATAAGCATACGATCGCATATAATTCGTAACAATAATATTGTAACCTTTTGATAAAACAATATTAATTGAAACCTCCAATCGCCCGAGGAATCCCACATGCAAGCCACGCGTGTGGGCGTTTACATAAACCCCTCGACCGGACTAAAATATACCTTTTAGTCGTTTAATTTCAATCCATGTCAACTTATCCTTATGACAAATGAAATTAACGATTGGACCTTACTAGACCACATCACTATCGCAAGAAGGGACTTGCGGGAAGTTGTACTTGAGGTGATGTCTACAATGACCACAATTTTAACGTGAAAATGAATTCTTAGAATTGGCATACTCACTCGGACCATACCGCTTCAATTTAAATTCTTTTGTTATCTCATTTTATATCTATCTCTAGAGAACTTATGAAAATCGCATATGCAAGCCACGCGTGTGGGCGTTTACATGAAACTCCCACTTCTCAATAGATTTAAAATGTTTTATTTAGAAATCTCATCTAACAAACTTATGATAAGCAGTGCAAGCAAGCCACGCGCGTGTGGATCGTTTACTCACAGTCGTCTCACTTTGTTTAGAGATCAAAAGTGGAGGTCTTGACATTTTAATTTGGAAAATTAATATGTCGGGTTGCTTCTTAGTCTTTTTGTTCAAAAGGTTTGTCCATGCGGATCACGTAATCCTAGCATGCTTTTCTATAGAACTCAACATGTAAAACATGCTCGCAGAATTCTAAAATATGCTTGATAAACGCGATAAACCTAGCATGCTTACTATGCGCATCCAATTACGTAAAACACTTAAAGGTTTGTCAACGTAATTTAAACATACATAGCATGCTACTGCATAATTTAAATATCCACGACATGCATATGAACGATAAAAATAAAATAAAACGTTCATCGCGGCCCATTCGTGAAACCTGCACTTTCTTGTCTAATCTATTACATAGATATGCAAAGTACAGAATTAAACTTTGAAAACGGGCCTCGCGTGCACGGGCACGGACCGGATTCAACAAACGGGCCTCGCGTGCATGGGCACGGACCGAAAAATCTGGGTTGGGCTGGAAAAAATGTATGCGGGCGGGTCATTGTCTGTCTTGGGCCGCGCGCTAGGGCAAAGCCCGATCGTGCGCCCGACCTCGCGTGCGCCGCCTACCCGCGTACTCCTCGCGGGCTTCCTCGCGGTCGCTAAGGCTACCACGACCCGACGAGCACACGTGCGTGGCCTTCCGTCGAGCGTCGAACATCTGCCGAGAGATGTCATCGCCCAGCGTTCGAAACACGCGACCGCGATGCGCTCATGGCGCGGGTTTCTCGCGCGCGAACGCCGCACCCGTCGCCCGCTAGCTCGCTCGCCCGCGTTGCTTCGCGGCCGAATCTCGCGACCACTCGCTCGCTCGCGTGGCGCCAGGGATCTCGTCTTGAACGCCGCCCGTCGCCGCGTCCTCGCGATAGCCCTCGCGACCGCGAGGCTCGATCGCGAAATCTTGCCGATGGACACCGCGTCTGTTTTCCCTTCGTGTCGTCTTTCGTGCTTTCGTCTTCGTTCTTCTTTACGAGATAAGATTTACGAATAATAAATCTAATCTAACCACGGATTTTCTCGTGGTGTAAAAACAAAATCCGACAAAATAATAAGCGAGCCACGATGAGCAGCGGATCCATAATTAATAAACGCGCGTAATAATCAAACGTGAATTAATCCAGCGAGCCAAGATTACGAACACGGCTCGATACCAATGTAGGGAAAACTTCGGTTTAGCCCTCGCCCGAGGATCTATCTTGGGTGTTTAATTCACCATACATTGATTATATTCCTAGCATGCGTCTATATAATTAATTGCAACACGTTGGGGTTTTTCTCGTGTTTACCTTTTGATCCGCCGAGGTGGATCGAGCGGGATGAGCGGATCGAGCGGTCGTGACTCGTGCTTTGACCTTCTCGAATCGTATCCGGATGCCCAATCTCCAACGTCGAGTGAGGGCGATCTATGGAGAATACTACAATCACACCTCAAACCCTAGCTTATTTTCGAGATTCACACGGTGATGGTGGGCGAAAATAATGCTCCAATTAATGAGGATTAACCTCGATTCTATCTCTTACCTTATATTTATAATGCACTACCTTAATCCCATAAGGAAAGGATCTATGCATATACCATAAATATAATTATATCCTGTAGGATAAAGAGAATAAAATCTTTCCTTTGAGAGCGATGAGGGCGCGATTTCTTCCAAAGAGTAACGGACTGGATGGGCCGACCAGGATCAAATCTGAGGAATAAAGATGAGCCTCAAATAAATTAATTATCTTATGTTCACCCGAACATAAATTAATTTATAAACATTTATTCATGCCACTAGAGAATAAATCTTGACTTACCCTTTATTACCGGTTGAGTCGGGCTTGCACTTAGACATTCGAATCCCGTATTTAAGATATCGACGTCCATTAATTATTTATAGCATTACATTGCTAAAATAATTAATATCTTTAATTCCTTAAGTAGTACCACTCAACCTTATTATTGTACTTGAGCTAACTCAACTGCGGGGTTTAGTACAATAAACTTTTGAGCTCCTAAGGGGCGTCATCATCCTAGCGGATACGGTGACTCGATCTGAGATAACTAGCGTGACATACAAGCACCGCCATCACCCAAGATGCGGAGAATATTGGGTTAGAACATATAACCTCACCCATGACAAGTCAAAGTGATGGTCAAGAACTCATACTCACCTAATACCTTATCGAGGTTTAGATCATCGTAAGTCACCGAGATCTTGGTTCTTCACGACGGTCGAGATAGAAGAACACATCTCATGTGATCCTTCAATACGTCGAGGCGTACCGGCATAGACAAGCAACTAAGTCAAGTCACTTCTTATCTATCTGCGGCTAAACCGACAACTCGTCCTTAAGTTGTCTCACCGGTTGTGAAACTTTTATATCTCATTAAGCTTGACCAATCATACGGACTTACGTGATCTTCTACACACCGTATGATCTAACTTATATATGAGATAAGGGGACACGATATATGCAATCAAGTATTCAAATCAGATAGGAGATTGTAATAGTGGTAACAGGAAACATTGTATATAAACTCAACCAAACTGCTTTCAGTATACAAATCCAACAATATTACCTCTATAATTCGGGTAATTAGAAGGTACTATACGAACTGGTACGAGAATGAGTAATACCAATTATGGTAACAACTTATATATATATAAATTTAAACGAATTTAAATATTTATGAGTATCACAATACGAGTTTGAGACCAAAATATGCAGTAATTTTTTTTATTGGGTCTGGGACAAATGCATACATTACATATTCTAGATGTGTCCGGGTGGCTGCGGGTGGCTAAAACTATTTTAATATCTAATATATAACATCTTTAATTCGGATGATTAGCACGTATTACTATACCAAAGTGGTACGGAAACTAATAGTAAAATTATTTTTAATCGATATAACATAAATGCATATATGTACATTCTAAATGAATTTCATAGATCGTATGGTTTCAAAATTATACTCTGAATCTAATTTCTAATACTTTTTATACTTACTTTTTAATCAGATATGAGACGGATACATGTATATATATTATAGATGAGTCCAAATGGCTGAAATATTTATATATCTAAATATATGACATCCTTAATTATGGTAATTAGCTGAAATATTACTATGCAGAATTGGTACGGAAAGTGGTAGCAAAATTATTTTTTAATCGAATATAGGATAAATACGTATGATACATTTTAAATGGATTTCATAGATTGTATAATTTTAAATTTAATTTATAATCTTTTCTATATTATAGAGATTTTTTTATTTAAATTAGTTTTCACTTTCTATATTTAGATAATCTTTTATTATTATTTTTTAAATATACATATAGTTTAATTTCTATTTTTTGCCGATAATCGAAGTGGAAAGAAATCGAAGAAATAACATCCTTACACTATTTTTCTATTATAATTTTTTCTATTCTTTACCACTTATTTCAATAAATTATCATAATACTATCATTTCGAAATAAAATATTAACTTTTTTTCATACTTATAAAATACAATATAAAGTGACGTTTGTCAAAACTCACAAGTTATACACTAATTTACAATATAAACGATCATTCCACTAATTACATCCAAGATCCATTATGACTACGTTACACGAAGAAATTTGACAGCCTCTGCTTCCCTGTTTCATATTTTTCTTTCGTTGGAAATTATCAAGTCGTCGTATTTGTTTAAGAAGGTCAAATATAACAATTCATATGGATCCTTTACTATTGTCGAAAATGTCAACTTTAGGCACTGGGGGACCATCCAAATTTATAATTGATGAGTAAAAACTGTAAAATGCTTTAAATCCCACTATTTTCTCCTCTTGAATAAAAAATTAAAAATAAAGATCAAAATTTACCGAATATAATACCTGAGCACATAATTTGCAAGATTTTATGCAAAACCTTGTGAAATAAAACTACTACGTAGGCCCACCAAAAAAAAAAACTATTTTGTGTGAAGGGGTTTATTAATGAAATAATAAATTCAACCAAACACCCTAGCTCAATTATGGGAACTTATGTAAGATCATTTGGGGGGGAGGTATAAATTTCTCATGCATGTGTTTTAGATGTATGATGTGTGTTTTATTGAACTCGAGATATTGTCGTATTGGAGATAAACAAATATAAATTAATATTTGAAAGAGTATAAAAATTTATTGGACAATTTTGACTCATCAAACAATTTAGAGTAAATATCAATTAATGTCCCAACATTTCACGATTTATCACTTAATACCCAACTTAAACATAGTGTTATTTTGATTCCTAACGTTCAGAAATTTTCATTTAATTTTCCGTCGTACAAACACTTACGTGGCTGCCGGAATTTCATGCTGAACTCCACCTCAATATAAAAATTAAATAAAAACGTGAAAAAACTCTTCCAAAAAGATGTCGTTCCATTTCTTTTCCACGCTAATAAAAGGGAAAAAAATAGAACGACGTCATTTTGGATGAGTTTTTTCATGTTTTTATTTAATTTTTATATTGACGTGGAGTCCGATATAGAATTCCGGTAACCACGTAAGGGTTTGTATGCTGAAAATTAATCGATATGACTTTAAGTGAAATTTTCTGAAATGTTAGGAACCAGAATAACAATATATTTATTTTGAGACATTAAGTGAAAAACTCGAAACTTTGGGATATAAACTGATATTTACCCAACAATTTAACACAATATAATTTTATTACTTCATTGTATAATGCACCACATATTAACGAAATTAGGGATGCACTTATTGAAACATTGGGAAATGAATGGCCTGGTACATGCTTGTATATTAATAAAATTATCTCTTCATTGTATTTATTTATGGTTGATTGCATGTTTATAAAATATCAAAATATAATTATGAAAGATTTAAGTCATAATTTCTCATTTTTCCCTAAAAACATTTGGTTGTGATTTAGTAATTTCACCCAATCTCAATAAAGAGAAGTACAATTAGTTTAATCGTATCGAAAACCTATTAGCTCAATTTACACATACAATTTTAACCATAATTATGAAAATAGTTATAAAAAAAAGCGAGATTTTTCATTGAGTTGAAAAATAGATTTTATGAATAAATATTACTCTCTCCGTCCATGAAATTTATTTACAGATTTTAGTAGTAAAAGTAGGTCATAGCAGATTTTTATATAAATAAATGAGTAGTATTGGGGAAAAAGTTATGAGGATTATGTGGAGTCCAGGTTCATAAGAGAAAAATAAATGTAGTCTTTATGTCTATAGACTATTTAAAGAAGAAATAAATAAATGAATTTTATTGAATGAGAAAGTATTGATCACAATAGGCATTTTCAAAAGTTTGGAAAAATCAGCATGGACCCATACAACGTTACTAACATTTTATAGACCCTAGATAAAAAAGAAATATAGGTCCTCATTTTTTAAAATTCATATAAAACCATCAGTCATTATTTTTTGTGCGTACTAGGTAAAACTTATGTTTCTTTATAATAGCTTGTAAACGACATAGAATGATTAAACCACACTTGAAAAATCGAGTGCGACTGACTTGAACCTATAGAGGCGATAATGAGGTTTGAACTCTTGACATTTGGTCAGATGAACTCACTTAACCATTAGACCGTCCAAAATGGTCACTTATATTATACTTATAAAATAAATCAAATTTGTAAATTTACGTAAAATTCAAGTGATCTACAAATAGAAATAGATAATAAAAAATTGTCAAAAACATATACAACTTACTTGTCATCCTTATATTTCTATATCTTAACTCTTATCTACGATACGATATCATAAAAAATAATTTAGTCGAATATTTACAGATTCAAAACCATTAATAATCACATCAATATCAATATTTATAATATATTTTGGGATCAAATGAAAATATATATCTATAAGTAAAATATATAAAGATTTAATACTTTAAACTTTAAAATAAAATAAAATATTTAAGCGATATAATATTTTGAATCCAAATAAATCTATATATTTATAAATAAAATTATTATTTTTAAATAATTTGGGTTCATGAGATGATAGGCTATGGCGATCGCCCGCCCCGGATAACCTACCCTCAGGTGTTACCCTGGACCCCCACCCGGACCCAGGCCGCGTAAAAAAAACCAAAAAACAGAGGAGGAGATTTTATAAGTAAAATAAAAAGTAGTTCCCTCATTCGGCCGTTGCGTTGCGTGTGAAAACCTAGCAACCCTTTCCCCACTATAAATACCTTCACCACCACCTCTCTCTCTGCATCTATCATCGTTTTCTCCCCACATCATATGTCTCAGCGGGCCAACGTCCCCCACTTCTCCTCCATCGCCTTCGGCCTGCATTCCCATCTCCTGGTTTCCAGTGAGATGAACTCCAATTCCAATTGGTCTTCCTCTTGATTTTCCTCTTCCCATTTTTTTTCCTTTCCTTTCTCCATTCTTTGCAGAAACGAAAAGAATCGTTTCCGCTATTTATTCCGATTTTCCGGAAACTCGTTGAGCAATTTCATCGAACACGTTATGGGCGTAAAGGGCTTCGTCGAAGGAGGCATCGCCTCCATCATCGCCGGCTGCAGCACCCACCCCTTAGATTTGATCAAGGTCCGTATGCAGCTGCAGGGCGAGGCCGCGCCGCCGCCGCCGCACCTCCGCCCAGCTCTCGCCTTCCCCACCTCCGCCGCTGCCGCGCAGAATGTCCACATCCCTCCCCCTCCCCCCCGTGTTGGCCCCATCTCCGTCGGCCTCAAAATCATCCAGCAAGACGGCGCCGCCGCCCTCTTCTCTGGCGTCTCAGCCACCGTCCTCCGCCAGACTCTCTACTCCACCACCAGAATGGGCCTCTACGACATTCTCAAAACCAAATGGACCGAACCCAACACCAACAACATGCCGCTGGCGCGCAAAATCGTCGCCGGATTAATCGCCGGCGGAGTCGGCGCCGCTGTAGGCAACCCCGCTGACGTCGCCATGGTCCGGATGCAGGCCGATGGCCGCCTCCCGGCGGCGCAGCGGCGCAATTATAAGAGCGTGGTCGACGCCATTGGACAGATGGCGAAGAACGAGGGCGTCGGCAGCCTGTGGCGCGGGTCGTCGTTGACGGTGAACCGCGCCATGCTGGTGACAGCCTCGCAGCTGGCCTCGTACGACCAGTTCAAGGAGATGATTTTGGAGAAGAATCTGATGAAGGACGGGCTCGGGACCCACGTGACTGCCAGCTTCGCGGCGGGGTTCGTGGCGGCGGTGGCGTCCAACCCCGTGGACGTGATCAAGACGCGGGTGATGAACATGAAGGTGGAGGCCGGGGTGGCGCCGCCCTACGGCGGTGCCCTCGACTGCGCCATGAAGACGATCAGGGCCGAGGGGCCCATGGCGCTATACAAGGGGTTTATTCCGACGATTTCGCGGCAGGGGCCTTTTACCGTCGTGCTGTTTGTGACGCTCGAACAGGTGAGGAAATTGCTCAAGGATTTCTGAAGAGAAATTTAGGTGATTGATGATGACGACAACCAAGGATAGTCTTTAAAAAAAAAGAAATTATTGATATGATTATATAGCTTAATAGTAATTTGGTGTAATTTTCGCTTCGTTTTAAAGAATATTAATGAAAATGATATATGTGTTTTGATTGACGCTTGAAACCAAAGTAATTTTCTTTTTCGATTTGATCTGCGGCATAAATTCTTGGAATCGATTACGTTCTGTATAGCGTGATGATGTTCCTCCTTTTTGGTTGCTTTTCTGCTCGTGATTCGAAATTAATTCTCTGCCAAATAGTTTGAGAATTATGCGTATTGCAGACGGAGAATTATTGTGTTCATATATACAAAAATATCACCTTCTAATTTTGATGACTTATTTTATTTACAAGTTTGTTTTGACTTGTGATTTCCATTCATAAGGGCATTGCAAGTATTATTTTTTTGGGGTGAAATTTACTCTTCCAATACTATTAGGCTTCATAAAACTATACTAATTGAGCCGAAATAAGGAGTCCATGCGACTTCATATCTCTCCTCCAAAAAACCTCGATTTGCGTGACGTAATATAAATGAAAACTATTACTATCAACATACTATATTTGTCTTCCTCTAAAAAAAAAGTATAATATATTGGTCTTAAAAACGCAAGAAAATTGAAACCTAAAAATTAAAATGCAGTGAAATTTGAAACTTTTGACGACCACGAGGTCTAGAGTCTAGACAAGGCCAAAAGGTAGTACTGGAATAATTCTAGATGCGAAACTATATGCCGATTTGCGCAACTTTGCAATGACAATATTCATTTAGTACGATTTATTTTATTAGTATTGTATTTATGATTTACTTCCATGTAATTGTAATCATTTGTAGGATCATCCGGCATGACCCAACAAGGAATACTAATTAAATAAATTCTCAAATTTCTATATGTTCTTTAATTGGGCTCAGATTTTTCTTTAGTTCAATTAGGTCTTTGAACCATGTTGTAATTATGTATTATACCATCAAGTGACTACTGACTACTCGCGGCTATAACTACTTAGAACGGTAGTACAAAACTTAGAGACAAATTCATATACAACCATTTGAATAGGGAACGTTATATTATTCATCATTTTAAAAATATATATTTTTAGTCAAATTGACTAAAATACTCCAATAACTGTGATAAAAAAAAAGTTTAAATATCACTTTGTAGTACAAATTGTATGCATGCTTCTTTTTTTTCCTTCAAAAATACCTCATATTTTCCTTAATAACATATGAATACTCGATAGATTGAATTTATTTCAAATCTAGAACGAACTCATTATCCCGAAATTGGAAAGCATGTTTGCAAGTACTCAAATAAGAGCCAATTGCCTTTTCTACAGATTTTTAGTTATCAACACGATTAGAAAAAATGGCTTCATCCTAGATTGGAAAATGAAGACAAAGTTATCATTGCAACTATTTGTATTGTTAGATTCGAGCAAGAGAATGCTCGTGGAATAAGAAAGAAATGAAATTAAAATTGTTTTTTTTTATCCATTCACCTTGAAAGAAATTAAAAACCACATTTTAAAATTTTTACAACTAAAAAAAATCAATATCAAAAGTAACTAGTTTAGAAACTCAAGTGAGCCAAATAAAAGCTCATTGTAAAGTACAATAAAATTCAAGAATTGACTTTACCAAATGAAAGTTCAAATATTAAGTTACAAAACCGTTAACATTCAAAAACTTATTTTATGTATAAATATATTTACTTATAAATGATATTCAAATTTCACCAACCATGAACGTTTACATTTGTATAAAAATATCATGGGGTGCAAGAAAAATTGGTTTACATTTATCGAGGTGCAGTATTTGAGTGGTCCGGTCATAACTTTCCCACTACAACTGGACTAAAGCCAATATTAGTGGAGAAACATACGACACTCGGAATCCCAAATCATATTTTCTGACCACAATTTCAAAATCAATAGTTGTAAAACAGTATCACAACCAATGAAAAGGAAAATGGTGGACTGTCAAATTTCATGCCAACTCCACAGGTTTAAAAATCTATTATACTATCCGACTCCGACACCTACACAAATCTCAATGAAATTGGCGCAAACGCGTTATTTATTTGAAATCTTCAATCGATGGCTACATACATTTGTCCTAAACTAATTAAATTAGGCATCACATGTTTTTATGCAGTGTATGCTTTTCAGAAATCATATGAATACCTTCAAAGACTTTTTGATTCACATCTTAAATTTAAATTTGTTTAAAGACTCCTTCCTTATAGTTCTTGATTCTTTTATAGAAAATTATGTAAAAGAACATCTATTTTGAGGCTGGTGAGATTGATGGACAACCTCTCATACCAGTAAATAAATAAGAATAAAATAAGGAAAACTAGAAAAACTAGCGTTACAACTTACAAGTACAAAAAAGAATTTAGCATTATGTAAATGAGCGTGTGCTCAGCACGGTATATCACAATTGTCTTATTTGATATTCATAAAAAGTGTATTATTTTTCTTTTTAGGATATTAATCTTTATTATTCAATTGCATAACCACTTCACTATTTACCAAAAAAATATTCCTATCACTCAGAATTTAATATATGATGAAACCTTTTTTCCACATAAATAATATTTATCAATAATTTTATTAAAATTCTTGTCATTCACACGTTGAAATTAGGAAACAGAGCATTAGCGTGTGGGACCCAATTACCTTTAAATAGGTGAGGTGATGCAAAATCTGCCAATCTTCCTGTAGTAGTAATTCATTAATAACATGTCTGCAGAGCGGCAATTTAAATCGTATCAACAATAAAAAATGGGTTTTCTTAAAAAATGGTAATTTACATGCGATAAAAATGTACATAGTTTACTGATCTAGAAAATTTCTATTGGACAAAATCGATGAGTTTTATTTCACATTCCTAGATAGAAATATCATATATCACATACAGTTTTTTACAGTATTTATTATAAATTTTAAAATATACATTTACAAATAAATGTATGAATTTCTAGACATATAGATACTGTGTACTAGATATGTGAGATGCAAGACCCAAGAACCGATCATCAAATTAATTTTTATCTTTTAAATTCAAAACATATACTCATTCTGTCCACAAAAAAACTTACATTATTTTTATTGGCACATGTTTTAATCATTCCGTCCACTGAAACCTTGAATTACTTTTATTGACACGGGTTTCACTGATGTTTCCAAAAATGAAAAATGTAAGTTTTGGTGAAAATCTCAAAAATGAATTAAATGTAAGTTTTTGATCAACATCTTCATTTAAGTGGTGATACTGATTAGTATAGGATTAATGACAATGAGCGCGTGTATTTAATTAGTAATTATATATAAAAATTCTACCCACATAATTGCGCATGTACAGTTTAATACGTCTCATGCCAAGAAAGTTACAACAGGTTGCCAAATTCTTGCCCGACACAACTCTATATTGTTTGGTCAATATTTGTAGAAAATAGAAAATTTTAAAAGCAAATAATTGTTTTTGGAGAGTTAACTTGGTGGTTAGTAAGTAATAATTAGAATTATACAGAGAGGGAATTTTTCTATAAATGTAAGAAAATGTCTGAAACACGAACATGAAAGTAAAAGTTGAACCACGGAAAACATGTCAAAAATAAGTTAAGAACAAAGTTTTTTATTTATTAATTTGGACGATTGAAAAAGAGGATAGATGGCTGATAAATCAGTATACGTTGGTATGAAAGATTTTGAGAAAGCGATAAAAACACGGGAGTTTTAACGTGGTTCGATCAAGAGAAAGATCTACGTCCACGGAGGTGATGGTCCTCAAGATGTTCACTATAATTGTATTACAATGAGTATCTCAAAGAGCTCTAGTATTCAGTAATTTGCTAACCCTTCTACCTTCAATCTAACTCCTATTTATACATAGACGTAAACCTTGTAACGAATCCCTTGATTGGCGGGCTCACGATCCTCCTATAACCGACCATGATCTTCACCATAATAGCCCATGATTTCCACCGTTACCCGTTATCTTCGCCTGACTCCGCTTTAATTAGGGTTTGGAGGCGTGATTCGGCGTAACCGAGTAGAGGCAGCGATGGAGTCGGGCCTAGCTCTTTTGGGCTGCTAGTGGGCACGAGAGGTTGGGTCATATCCTATCATAGCCACGAAAAGTCGAGGAATAGCCTTGCCGAGGTGAAGCGGAGAATGTGCTTTGCCGAGGCGGGATGTTGCTTGGTGAAGTTGTTCGCGGAAGGTTCTCGATCTCTCGCCGCAAAGGAAGCGAATTATGACTGGATAGCGGTCTTTGTATAGGGTACACGAGGTTTGATGCAAGCGGCTTGCTTTTTGGAGGACGTCGAGATCCGAATCAAGGAGAATCATTTGTTAAAGGTGATGTTCGTTGGCGGGGAACCGAGGTCCGATCTGGTAGGCGCCTCTTGAAGGAAAACCGAGGTTCGACACAGTATGGCTCCCCGCTTTCTAGAGGGCGTCGAGGTCAGGCACGAATGGCTTATGCCGGTCGAGGAGGACATGGGCGTGTCCAGGTCCGAGCTCAATGTAATCATTACGTGATCGGTGGCGGTGCATGCTTACCATAGAGTCGTCATACGCCGGGGCGGTGGTTGGGCGCTTGAGCAGTGCGACGCGTCGATTACACATCCAATCGCGGATGAGCACGTGTGATAAGCGAAATGGCAGATTTTAGGCGCCATTCGTCCTATAAATAGGTCCAAATGAGGCAACTGTTCATTTTCTTCTTGACGCTTTTATTCGAGAGCATACCAGAGAAATTCTCAATTCCTCTTTCAAACTTTATTGAAGAAATCGGATATCTCGCTCGGAAAAAGTAAGTATGTACTCTTCATCTTCTCATTCCTCTTCTCGCTCGATAATTACGGTTCGGTTTGGGTTACGGCGCCCAGATTCGATGTGAGGATTATATATGCCACAACCGCCTAGGTAAATCTATAGGACTTAGTTCTAGGGTTTCGCGGTGTCATCGGTATGGGATGACATCGAGTTGGTGCGGCGAGATCAACTTTAACGACGGAGGAGCTCTTGGAGGTTGCGAGAAATATCTCATTCCGGAGGATGCATGGTGGTGCTGCGAAACCCAATGATAGGCGATGGCCCTCAGGAGGGTTTATTACCATTTTGTAGATAGTTTAATAGGCGGGCTTAGGTTTCCTTTTGCCCTATTTTCCTTAGCCTTCAAGTATTTTCGGATCCCCATATGCCACCTCGAATTCTATTAGGTCGGTTGTTGGGCTAGGGTTGGCTGTTATGGCATAGGCGAGGAGTTCTCTTTTGAAGTTTTGATCGTTTTTAGCATCAAGTCTATAGGGGTGTATTATCTATCACCTCGCACGAAGTTTAAGATAGCGTCCCTCGAAGGTATCCCACCGCAAAATAGATATTTCTTCTGCGGGTGAGGGTATCCGAGGTATGAGTGGGGCCTTGGTGCGATGAAGGGCGTGAAAATCAATCCCAGGCCCCATGGAGAAGATGTTGAGCGATATGGGTGAGATCCTATCGATTAATTATCTGAGGATGACTTGAACAATCTTTGAAATGAGTGTTTATAGAGACGAGCGCCCGATGTCGGTCTGATTTGGGTGAGGCAACCTTCTTATCTTTATCCTTCCCGTCGATTTCGTTGGTGCTTCGAAATTCTTATTCTGTCTGCGATGAAGATTGACCCTAGCGAGAGAAGTCGATATAGCGGGCTCGCCACGCCTGCACCATCTGGCGAAGGGAGCGGCGAGGAAGAAGGCGGGCGGCGAGTCCACCCACCAACCCGTGGTGGTAGTGGGCGCCCGAGGACTTCTTGATTGGCCTCGAGCGACCTCGAGCCCGGACGCGGAGATCGCGGTTCATGGCCGATCCTTGCAGAGGTGCCGGCTTCCAAGCCTCCTTTATCCTTCCCAAAGGTATAAGTCGCTACTCTTCTCCTTTGTAATTTTGTCGTTCTGCGTTGCTAATTTATTTTATATTAGGGATGCGGCCTCGGTGGCGGTGAGATGCACCGCATGGCCGGTTTTGTCGCTGAGGCGCCTCGCAATATGAGGCCATGGAGAGAAAGCGGCGCTACCAAGCTCGAGGGCATTCTTGAATCCGCGTTGACGCCGCCGGGCGGACACCGAACTCTGCAAAGGCGAACGCCGTTACAAGTGCGGCGGCGCCTTAAAGAAGAAGGACCGGGCCTTCTGGTGGCCGTGCAAGTGGAGCGCTCGGGAGGAGGCTGCCGAGGCCGAGAAGAAGGCGGCAGCAGCAGACAAGTGCCTTGCCGGCGAGCGAGGACCTATCTTGAGGGCCTTCGCCAACAGCTTATTGAATCGAGCTTTCCTCTTTCATCTCCGACTGGCGGTGTAATGAGG
The DNA here is from genome assembly GCA_036937905.1 of Salvia rosmarinus. Classification (NCBI taxonomy): domain Eukaryota; kingdom Viridiplantae; phylum Streptophyta; class Magnoliopsida; order Lamiales; family Lamiaceae; genus Salvia; species Salvia rosmarinus. The sequence goes on from CM072816.1 coordinate 10,368,842, forward strand.
CCGCGGTGATATCTCCCACCGGAAACGGGCGGCGAGAGACTGATTTTGACAAGGCCCGGCCACGGTTGGGTTGAGTCGCGCCTCGGGAGGTATACATGAATTATGCCCGCATAATCGTCGGGCGACCTCCTTCCCGTGGTGGATGCCTTGGCATCTTCTCGCCTCGCTCACGCGGCGGAGGCAGTAACTTTCGGTGCAAAGAAGATGAAGGCGTGGAGCTTGAGCATTCCTTGCGAGGTGAGAGCGAAACCGGGAGGCGGGACCGAGCTCGGACGTCGCGCCTTCCGGAGATCGGCGGCCCTTGGAGGCGGCGGTGGGTGGCGCGGCGGTGGCCAGCGGAGAGGTCGGTGAGTCCGGCAATGAGCACGAGGTCGGTGGACCTAATGTAATAAGGCGATTTGCGGGGTCGATAGGACCTTATGTTATACAAACTTCTATTGAATAATAGACATCTTCTTAAAATGCCTTTTGTGTTGTTTATTTCTAGCATTCCACGTCTCGATACTTGGACTTGATCATTAGTTACTAACAAAGTGAAAGAAGTCCGAGGTGCTCGGTCGAGAAGGATGAAGAGGTGACGTCTTGGAGGAGTCGGTCGGCGGTGACTCGAGTTACGGCGGCATGGATGTCGGCTCGGCATCATCAACGGAATGAAACGAAGTTGCATGAGGTGATGCGAAGTGGTCCGTCTCGGCCGAAATGAGGCGTTAAAGTTAAGGATTACACAACTCGAAGTCCGGGGCTGATTGCTCTGCGAGATGTGATCGAGGGCGGTGATGCAATGCGAGCAGCTCGGTGGCAATGAGAGGCGGCTCGGATCTCGGAAGAGCATGCGAGTATGAGAAGGTAATCCGCGAGTGGTGGAACTACTATATCTGAAGCCGACGATCGAGTTCGAGCTTGTTGGCGGAAGACATGGTCTTTGAGGATGAGGAGGGCAAATAGCAAAAGTTTAAAGACGCCTCGACTACATCACGAAATACATGCAAATGTACGAGATCGTTATAAGCAGCGCATGCCCCGATCCAGTGAGTCTGGCGGCGCGCCGTGGTCCAATAATTGAAGAGCTGAAGAGGAGGCGGCTACGCCGACCACGGCGAAGTGCTCGTCTAATGGGTCCACTGAAGGGGGCGCTTAGAGGACGGCCTTTCGGCGGTGGAGAGGCAGGCGTGCGAGGCGGCAGGTCGGCGTGGAAGGCGGCGGTTCGGGGATGAGGGCATGGTCACGGCGGCGTCGAGCTCACGGGGTCGAGTGTGGCCTCGGTGCAGATCGCATCCCGGGCGAAACCCGCATGTCGGTCGTTGCGCCCGGAGCGGGCCGAGGTGGTGTCGTCCTCATTGATTGGGTGGAGGCACCGAGTTCATTCGGGTATTCATCGCCGACACAGGGATTTTGTTGAGAACTACCTCGACTTGGTGAGTCCGGCGTGGCGAGCCCTAAGCCCGAATGAGTTTGTATATAGCGTAGAACTTTGTATGTAGATATAAATGTATTTAGACTCGTTTGAAGTGTACGTTTTCCTCCTTAGAGGTATAAACATAACAGGACTTCGTTTTGGTCGTAAATGTATTTATCTTGTATCTGATGTATATTTTCCCAAATAAAGGGCATAATTTGATGAGATCCGATCTGGATGTCCTTTACATGTAGATTTTTCAACTTAATGAGCAATCTGTATGCGTGCATGTAGACTTCACATTAATGATTAGTCATGTCGTTGCCTTTGAGATGTTCAATTCAATGAGTAATCTACGAGTGCGGTGGCGCTTAGTGAGTACCCTACTTAGTGGGTTTTTTCATCTTCGTGAGGCGTCCCCGTGAAGGTTAAATCGCGGTATATCCAATAGATGTTCGCATATAAATAAAATGGAATACTCATTAGAAAAATAAATATTTTATTCAACAAGTATATAACATCGCACTTGGCAAAGCAGTAAGGAGACTAACATAAGGTTTTAAAATCGAAGCTATGTAAAGTACCTCCTTAAATGAGAAATATGCGAGTTAGGGATAAGCGCACGGATAGGTGAGATAGCTTGTAGCCCCTTGCCGAGGTCTTCGTGAGCGCGTATGGGCCTTCCCATGTCGGATCAATTTGTTAAGGCGTTCGGCTCTCGGCTTCATTATTTCGTAGGGCGAAGTCGCCTACTTTGCAATCACGGAGGCTTTGACCCTTTGTTGTAATACCGCGCGACGACCTTTGTACTTAGCCGTTTATGAAGGCGAGTTCGCGTTCTCTTGAGAGCATCAAGGTTGGCCCGCAGTCGTCTTCGTTCCATCGGGTCAAAGTGAAGAGTGCGTGGGCTTGGTGCGCCGATTTCGGTGGTATGACGGCCTCGGTTCCATAGACCAAACCGAAAGGCGTTTCTCCGTCTGAAGTCCGAGTGTCGTTCGTGGGACCCGAGAGGACTTGGGGAGGTTTTCACCCCAATCACCTTTAGCTCGGTCTAGCCTCTTCTTTAATCCTTGTATAATCGTGCGGTTCGTCACCTCGGTCCGACCATTCGCTTGCGGGTGTGCGACCGGGTGAGCGATGATCGATCTGGAGCTCATCGCACCACCCTTGAAATTTTTATCGGCGAACGGGTGCGTTATCCGAGACGAGAATGTGCGGTATGCGAGCGGCGGACTATATTCTTCTACGAAGGTCAGATCCTTTTGCTCGTGAGGTTCGAAAGTGGCTCGGCTTGACCCATTTTGTGAAGTAGTCTGGGCTCGACTAAATATCGAAGCGACACGGTGCTCGGTCGAGCGGACCAGCGATGTCGATCCCCATTGCATGAAAGGCCATGGGCTCTGCAGTTGCTCAAGTCGGTGCAGGGTAGCTTTTGACCGTGGAGTGAAGGCGGCACCGGTCACTTTTGGCGAGTTCACCGAATCTTGAATAAGGGTGGGCGATAATATCCGACCTCAGCGTCTTCTTTGAAAGAGACCGTGAGCCGATGTGGCTTCCGCAAGATCCTCTATGAATCTCATTAAGCACATAGTAAACTTCTTGCGCCCAAGGCACCTTAGGAGGGTTGAAGGTAAGACTTCCCAGAGCCCTCATACATAAGATATTCAGGATTTCACCATCATCTTTTGGCCTCAAGCCGATCCACGAGGTAGTGTGCCAACTTCCGGTATGCTTTTAGGGGCGTCGTCCGGTTTGGTTCGACCTGCGAGATAACGGCGGCGTGGGCGCCTCAATGCTTCGGAATGAACTTCCTCCAGCGGCGGTTTGCCGATGACGAAGCCAATTTACTAAGGATGTCGGCTCGGCTGTTTTCCTCTCGTGGGATTTGATTATCTTGAAATATCTGAATGAGGCGACATCTCTTTTGCGCTTCTCAAGGTATTACTTCATTCGATCCTCCTTGGCCTCGTATGTGCCCAAGACACAGTTTACTACGACACAGGAATCACCAAATATCTGGACTTTATCCACTTTCGATTCCTTTGCAGGCGGAGTCACGAGATCGGTGCCGTACTCCTTCGTTATTGGTGGTCGGGAAGGTAAACCGGGCGTCGTCACTTCTTGCTTATCTGGGCCGAGGAGGAGGATACAGCTCCATTGCCGTCTTGCATGAAGCTCAGTCACATACATCTTCCAACAACCAACGGGTGATGCAAGGACGGTTCATCCGCCGTGAGGCGGGGTGACCTCATTGCCGAGAGGCGACCTCGGTGAATTGACCTCCACGGAAAATCTGCAAGGGCTTGCCCTTTTATGGCCGACACAGGGGAGTATGAGATGTCGTGCTCGCCGAGCTCCGGTGCCCACATAGCTATCGTCCGGATGACTCCGGTTTTGATAAGACTTGTCTTAAAGGTAAGTCCGTTAGTACACGGCGGAATGAACTTGAAAGTAAGGCCGGGCGTCGCTTGCGTTCACGGGGCGAGCTACCTTCTCGAGGTTGGTGTACCTCGTCTCGGTCCTTTGAGAGTCCGGTGATGAAGTAGATGGGGAGTTGCCGTCCCTCTCATCTCGCACGATGCCGCTCGATTGCCTCGTCCGAGGCGGACAGATACAATGATAGAGTTTCACCTTGCTTTGGGGCGGATAGAGTCGGCAGGTCGGCGAGATATTCCTTCGGTACCTGAAGGCGACAGTGTTGTTCTGCCGGTGAAATCTGGAGCTCTCCTCGGGATCTTGAAGAAGGAAGTTGCTTCTCGGCATTCGAGATAGGAATCGGGAGGCGGCTGGCATCCGGTGAGTTTGTGTATTTCACGGATGGTTCTTGGGACTGCATGTCGAGCACCGTTTTCACCTTGGTAGGATTGGCTTCGGGCCTTCTTGAGAAACCCAACATCCCGAAATTTACCGTCTTCACCACGAATGTGCACTTACGGGGTTAAGCTTGAGGTTGGCCGACTGAGGAGGCGAAGAATAGTTTCGAGGTCGTCGGTGCAGTTCTCGCCTTTTGCTGACCACTATATCGTCGACGTGAGACTTCAACAATTTCCCTATGTGATCTTTGAAGATTCGTCCACCATCCTTTGGTAAGTAGCTCCAGCGTTTTTCGGACCGAAGGCATCTTCCGGTGGCGAAGACAAAGTCGATAATGAACAGCTGTTTTTGGGCGTCTTCCGGCTCATCGGGACTTGGTGGTATCCTTTGTATAAATCCAGAAATCAAGATCTCATGCCCCACCAGCGCCTCCACCTTCTTGTCGATGTCGGGAGGGTATGATCCTTTGGGCGGTGTTTGTTGAGTCGGTATAGTCGACACACATCGCCATCCCTCTCGGCTTCCGAACTACAGGGATTAGCCATCGGGTTGGGTATTTAACCTCGTCTGAGTTTTAGCCTCATGGGTTGGGTTACCTCGTCTCTTATGACTGGTATCGCTCATGACAAAACTTCTTTTCTTACATCGAACCGGTTTAGTAGCGGATCGATGTTGAAACGATGGGTTATGAGCTCGGGCGAGACTCGGTCATGTCGAATGGAGACCATGCAAATACATCTCTATATTCCTTAGAAGTGCATGACTGTTGGCGAATATTGGTGAACCTTGGGTGCCAACCTTGACAACTTTGGAAGGGTCGCCGTCGTATAGTGAAGATTCTCGGTCGAGTCGTCCAGGGTGGCAACCGGAGGGTTATGTAATTACTAGGCTGAGGTAAGGCCGCGTCTTGGGTTGAGACTTCGTAGGCATTCTTTTCTTTGCCGTTTGGTCACCCAGATGTTAACACTCCCACCGGGTGGGTATCTTAATGGTAAGGTGGTACAGGAGCGAGGCGGCCACAGTTGCATCTGACCAATCTCTTCCGGGATAATGTTGTATGGAGAGGAGCTCGGACCGGGAAAAATTGAATGGCCTTAGTAGCAGGCACAGGAGCACGTCCTATGGTAGCAGGAAGGGTAATGACACTTCGGGTTGAACCGCCTCTTGAGTAAAGCTCCATGGCGGGAAGGTGCGGGGTGTACTAATTCCTCCAACATCAAGTTTATCGAGACAGCTACGGAATATGATGCTAACGGAGGCTTGATGTCAACGTAGACCCGATGTACATTCTTGTTGCCTACCACGGCTTGTATAGTAATGGCGTCCCGGTGAGGCATGATCTTGGAGTCTTGGGTGGTCCTTGGAGAACACGATGTTCTCTCCATCTCGAGTCGCTTATTTTTCGGCTCCTCGGGGTCGACCTCGAGCCTCATTTCGGCGACGACCTCGTCGTACCAGCTGGCGATCGGTTATAGCATAGACACTGCTCCATTGCATTGGGACCTTTGTCCTCGTCATCTTCGGTCGGGTGCCGTTGAGGTCGGTGCACGATTGTTACCACCTCCATTTTCCCTCTGCTTTTTATTACCCGACCGGTCGGCCGATGTACTTCTTGACGCTCCTTTCTTGTGAGCTCGTCAATCTGTGAGCTTAAGGACTTGCAATCTTACGTATCGTGATCGTACCCACGGTGGTAGTCACAATACTTTCTGTTGACTTCTTTTTGGATCCTCGCTTTCATAGGAGGAGGTTTTGAAAGAGCTCGATGTGAAGCTCAAATATTTCATACAGGATTTGAATAGGCGCTCGCTATTACCGGGGTTTGGCGAGGTCCCGGCCTTGATTCTCTGGGCCCTTTTGATTCTTTCGAGCGCACTTGGCGTTCGGCACCTCGACCCGATCATCGGCTTCCTTCTTTCGATCCGGTTATCATCCCGGATCTCTCTTCTTCGGTCCGACTCATCCCTTTGACAAAGTTGTCGACCAAGGTCCAAAGGCGACTAGTCGTCTTGGTACCGTCGCGGGTGATCTCTTTATTGAGCACCGGGTCGGATCCCGTTCTTGAATCGTTGATGATGTAGAGATCGTTACTCTCATCTATTTTAAGGGATTCCATAATGAATCTGGAGGCGAAATTGACATCGTCTCGTCCATATGGCGGTGTAAGTAGATCGGATGAAGGTTGTTGGGCGGCATCTTTTGGTAAGCGCCATTTGAGCGATCCATGAAGTCTTTGAAGCAATGGATCTTTGTTACGCGAGCGAGTGAACCAACGTCGGCGTTGGAGATCGACACCTCGGGAAGACCTTACACATATGGAAATCTTCCATTCCTTGGTTTGCCATGTTGGTGGTATAGGCAAATAGGAAGTCGGAAGGATCTCCAAGGCCATCGTGTGCGGCGATATTCGGAGCCCGGTATCGGCGTGGCGAGGTGTATCGAGTCTCCTTGAAAAGGAGATAATTCGTCCGTGCGGTCGAATCACGGGAGCTCGTTACCATCCTCTCCGGAGGAGTGGGAGATCGATAGCGGCGTCTGTCGACTCTTGAGGGAGTTCGACTGCCTTTCCTCCTTTCTTTCCGCCCATTCACATGGGTATCACGTCGAGGTGAACGGCTCCGCGTAGGTGCGAGGCGAATGAACCCGGGTATTGGGCGGTCATTGTGCCGTGGTGAGCGTTGATTATTTCAAGAGGTGAGCGACCTCGATTGCTGTAATCACCACCGGGCACTCTTGAGGGCCCGCTCCGTTTGTCCTCGGTTGAGGAAACTCGGAATTGATTGAAGTTGGCATTGAGGAATTCGGACCTTTGCTCGACCGAGGACCTCGTGGGAGCGGTGAACCTCACATTCACCGTCGAGGTCGGCATCTTCCTCCTCGTTGGAGCGACCATCCTGAGGGTTTATGGAAGCATTCTCCATGGAGCCCTCAGGTGTATGACCGCTGGTAGCGTCCGCGATCCTCTTTCCCGGCGTTGTGTGACTACACGATCGTCCTCTGCCGGTTGTTGCCGACATCACCGGCGATGCTTGCGTTTGCGTGTCCTTGCCGTGAAATTGTAGAAAACACGACTTTTGTTGAAAGCAGAAAAAGAGGTTCCCAGACGGCGCCAATGATAAATCGGATCGTTGGTATGAAAGATTTTGAGAAGCGATAAAGAACACAGGAGTTTTAACGTGGTTCGATCGAGAAAGATCTCGTCCACGGAGGTGATGGTCCTCAAGATGTTCACTATAATTGTATTCAATGAGTATCTCGAAAGAGCTCTAGTATTGATGATTTGCTAACCCTTCTACCTTCAATCTAACTCCTATTTATACATAGGCGTAAACCTCATAACGAATCCCTTGATTGGCGGGCTCACGATTAGGGGTGTCTAGCGGTTCGGTTTGGTTAACCGAATCAATTTTTTCATTAACGAACCGAATTTCTTCGAAAAAGTGGGCGAAACCGAACCGTTTTAAATTTTGATTAACGAAAACCGATCGGTTCAAGCGGTTCGGTTTTCGATTAACCAAAAATCGAATTAAAATTAATTAATAATAAAACAAATAAAATAATAATAAAAACAAATAAAATAATAATTAAAATAAATAAAATAATAATTAAAAACTGAAACTTATTAAAAATAGATAAAATATTTAACAATAATTAATAAAGTAATAATTAAAATTTATTTTCATAATTTTTAATTAATTAATTAGTAATTGAAATAATAATTAAAAATAAAAAACGGTTTTTCGGTTTTTCGGTTCCGAACCGTTCGGTTATCGGTTAACCAATAACCGAATTTTTTTTCAACTCTGGAACCGAAACCGAACCGATAACCAAATTTGTCGGTTTTCGGTTAACCGAATTTGTCGGTTTTGGTTCGGTTCCGGTTTTAACCGAAAACCGAAAACCGTTTAGACACCCCTACTCACGATCCTCCTATAACTGACCATGATCTTCACCATAATAGCCCATGATTTCCACCGTTACCCCATTATCTTCGCCTTGACTCCGCCTTTAATTAGGGTTTGGAGGTCGTGATTGAGGCGTAACCGAATAGAAAACAACGATGGGTCGGGGCCTAGCTCTTTTGGGCTGCTGAGTGGGCGAGAGGTTGGGCCATATCCTATCAATGGCATATAACATCTGCTACTAAAAGATGAGGTTTAAAGGTAAGCTTTTCCTAGTGAATTATAGTTATCTGTGAAGATTGTAATTTTGATGTTGGGTCTGTTCATTAACATCGAATTTCCTAGTGTTATAGTCATACAAATTTGAAATAGGTGTTTTCTCTCTCTCTCTCTCTCAAAAAAAAAAAATTAAATTGGTGAACATTTTTTAATGGAAGAAAAGATGATGTAGAAGGACTATATTCCATCCTAGAACCTCTATAAAGATATTGTATTCGTTTATTTATTTTTCTCTTTATGATTTGGTCTGTTTATATGTCCACAACAACAAATACAAGAAGCATACAATTATACAAACACTCTATTGTTTCAAAATTAAGTTAAGATCACCCTAAGTACAATTTTTTTTGATCAATTTAATATGAAAATTGTAAAAGCCGCGTCACGGTAGACTCGGGCCCGAGATATTTGGCATCGGGCATTAACCACTTTACCATTAGGCCAACACACACACACTAAGTAGGGCTGTAAATGAGTCAAGCTATTTGTGAGCTATTCGGAGCTCGGCTAGATAAAAGTTCGTTCGAGTTCGCTTAGTGAAGCTCGTTAGCTAAACAAACCAAGCTTGAGCATGATAGTATTCGGCTCGTTAGCTCGTGAACAAGTTCGTTAACTGATTTACTTTGAAAATATAAAATTATTAACTAGATATAATTATTTTCTTTCTATAATTAGTAATAATTGTGCTAAATCTCTAACTATTTTTATTTGTTCTAAGAAATCAATAAATATATTGTGTTATTATGGATAAATTAATTTATTTTTAAAATAAAATAGTCAATATTCTAAACATAAATCTAAATTTAGAAAGCTTGTTTGGGTTCGATTAAAGCTCGAATAAGCTCGTGAGCTCGAAATATTCGATAAATAAAACTCGAGACTCGGCTCGATACTAAACAAACCAAGCTTGAGCATGATGGTATTCGGCTCGACTCGATTTGATTACATCCCTAACGCTAAGTACAAATTTAGCTAACTAGCTCAATACAATCAGACAACTAACCAACAAGCTTTTGTGATTTTGCAGTTTACTTTAGCGCTTCCACACCTAAAGTTTTTTCAATTAGACTTCATTTTGTTAAGTAATTTAGTAGTTAATAGAAGTCATCATATATATATATATATCAATTAATATAGAAATTTTAAAGCTTGCGTCACGATGGATTCGAACCTGAGACCTCTAGTCTCATGCATCAACTACTTTACTATTAGGCCAATACACGCACACAAGAAATCATCATATATATATTTTTGTCAATTAAATATAGAAATTTAAAGGTCATGTCACAGTGGACTCGAACCTGAGACATTTGACCTTTAACCTTGGATATTAACCATTATACCAATAAACAAAGACACATACAGAAGTCATCATATATTTGCTGCTAGCTATCTATGTGCCCAAGTATCTACGCATGCAGGACGCTTAGATGGTTGACTAGCTACAAGGCCTACAACTATCTTCTTGATTTTTACATTGCACTGCATATTGATTTTCTTAATTTTATTGTGTGATTGAAATCAATTTTCAATGTTGTCAATAGTCGGAAAAATTATATATTCTAAAATGCATGTCTTGCTCATATGATTTTCTTTGAGAAGTTTTCAGGTTTAGGGTGTGATAGTACACATAGTTGATAAATACACTCACGAATCAAGATTTCAATATGTTTCTTTCCAAAAGGACCAGCTAAATGCACCTAGTACCTCCAACCATATATCTACAAAATAAACTTTTATATGGTCTCACTATAATATGTAATAATTATATCTATCTATCTATCTATCTATCTATCTATCTATCTATCTATCTATGAGATATGTATATATATATATATATATATATATGAGATATGTATATATAAACAAAAGAAAATATACATAGACAAAAGTAATTAAAAAATAAGAAAAAAGAAAGACTCGTTTCCAACATTTTTCAACTTTTTCTAATGGTATAAAAGTTGGATTCCAACTTTTTTAAACCCAAAAATTTGAAAAAAGTCACCATTGGAGTTAACCTAATAGGTGTATTAGAAACGCACAACACCCATTTGTTGAGTCGGTAAACTACTAAGTGTTGTTAGATTATGATTAAATAATGAGATTGTGAGTATATTTGAGATATTAATGAAAATATAGGACATGTTAAAATACAAGGGGATGGTTTGGAGTATTTTGGATAAACCGACAAAAAATACTCTCATTCGTCCACGGAATTAGTTTACTTATTTTCCATTTGAGCCGTCCACGAAAAACGTTTACTTTGATCTTATGGAAATGAACTCCACATAACCTTCCTAACTTCCCCTCCTATATGTTATATAAGCGTGTGACTTCAAAACCGAAAGAATCTATTTGCAGAAGATCAAGAGTTAAGGGACTTGGTTGCAATTATGTTTGCACTGAAGTTTGTTATAACTGCATGCTGCATGGTTAGTTTTCGGTTGATATATAGCTTGATCATTCAGCTGATATGCACGCCTATTATTCCCATCATTTTGTAGTGTAATACAATACTAAAGAATATCAGTGAATAATATAGGGATCAGAGGATAGGAGGAAAGAAGCAACGTGTAGTTGCAGGTTCTTGGATATTCTCCATTCTGTATCTTGTATATTGCTTTGCATTCTATACATCCGTAAATCGATTGACCCCCGTGGGCGTGGCGAAAAGTCGAACCACGTATATCATGTGTTCATCTACAATCTTTAATTGTTCATAAAGAAGCGATCGTATCAACATTCATTCTCACGGCAGATCATAGTGTTGAGGAATTTTTACAATTGGCGTCGTCTGTGGGAAGCCGAAACACACGATCAAAAGATGTCCATGACGAAGTTCGAAGCGGAGAAATTCTGTGGGAAAAATGATTTCGGTTTATGAAGAATTAAGATGAAAGCGTTAGTTCAACAAGACTTAGCGGATGCTCTAAACGGAGAAAAGGGATTATCGAAACCCCAACCAGGAGCGAAGGCGGGATTGATGGAGAAGGCTCACAACGATCATCTTGTCTCTAAGTGACAAGGTGCTTGTAAGTAGCGAAGGAACCGAATCGATAGCAGTATGGTCAAAACTCAAGGTCATACATGACCAAGTCTCTATAAACCGGTTGTACATGAAACAAAGGCTTTATTCTTACAAGCATTCGAGGAAAAGGGGATCGAAGATCAACTGGATGAGTTCAATAAATCTTTGGACGACCTTGAGAATATTGATGTAAAATTGAAAGATGAGGATAAAGCAATAACCCTCTTGAATGCTCTTCCAAAATCCTTGGAACACTTGAAGGACGCTATGCTATATGGAAGAGAGCGATAATCAGTAGAAGAAGTTCGATCTGTACTGTGAGCGAAAGAACTACAAAAAGCAGAATGAGGAAGGCGAGATTCTATGGCGGAAGGATTGGCTATCAAACCAAGATTCAACAAAGGAAATAAGTTCAAGAAATTCATCAAGATTCAAAGAAAACGATTCATTCAAAGGAAATGACACCGAGGAAAGGAAACTAGAAAATGCCATCATTGCAAGAAAGTTGGCCATCTAAAGAATGAATGTTTCATATGGAAGAAGAAGCGGTCGATAAAGAATCGAAACCCGATATGGAAGAAATTGTTGAGCACTATGAAAGTACAAAGATATTGAATATGGTAAATAACCACATTAAGGAGGAATGGATTCTTGATTGGGTTGTACATTCCATATGTGTCCTCATAGGAGCTGGTTTTGAGAATCCGTAAATCTTGATGCGGGTTACGTGTTGTTGGGAAACGACCAAGTTTGTGCGATAAAAAGGTATTGGAAGCATCAAACTCAAAGTGCATGATGGATCGAGAAAGATACTTACGATGTAAGGTACATTCCTCGACAAGAGAAACTTAATTTTCCTTGATGCGTTAGAATCAAAAGTGCAGTTTAAGTCGGAAGATGGACATTTGCATGTTATTAAGAACTCTAAAAGCTGTCATGAAAGGAGTTAGAAACCAATCTTTATATTATCTTGTAGGCGAGGCGGTGATAGGTGAATCTTATTCTAATGTTCAAGATGAATCTATCTTGTGGCATATGAGACTTGGACATGTGGGAGAAAAGGGGTTGAATGAATTGTTAAAGCAAGAAATTTTGAAAAACCCCAGCATGTTTAAGATTGATTCATGTGAGCAATGTATACATGGGAAAAGTAAGAAGCTACCCTATGACATTGGCAAACACACTTCAACTGCTCCTCTAGAATATGTACATTCAGATTTATGGGGACCTTCTAGGACAGAAACCATAGGAGGAGGAAGATATTTTCTTAGTTTAATTGATGATTATTCGCGGAAGCTATGGGTATACATCCTGAAAACCAAATCAAGCATTTATTAAGTTCAAAGATTGGTGCAAAGAAGTAGAAAGCAGAAAAGGTGTTTCTCGAAATGTTTAAGAACGAGATAATGGTTTGGAGTTTCGTTCAACGAGTTTGAAGAGTTCTGCAGCAAAGGCATTAAGAGGCACAAAATTGTGCCCGTAACTCATGACAAAATGGCTTGGTGGAGAGAATGAATAGAACTATTCTTGAGAGGGTTAGATGTATGTTCTTGACCTCGGTTTGCCAAGAAAGTTACGGAGGAAGGCTGTTTCTGACCGACAATCTTATAAATAAATGCCCAAGTTACGCAAAGAATTTGAAGACACGGAAGAATTATGGAGCGGAAGAATTTGATTATTCTTACTTAAGGACTTTCGTGTCAAGCATATGCTCATATAAAGCAAGATAAGTTAGAGCGAGAGCTCTCAAATGTGTGATGTTGGGATATCCGAAAGGTGTGAAAGGATATAAATTGTGGTGTTATGAATCAGGAAATGAGAATGTAATTATCAGCAGAGACGTTGTGTTCAAGGAAAGTCTGATGCCTTTTCTAAATAAAGATGGTGATCCTCAAGCAAAGAAATACAAGAACGCAGATACATCCGATTTTGAGGTGGAGTTTGAAGGTTCAAATGCACCTACAACTGGACATAAGAATACAGAAGATGGTCCAAATCAACTTGAGAATGATCGACCGATCAAGGCGACGAAGGATTACAAATTGGCAAAAGATAGGCGAGAAGAACTATCCACCCACCAAAGAAGATTTGGACATCTTGATTTGATATGTTATGCCCTTAATGTTCTTTGAAGATATAGTTTATCAAGAGCCAAGAAATTATTTGGAGGTCATTATGATGAGGAAAATGATCGATGGATTTTGGCTATGAAGGAGGCTGGATTCTTTGGAAAGAAATGCTACATGGATCCTAGTTAAGAGGCCAAAATCTCAAAAACCCGTAACTTGCAAATGGATTTTCAAGAAGAAAATAGAAGTTGTAGAAGGAAGAGAGTATGTGAGATTCAAAGCAAGATTGGTAGGTAGAGGTTTCACACAAAAGGAAGGTATAGATTTTAATGAGGTTTTTTCTCCCGTTGTAAAACACTCTTCCATTAGGATTCTTCTAGCAATCGTGGCTCAACAAGATTTATATCTAGAACAACTAGATGTAAGAACGGATTTTCTACATGGAGACTTGGAGAGAACATATATATGACACAACCCAAGGATTTATCTTACGAGAAAATAAAGATATGGTGCCGCTTACTTAAGAAGTCTTTATATGGATTAAAGCAAAGTTCGAGACAATGGTATAAAAGGTTTGATGATCATATGATGAAGATAGGTTATTCGGATCAGATTTTGTGAGTTGTGTATACTTGAAAAGGTTGGAAACACACCGTAGCATACCTACTTCTCTATGTAGATGATATGCTAATTGCTAGTAAGAGTCGATGAAATTGAATCTCTCAAAAGAGATTTGAGATCGAATTTGAAATGAAGGAGTTGGGAGCTGCTAGAAGGATTCTTGGAATGGATATAGTGAGAAATACTGAGAAGAAGGACGATTATGGTTATGCCACATGACTATGTGCGAAAGTGTTGAAGAAATTCTACATGCATGAAGCAAAAGAAGTAGTCTGTCCCACTTGCTCAACATTTGATTATCCAAGAACAAAAGCCAAAGTCGAAAGTGAGAGGAAGGCTATGCGTGATATACCTTATGCAAATCGATGGGTAGCATAATGTATACTATGGTTTGCACAAGACCGACTTAGCACATGCTATAAGCGTGGTGAGTAGGTATATGGTGATCCGGGAAGTACCAATGGGAAGCATTAAAATGGATTCAAATACATGAAGGGAGCTTGAATATGAGCATTTTATATGAAAGGAATACGAATTCAGAGAAGATATTCTAGTGGGTTTTGTTGATTGATTATGCAGAAAACTTGGATAATAGGAGGTCACAATCTGGATACATTTTCACCTTGTTTGGTTCGGCAAGAAGTTGGAGATCGCCTACAATCGGTGGTGGCATTATCAACCACAAGCGAAATATATGGCAATGACCAAGCGGTAAAGGAAGGATTTGGTGAAGGGTATACTCTCGATTTTGGAATTCATCAAGTTTGTTCCTATAAACTGTGATAATCAAAGTGCTTTGCATTTGGCTAAACATCAAGTTTTTCATGAAAGGTCCAAACATATCGATGTTCGATTACATTTTATCGAGATTTGATAAATGAAGGTGTTGTGAAAGTAATCAAAGTGTCACTCATGATAATCTTTGCAGATATGTTGACAAAGGCTTTCACGCAAAGTTTAGATATTGTCTTGAACTAGTTGGTGCGCATTATATCCGAGAAGAATGGAAGCTCAGTAGTGGAGCTTAGTGGAGGAAGGTTGTATGAATGGTGTTCATGAAATGGTTTCTGATCGAGGTGGAGATTGTTATATAAGCGTGTGACTTCAAAACCGAAAGAATCTATTTGCGTAAGATCGAGAGTTAAGGGACTTGGTTGCAATTATGTTTGCAATCAAGTTTGTTATAACGCATCTTTGCATGGTTAGTTTTCGGTTGATATATAGCTTGATCATTCAATGATATGCACGCCTATTATTCCCATCATTTTGTAGTGTAATGATGACTAAAGAATCTCGATGAATAATATAGGGATCAGAGGATAGGAGGAAAGAAGCAACGTGTAGTTGAAGGTTCTTGGATATTCTCCATTCTGTATCTTGTATATTGCTTTGCATTCTATACATCAAGAAATCGATTGACCCTCCCGTGGACGTAGGCGAAAGCTGAACCACGTATATCATGTGTTCATCTATAATCTTTAATTGTTCATAAAGAAGCGATCGTATCAACATTCATTCTCACGGCAGATCATAGTGTTGAGGAGTTTTTACACTATACTATCAACTTGTTTACAAAAAAACCTGCTATGACTCACTTTTTTAATTCCACTTAATATTAATTTACTCATTTTTTACCTAATACTTCTTACAATTATGGGTTCCCTTCTCCATAACTCTATATTCATTACAATTTATTAAAATCCGTACCACTAAAGTCTGTAAACGAATTTCATGGACCGAGAAAGTAATGCAATTTTAGATAATAATAATAATAATAATAATAATAATAATAATAATAATAATAATAATAATAATAATAATAATAATAATATAATATCGTGTTCGAATAATCTAATGGATTAATTGTATTTTCCCAAACAACACAAGATTTAGACAAAATTGTGATTTTCACACAAGTTTTTAAAATATTGTAATGAAACCACCATCTATCCGATCCATTGCAACATCCTCAATTTCTTGATGTGTTATGTGTTGTATTTTTACTTCGTACAAAGGAGATTCTACAAATGCAAAAAATGAGAGACGGCGGTGTGATTACGAAGTTTTTAAAGGTAATGTGAAAATTGCAATTCGTTAAAAATCTATAACAAAAGATGTGTACACCTTTTTTCGTTCAATCAAATTGTAAAGAGAAATTATGTGTTAAGATGGCATGAGGAGTAACCGTACACGTTAATTTTTATTGCAGGAAATGTTCAAGTTTTGTTGCTTTACATTATTCAAGTCAGTGAATCAATATAATTACACATTTATTTTTGTTGAAATTTCAAAATTCATTTAAGGTTTGTTTAATGCGTATTCTTCTTGACCAAAATAAGGCTACAAGCCTACAATGATACAATCTAATGCAAACCAAATGCATGTGTAGCGTAAATTATACTCTTTTTCATTGACTGGAGAATCAAGATAAGACGTATGAATACAGTTTCATAGTTAATTATAACCTTTGGATACAGATTTGAATATGTTTTCAATATACTATACTCTTACCGTTACATTTTGCAAAAATGTTGTCAATATATTTGAGATATTCTTAGAATACAGTCTTCAATATAAGAAGAGAAGGCCGAAGGGGTAAAAAGAAAGTGTTTCAATAAATTATTTACTACTTTTATATGAAACTTATCACCATTTCTTTACATCTGCATGTTTGGTTCTAACTCAAAATTAAATTGAATAGATTATCAAACAAAAGAAAAAGAACCTCAAAAACAGCATTGGGGACTAAAACAAATAGATACACAAAACTATGAAGCCATGCGAATTTTGGCCCTTTCTACATCCAAAACTTGAACATACCTCCTTTCATGAGTCTCCGTGGGAAAGTGGAGGTTTTGCTCCTTTAGATCCCAAATCCTGGCACCACAAAACTAGCCCCCATCTGTGTTTTTCTAGTCGAGCAGCACGCTTCCAATCAGCCGGAACTTTGTAGCAGCTCGAGAGGCCACCAAGTCGGAGACCCAGATTCAGCACCTTCGGCTGGCTAAACTCTAGAACAAGTAGTTGTCCTTGTGATTCATGGCATCTTTACACAGCATGGATCGCACTTCCATGACACGCTGTGGGGGTTCGAGGTCTTTCTCCTGTAGCGCGTTGCCAAGCAGTTGCTGCATTTGGGAAGCAAATGTATCGTCTAAAACCTGAAAAATACACCAACCAGGAAACATTGCCAGTAGTAGATAAGCAATTCAAGTTCTAATCTATAGATACTCAATTTGATATTATGAACAAAAGGCCATGGTTCTTGAAATCTGTCATTTGCAAATACATCGATTGGTTCGACTTACAGAAACTGCGATTCTTGAAGCTTTGTACCAAGATCTGTTATCTTTTCTGTCTGCCAGCAATTTGAGGACGTCCTGCGTATACAAACAAGATTAGTAAGAGATGTATATGAGTGATGAATCCATCTGCTTTAAACGCTTCACACCTGGCCCGTCCTATCCCAGAAACCTCGGCAAATATTTATGAAAACTGGAGTTTCCAACACTGCGTGCAACTGATCAATGGTACCAGCAACCAACTCCTTCAGAGGTTGCATTCTCTGCCGTAAATCAGATTCTATCACGTGTTCTTTTGCTTCTTGAATTAGCTTCTTTAGCTTCGTAGCATTATGTAGATTCATCTGCGTAACAAGGAATTCACTCTCAGTAGGCCATAGGGAAAAACGAGCAAACACAAGTGCAGTTTTGAAAGAGCAATATTCCAATCCAAAGTAGCGTATTTGGAAATCCAATAACATACTCACATTTTCAACGAGTTTATCGACGACTGCTTGCACGTAAGCTCTAAATTTCGATCTAATCATCACCGTCACCTCACTTAGACAATCTCCCGGGGCCATATTCCCACTTTCGGGAATGCAAGAACCCCATGCCTTCACTTGCGCTTCTATCTGGGGACGTAGAACATCAAGCAACCTCTTCATTGAATTAAGCAGCACTCCCAACTGATAAACGTTAAAAACAGAACATCAGCTTGGAAAGCGAGATGAGAAAAGCGCAAATTACTAAAATAGAAACTCATCATACATCACTAGTGACGTTGTAAGGACAGCCGTGTCCCTTTGCGAATTTCTGGACATATTTGAGGCCGAATTTCATTGGCATCGAGTTCTCTTTGAGTGGAGCTAAAACATCAACGTACTGCTTCTCCAAGCTCTCCACTACGGCCTTCTCAACCTCTGCTATGGCCTTCTCATACACAGAGAAATGCATAAGATGAAAGAACAAATGGACTTGGAAGAACATATTTCAGATAATTACTCTGGTGCTTACATTTTCTAGTGTAAAAGTGTATTCTGGCCATCGACTGATTATGACATCATACTCGGCAAGTGTCCCTTTTAACCGCTCATAGATGTCATCCACGAATGAAGTTGTCGAATGCTGTGTTGGTAGGCTGGCAAACTTTACCTGTCAGCAATAAACATTTAGCAATAAATATTTCTATTGTTGTCAAAGGTATTTTCAAGTTTTCTCTAATTATAACCAATGCCCATGTTCAGCAAGGTAAGCTGCATCAAGATAAACAGCAAAATTCGAGATTTGACCCGGTAGAAAAGCCGGAATTAGAAAGATGGTCGTATACCTTGTCAAACTTGCAAAATTCGAGTAAAGAAAGACGCTTCTCTTGGATCCAACGGGTTATATACACGTGAAACAGCTCTTTAGCGTCAAACCTGCCTCTGACTGGACTGCAAGAAAGTGCATACACAATAAACATTAAATGATAGCCTGAAGAATGTAAAGACTAGTGTTTATAACAGTACCTAATATTCCATAAGGCAAGATCCTTTGGAAATCAGAAGTAGCCATGACAAGTTCAACAACTGGTGGTGTTGGTCCTGCAGGTGGACATGCAACGAGGAATGCCCTTAACCTACTGAAGAGCTCTGTGCTGTATATCGATGAGGAAAGGTTTGGAAGATCTATGAAACTGCGTAAACCACAAGAAAGTGTAAGAATTGATAGTTATAGATATCTTTCGATGGTTTAGGAAGATATAAGATGAATATCGAGTGGCCACCTATAGGAATTTGAAAAAGCATTTATTTTTGGAATAAAACCAAAAACGACAATTGAGAGATTTAATAATCATATTAATCATTTGTACTTTTTCCAAATTAATATTCTTCAGCCCATATTTTTTCAAGCAATGCAATGCGACCTTATGAAAATATGCACTATTCAATAAGGCAAGCAACGGATTCCCACAGAATAAATTGCAATCTCCTATCCCAATTTTGGCATCTCGCAGGAAATAAGAAAGGCCTTCTACAAAACAAATGGACAATTTACCTGGGAAGAAGATCCTGCTTGTGGATTTCAATATCAGTCAGAATCTCGTTTCTGACATTCCAACAAAGTGATTTCATTTTCCTATAAGCAGTAGATAAAGCCAATGGATCCATCAATATGTTCTCCGTGCTGCTGGAAACAAACTCATCTGTATCCGACAAATGCCTTCTAGACCTCTTCTTTGCAGCATTCTGCAGAATCACTTTCTCAACTAAATTAGCAGAAGTTGTTCGCTGAGAGAAAAATGTTGAGCTTGAGAGACATTCCTACCTGAAAGTACCGACACAACTTCGACTGTGCCTCGGGAGAAAGTACATCATGCAAAAGCTTGTAAAGTTTCAAAGCGGGTGTCAGAGCAGGTGCGGCAACTCCAGTAGCAGGTCCAAACACATCTTCTATGCCCAAAGGTGACGATTCATCAAGTGACTTGTAATTCTCAAAAAGCAACATAAGTATCTCCTCGACCTCTTCAGAGACTTCTCCCAAAATACGAACCTAATAATTGATGGGAAGACACACAGCATACAAAATTATAACCTAGATGAATTGACATAATCAACCTTCCGATCTCAAAACAGAGAAAATTATAAGGAAGACATACATATAAAGCTTAAGAAAAAACTACGAACTATCCAACTACCTCTTGGTGACTCAATGTGTGCTTAGTTTTGCCTTTGATCACCACAGGTAGCAGCAACTCGTGCACCAAATTTAGACAGTCTGCAGTTGGTGTGGCAACATCCATAACGTATGAAAGATATCTGCGAGACCATAATTAAGTGAATTAATTAAATTAAATTAATAAAAAGTGATGGCAACAATTCATTCTTGCGATACACCATATAACTCAAATCATGGTACCTAAGCTTCGTGTACGTATCAGAAACTCCAAAATAAGAAGCAAACTCAGTGACCAACCACCTCCACGATCCATGTAGTAGTAAGTTCCTTTGCTGAAACTGTTGGACTTTCATAGCAGTCTCCAAAACACAGTCGTATGCAATGGTCTCCGCAACGGATGTACACTTTTACATAGAGAAATGAAGGTTAGTGAAGTTACAAAAAAAAGAGAAATCTAGATGCATGCCAAGATAAAAGATACCACTCATAAAAAGTGGTACTCAGTCTTCAGGTATGCTAATGACCATCAAACTAAGATACTAGAAAAGACATCCCTTTGATAATTTATGAAGCTCCAGTTTATAAGTAGGACATACCTTGTGACTGTTTTCATCTTGTGTAGTTGAGTAATTAATGCACAACTGTATTTTCCCAACTTGTTCATGCTCTGGTTCACAATATATAAAACAAGACCGAAGCTTCTCCCCCTGTATTAAGTTCATTAAGAAAACTCAATAAGTTCAATCATTATAACAAAAACATGCCTATGAAACAACAAAAATCAAAGTGAGGATCCAGATGTCAGTGTCTATACCGATTCATCAACAATATCAGCCACCTGAAGTACAGCATTACCACAATATTTTCCCTTTGAATCGTGGACTTCGATTACCAGATCATCTCCAAGCCCATCTGGCAAGCTGTACGCAACACCAGGAAAATTCACTAATCTGTGCATCCCATATTAAAGAAAAGAAATGGATGAAGTCAGAACTGCACATACAATACACGAGTTTCACCAGATCCCGGCTGCATTCTCACTGCATCCTCTTCAGGAGAACTTTTCAATCTCAATAAACAGGTGTATGATTCTGTAATAAAAATATATAAATATATATAAATAAAAGTATAGAGAATCCAACTGAAACAATAAAATTAAATATATAGCATCACGACAAAAGAAACTCAATGAGATGAAGTGTTCTACGAGGAGAAAGCCGAAAGGTACCTTCCACCTCTTCATAAGATGACGAACTGCTCCGCCACGCACTGAATCCAACTTTGATGAGCTCGGGAACTTCTTTCAGATACCGACGAGTTCCAACAACAACATATGTCATACTTTGCTGTAACAAAGAGCCGCTAACGCGCATCACCGGGGTTACACGTTCTCTTCGTAATGCTTTTCTCTCAGCAGAAAGGACGGACTTCACGTTCGCCAACCGAAGCTGGAGATAATCCAGCTTCACGATAGATGACGACTTTAGGGATGCAAATGCACAACCAGTAGGTGCATCCAGCCCCATTCGTACTCTACGTACTGCAAAATGAGCAGTTTTACAAAGATATTATGCACCATACATATTTTAAAGACCAAATGCTCAAATGGATTTTCCTACGAGAACCATGTATAGACGGACCTTGAATTTTAATCTTGCCAATGGTTTTTTTGGCCTTCACAGAAGCTCCTTCACTAACAAGCTCTGTATTCTCTTTTCTCAGAAGTTCTTCCTCTGACTGCAACAATATGTGTCTCAACCTACAAATGGAGAAGAAATAAATTACACATCATAAGAGCAAGTATAACAACTCAAGAAAGTGTATCATATTTTTGCTCGGAAAATGGAGCATTTCAAGAGCTTAGGTTCATTTTCTTAATTATTTTTATATTACAAAATAACCAAAAAAATTAGGTTAACATATATATCTGTAACTTGGGATCTCTTTGTTGATCTAACTCCACATGTAACTGTATTCCAAGAAGTTAATGAAAAATAAATGTTATGTACAAATTCCAGTTTCAGGTTTCACTTCGATATATGCATTGATATAGAGATAAAAAGAACTACAGTGCGGAAAAGAAATTAGCAGCAGGGTACAGAATGGCATCTTCCAACAGAAAACTACGAGAAACAACGACAATACCAAAGAAGGAAATAACAACAATTACCCAAATGCATCCCTCAGCAATGCACATTCATTTTCCAAAAAGGCAGGAGCTTCCATGCAGCCCTTGGCCCACGAGTGAAGACAGAGCCTAACACATGCATCGTAGGAGAGAACACCGTACCAGTAACCTAGCCCACTGCAGCAGATCAACAGTATTTCATAGGATTAAACACAGGTTGCTTCATAATGCGTACAAAATCCAAAGGATAACTACGAGGCCAAGTTACAAAAAGCGCAATTATATCAGGGAATCATTGAATTAATAGCATGAATAGCAGCTAGTTTACCTTGCGTGAAATGTAGGATATTTAGCAGGTAAAGGATGAGAGGATACTGCAGCAGCCCTGCGAAATGCCAAAATATAACTTGAGTAATCCAAAAAAGTGAGAGAGGAATGGTCTATAAATTCCCAAACATATACCTGACAGATGCTTCAGCAGTATTAACTTCTGTAGCACCAAAGGTAGTGCTCTTCTTCATGTTAGATTCAACCTTAGTTGAAGAACCACCTGATGTTCCTAAGGAAGGTTTAGCATCAGCTCTAGAAGTCCGATGCTTTTCAGAAACTTGATTGATATGTGAAGAGCCATTAAGTGGAGGAGCACTAGGGATATCACCACGAATCTTATTCTGCACAGACATTGCAGAACCACTAGTAACATAAGAAAATTCAAATAGAACGCAACAACAAAAAAGAGCAAATTCGCAGTAAAAGAATCGAAGTTAACAAAATGTAACAGCAAGCATCCATGACCAAGTTGGAGTTTAGCTATGGTAAAGGGATCATAGAGCAATGAACATAGACTGCAAATATTTTAGCACGAATGATTATAAGCTAAAAGTTCTAACCTCTCTCGACGTCTCCACATTTGACCAGGAATTGATGCCAGAGAAATTAGTGCCCTCCTTGAATTTTTTCTCAAGTACACTTCCCTTTACACGCCTAGGTGGAGTAGAACTCACCTCCGAGCTAACTGATGATTCATCATCCTCAGCAAAACCACGGAGCACAGCTAAATATCCACCACCTCGCCCCCCTTGTCTGTCTAAAAAGTGCCCCCTAGTATTAACACCGCGTCCATCAAGAAAAGCACCGTGTTTTGCACTGACATTGGGGAGTTTATCATCCTGTGGGGATGCTTCAGGGGAATAACGAGAACCGTAGAACTCCCCTTCAGAATCAGAGCAAGTATCAGACTCTGATAGGTTAGCAGTCACTCCCGAAGGCATGTACCCACTCCGAAATCTAGAGACAGATGGCATACCGGAGCTGAGGCCTCCTCGGTATTTCAATCCCACAACTGGATCAGATTGTTTTCTCTGATTTGACATCAGAGACATATTTTCCCCCTAAATACAACATTGCCAGTCCTACATTAGTTCTCACATCACAAACTTCACACATCACACGGCTTTGGGAACAAGAAAATTGCGGAATTTCAGAACCATAAGTTGCAAGAGAAACGATTACTAAACGCGCACAGCATTGCATCCAAGGTGAAAAGTGCAAGAAAAGATCAGAATTTGGGGAAAACACCAATGATAAGTAAAACTAACAAATATATACACAGTGGCACGCACACAAAACCCAACTACCCACCCACGCACACATACACTTACAAACCACAAAAGAAATCTTAACTTTCCCAATCAAAGACAATCTTAAGCCTAACATACCAAATTCTGTAGGGACAAGAGAGAGAAAACTTGATCTTAAGGCAGGATTTATGCTTCCAAGCTCTTTCCTCGCCAAAAGCGGTTTCAGCAGCCAGAGTGTTAAGCCCACTACTAAGCAACTCTATAAACCAATTTTTCAAGAAAACCAGTTCCTACTATCTCGATCCCAGAAAACGAAATTCCCAGAAAAAACCAAATTCACGATAATGCAACAGGATATTACAATAAATAACCAAGATTTGAAGATCACCCTTTAGTAAAAGTTACCATATGACCTACAAGGTAAGTAACCAAATACGAAGCAGCGCACAAGCTCACTTTCAGTGTGCAGATCTAGTGAAGAGATTGAAGAATTGTTTCCTTCTACTTATTTTCTCGAATTACCGTAACATCTCACAAGGAAGCTAACAAATAAGAAATCAGACCACAATACACATACAATGTGCATATCAAGTAAAGAGGTGGACGAAGAAGTCCACCTTTCACTGCCGAAACAAATAAAAAAAACTTTCCTTTTGCTTTTATTTTCAAGAATCCAGCCCTTATCTGTCTGTTACTGCCATAAATATATAATTTTTTTAAATATTTCTCAAAACCCATTACACATTTTAAAGTTTCTTGATAGATAACTTTTCAAGAAAAGGTGGTGCTAATTAAGATTACAGTAGTCAATATTGTCCCTTTTTCCTTCTTTGTGTCGCTAAATTGAAAAAAGGCAATGTTAATTAGTAAAGATATATAATCGTGGGTAGTAACGTGAAGATGATGTGGAGTTTGAATCTTTCGACTACTGTAACGGCCTCTCAGTGCCACCGCTTTCCAAGTTGTCTGTTTTGGGTTATTGTAAAAACTGAGGTAATTTTTGTCATTAATTTAAGAGCATAATTGTTATATTATTTAGATTCAAGAAATATAGAATTTATGTGAGTAATTAGCTCGGAGTGAGAGTGGGGAGAGAGTGCATCATGACTTATGAGTGTTGGACCTAGAGTATCCTGCTAAGACGTTGACTGCTTTACGGTGATCCACTGCCAGAAAGCTTTGTTTTTCATTTGATTTTTAGCTTAACCATTAAGAAAAGCACCTCAACTATACATATATGCTTTTTTTATATATATATCATGGGGCCATGGCCGCTACTTTAGGTGCGTCTTGGATAAATCCTACAGTCCCGCATGCGATAATTCATAACCACACAGACAGAAACCACACTAAAAATCAGTGTGCGCCAAACCCATGGGGCGTTTGGTGGGGTTGAACATGTGACCTCCTACCACGAGAACCCACCTTAACTATAAAATGTCCCTATGGGACATATATGCTTCTTTCTAATATATACGATAGGGGTAAGCAAAATCAAATCAAACTCAAAAAATAGAATCGAATCAAATCGAATCGAAATTAGCGGTTTGGTTTGATTTATACAGTAAAATAGTTAGATTCGATTTTAAATTTTGAAATCGAAATTTATTCGGTTCGGTTTTGGGTTGGAGAAAAAAATCGATTTTCAAACCGAACCGCTCGAAATAATTTTTTAATATTATATATATATATATATTATTTATAATTTAAAATCGATTATATCCAAACCAAAATGAACTGAACCGAATATTTCGATTCAGTTTCGGTTCTGAACAGATATATAATACGGTGCGGTTCGGTTTGGATTTAAAAAAAATCGATTTTTGATTTTTTCGTGTTCGACTTGGTTTTGACCGAACCGTCCGAATGTTCACCCCTAAATTATACATTCACCAATAATATGTTATAATTCCCTTCAAAAAAAATAAAAATGTGTTACAGTTAAAAAATGTTTATTATATTCAGATTCACAAACTTCCATGCGCTAACAGTTAGTCACCGACTCTACTAATTGGATTATTTCATAAACAGTGCAGTACATGTGTTATGCTCGATGATGTATGAGTAAATTTATGAAATCTTGAGAGAAAGTTTTCCGATAATTACTACCACTAAAATACGAGATATAACATAGAAAATTGGAATAAATGTGGAAAAATTAGAATGAATACGTTACCACTAAATTCTATCCCAATAAATAGTCATTTCAATCCATACTCTCAAATATTGGTCTATGTTTCCTAAAATAGCTTAATTTAAAGGGATGGTCTTCTTGAGGGACGTGAAAAACTACCCTTAATTGATAAATTGATTACTTAGTTGGTTAGTTAATTACTGAACTAATTTTAACTGAGAATTAATAAATTCTAATTATTTAAAAAAAATCATAGGGAATCTGTAGCTATTACTTTCGGTGTATATTGGATAAACCTAACGTTCATGTGCAATAAATCTGTAAATTACAAATGACGGTAAATCACACTGGAAAATCAGATGTGACAAACTCAGACTCATAAAGACGTTAGTGGGGTTTGAACCTATAACATTTTGGATACATGAATCCATTTTACAATCGAATCGTCCCAAACAAAATAATTATCTTTATTCTAAAAAGAGAAAGTTCACACAAGTTTTTATTTAATTTTAAATTATATGTATTTTCACATATTCTATTTCCACTAAAAGGTGTTTTTGGATATTCTAAATGAAGGATTTGTTCTTCAACGGATTTGGTTGTTCAACATTGTTTTTCTCTTTCTATATATAAATATATAATAAAGAAAACTATATATAGTACAAAATATTAAGGCATATTTTAGAAACTACAACTCAATGGAGTGAAACACTAGGAAAGGGATACACTAGGAGCAAGGCCGTCCCTGAGGGCGGGCGAGCATGAGCGACCGTCCAGGGCCCATCATTTTAGGGGATCCAAAATTTTATATATCATCTTATATTAACATAAATATTCCTTCAAAAAATAAAATATACAATGTTCCAAAATTTTGTTATAAATTTTTGGGGACCCAAATTTTGTAAAAAAAATAATTCTTTTATAAATGATATATTGTGTATCTTTTTAGATATATTCAATTGTATCTCCACAATGAAAAAAAGATCTATTTTTTGTTGTTTCGCCCAGGTCCCATTATTTGTCAGGACCGGCCCTGACTAGGAGCATAGAGGTGCATTCATGGTCTCATTAAGACTTTGTGAGTGAAAAAATAGTACCATAAAATACATTAAAACCCTGCAAAATTGAGTAATCACTAGAGTAAATTAAAACCCAAATAACCTAGTCTACCATTCTTAGCGAATGTATTGTTAAACAAGTTCAACTGTGTGAAGTCTATAAAGAATTTGAAAAGTGGTAAGCTTAATCACACAAACAAGTCCACTTTAATTTCATCGAAGATACGTTTCTCAACTCTCATTCCTGCAATCCACGGTGCATGAACCCTAGCCATGAGCGCAATCGACCTTAGCCATGAGTTCGAAGGATAGACATCTTCTGTCCATTCTTACCTCACATAGTACCTATACACCTGCAAATGCAATCCAAGTAAAGCTGAGCATTAGATTCTAGCACATTCAAACACAACGGACAAGTACAAACAATATGCAAATACATAAGACGATCACGTGTTGCTAGTTTGCCCCTGTAAGCGAGTCACGTGATAGATTTGATGCTACACCCCATGCAATGCATTCTCCTTATGTTGCAAATTGTCGGATCCCCATCGATTACAATCGACAATTTGTTTGATCCCAATCAATTGGGACCGATAATTTAACACTTGTTATTATCCTAAGGGATGATGCATTATAGGAGACTGCAGCATCAAACTTACCCGCGATAAATTTAAAGGAGTATTTCGTATGAATGAAGTTCTTTCAAATAAAGTGATTCCAAATCTTAGATTCACCCTTAGGCCTAAACCACTCATAGGCATAATAAGCACACCGACCACCTGTAAATCATCTCTCCACCATAGTTTTAAGGTCAATAGAAGGATTCGAGACATAGAGGATTCCCCCAAAAGATAGGCGAGTTAAGGTTCTTCGGTTGCCAACTCCATATATCTTTCATACTGAGATATTCAGCATGAATTCATATTCGCATTTTTTGTCTGAATATTCCAAAAGTTCTTTGCCATACAAAGCTTTATTCCAAGCCTTAAGATTACACAAACTGAGACCACCTTCCTTAAATTTGAGGCTTCTTTCAAATATCTCAATTTTTCCACTAAAATTTTATCATTTTCTATTTTTATCACCTCAATATTTTTTCTCTATCTGTCTCTCCATTCAACTTGTTTTTTCTATGCCGATTTATATTTTGTTATATGCATGAGTATATATTTTCTATGCTCAATGTGTGCTCACACACTAGTCAACATATTTATATTTTGTTATATGCATGAGTATGTTTTATTATATGTCTGAGTGTATTTTGTCTGCATATTTTTGTTTCGTGGCCAATATGTATGTTTATGTTTTGTTATATGCATAAGTGTGTTTTTCGAGATCAAAACTCTCTCCCGTCATTCTTCGTCAGTTATGTCGCCTCCTTCTTTAATTACCGGTAAACTTCATCAAAAACCACCGTCATAGCCACCCTCTATCTCGATCCTCATATTCTCTCAAAGTCTCCTTATTTTTCCTCAAAATTCCTCAATTTTCTTTTCAAAACATGATTTCTCCTTCTTCTTCTTCTTCTTCTTCTTCTTCTTCTTCTTCTTCTTCTTCTTCTTCTTCTTCTTCTTCTTCTTCTTCTTCTTCTTCTTCTTCTTTCTATCAAAATCGATTATTCGTTGTCATCGCAACACCGCCGTTGTCCACCTCTCCATCACATTCGTTGTTGCCATGTTGTTGTAAAAAAATGGAAGAAAAGATCGAAGGAGGAGAATGATGTTTTGTTCTCTTCCTGTTTTGTCCCTTGTGACAATTTTTTTTTAAAAGGCTACTACTTGTAAGATTATGATGCATTTACATGCTCAAAATATATAATTTAGATTGGATATCATATATTATTTAAGGACCGAGTACTATCAGAACTCAAGGGAGTGGATCAGATTAGAACTCTAATTTTTTTAGAACTAAGAACTAAAGTGGTCCATCCATTTTGCGCTTAAGATTAATTATAAATCGTTTATTATCCTCATTATTTAATGATAACCGTTTAGTCCTATAATCAAGGGATTTTATATATTCATTTATGGTAACTGTTCTAATATGCACAATCATTATGATTACATGTACAACAACATGAATTACATGAACATAACAATAAATTAAAATGTGATAGCATGCACAAGAATTACGATTATATGAACAACAACATGAATTACACGAACAACCAAAAAATAGAATGTGAAAGATCCAAATAGTAAAAATTTAACGATTTAACTGTTTTTATCATTATATAATTATGAGTTGGATCCTATAATATCTCTTTCATGGTAATGATATCAATATATAATAGAATTAGTGAAATTTAAAGTCGCCTCATCCTTATATCCTACGTGGCACTCTCAAATTTCTTCATTCTTATTTATTTAAATTCTCCATTTAATGCCTTTTAAAATTTTAGTTCTAATAATAAAATTATCCTATCTCATATCGTTTTTTAATTATACTCCACTCATTTGACAATTTATATAAATACTTAGAATTAATGTGTATTTTCTCATCCTACAATTGTTTTACACCATGCTAATTAATTAATTAATCAATTAGGTGACCAAATAAATAGTTATATTTTTTATTGAAAATTTTAAATTCCCCCTTTAATGTTTTTAAAATTCTAATTCTAACAACAATAAATTAGCTATCTGATCGATCTTATTTTCATAAGGGAAATAAATACGCAAGAACACCAAGGATTTACGTGGTTCGATCTATGAATAAGATCTACGTCCACGGGGAGAGAGAGAGGCTTCGTGTATTGATAATATGAGGAGTTATTACAAAGAGTGTAGATCAAGTGATCGATCTGAGAGTAGATCCTCTTTCTCTTCTATTCTAGCCTCTATTTATAAACCATCAAGTTGAGTTCGACTCAGATTCAAATTGAGTTTGACTCTAATACAAATAGAGTTTGACTCTAATACAAAGTCTTCTCTCATAAGGATTCTTTTAGATATGCATCCAATCTTCTCGCTCCAATTGCGATTAGGGTTGTAGTTGGTCGAGAGTCTTCTTGGGCGAACTTGTAGGGATGACATATGTCTAGCCCTCGCCCCGAGGATCTATCTTGGATATTTAATTCACCATACATTGATTATAAACCTAGCATGCGTCTATTTAATTAATTACAACACGTAGGGTTTACTCGTGTTTACCTTTTGATCCGTCGAGGTGGATCGAACGGGATGAACGGATCGAACGGTCGAGACTCGGGCTTTGACCTTCCGGATCGATCCGGTTACCCGATCTCCAACGTCGAGTGAGGACGATCTATGGAGAATGCTTCGAAAATCACCTTTGCTCTCACTTCACAATTTTCAAACTCTCAACAAGACTATGAGGTGGGCGAAAATTCTAGGTTAAAATGCGAGGATTAACCTTGATTCTATCTCTTACCTTATATTTATAATGCACTACCTTAATCCCATAAGAAATGATCTATCCATATACCATAAATATAATTATATCCTTGTAGGATAAAGAGAATAAAATCTTTCCTTTGAGAGCGATGGTAGGCGATTTCTTCCAAAGAGTAGCGGGTCCGGATGGGCGACCAGGGATCAAATGCAAGGAATAAAGATGGGCCTCAAATAAATTAATTATCTTATGTTCACCGAAACATAAATTAATTTATAAACATTTGATCATGCCACTAGAGAATAAATCTTGACTTACCCTTTATTACCGAAGATGAGTCGGGCTTGCACTTAGACATAACGAATCCCGTATTTAAGATATTGAACGTCCATTAATCATTTACAAAGAATCATTGCTTAAAACGATTAATAACTTCATTTCCTTAAGTAGTACCACTCAACCTTATTATTGTACTTGAGCTAACTCAACTGCGGGGTTTAGTACAATAAACCTTTTAAGCTCCTTAAGGGACGCCATCATCCTTAACGGATACGGTGACTCGACATGATAACTAGCGTGACATACAAGATCGCCACCACCCAAGATGCGGAGAATCTTGGGTTAGAACATATAACCCTCACTCATAACAAGTCAAAGTGATGGTCAAGAACTCATACTCACCTAATACCTTATCGAGGTTTAGATCATCGTAAGTCACCGAGATCTTGGTTCTTCACGACGGTCGAAGAAGAACACATCTCACCGTGATCCTTCAATACGTCCGAGACGCACCAAAGATAGACAAGCAACTAAGTCAAGTCACTTCTTATCTATACCGCAGCCCAAACCGACAACTCGTCCTTAAGTCGCCTCACTGTGAAACTTTTATATCTCATTAAGCTTGACCAATCATACGAGACTTACGTGATCTTCTACACACCGTATGATCTAACTTATATGAGATAAGGGACACGATATATGCAATCAAGTATTCAAATCGGATAGAGATTGTAATAGTGGTAACAGAAACATTGTATACAAGCTCAACCAAACCGCTTTCAAGATACAAATCAACAATCTCCCACTTATACTAAAGCAAACTTTTAGTATACAATGTGTCTTTCTACTAGCTATTACAAAACCATCACTTTGCTTCTCCCACTTATACAAAAGTTTTCTTTCTAAGTGGGTGCCATCAGCGCAATCCAAGTCCTCTAACGTGTCCATCGTAGACTTTTTGCGGCAGCTCTTCGTGAATGGATCCGCTAGATTTTCCATCGTATCAATCTTTTCAATCAAGACGTCACCTCGTCTAACGATTTCTCGTATGACATGGTACTTTCTCTATGTGTTTGGTCGCCTTGTGGGTCCGTGGTTCCTTCGAGTTTGCACATCGCACCGAAAGTTATCACAAGAACTATGATACTCTTGGGCAAACCAGTACCACATCTAGATCCATGAGGTAGTTCTTGAACCATACAGCCTCCTTAGAAGCCTCCGACGCTGCTACATATTCGGCTTCCATGGTAGAGTCCGCAATGCATCGCCGCTTTGCACTCCGCCAGATACGGCTCCACCTCCCAAGGTAAACACATAGCCCGAGGTCGACTTTTTCTCATCACGGTCGACTTGGAAATCCGAGTCAGATAACCCAAAGGCATTAGACTATCTCGCATGGTAAACTAGCCTATAATCTCGAGTCCTTTTCGTGTACTTGAGTATATGCTTCTCGCGCATCCAATGAGCTTGTCGAGGTTAGATCGATATCAGCTACTATGCTACCGCATAGCGTATATCGGGCCTCGTGCATAGCATTGCGTGACATGAGACTTCCTACGGCGAAGCGTGAGGAACTTGTCTCATTTCCTCTATCTCCTTTGCGGTCATAGGTGATCTGCGTTTTGATAAAGGAACGCCATGTGCGAAGGTAGCAATCCTTTCTTGGCGGTGCATACTAAACGAGTAATCACAGATCAATGTAAGACGCCCGAGATAAGCTCAACATTTTCTTCTTGCGATCTCGGTAAACCTTGATCCCAAGAATGTACGCATCTCCTAAGTCTTTCATTTGAAACTGATCGGATAGCCAACTCTTTACGTCGATAATGACTTCACGTTGTTGCCAACTAGAAGGATGTCATCTACATAAAGTGCAAGAAATACCACATCACCGTTGACATCTAACCGATACACACAACTCTCGCTAGGCAACTGGGTAAATCCATAGACTTTACCACCTCGTCAAAGCGTAAGTTCCATGATCGGGAGGTTCGCTTAAGTCCATAAATGGACTTCTTAAGCTTCCATACTAGATGCTCTTCACCCTTTACCACATAACCTTCGTTCTTGTCGTATAGATGTCTCTACCTTCCTCAAGGTAACCGTTTAGAAAAGCGGTTTTAACATCCATTGCCAAACCTCTGGGTTCAGTGGGCACTATGGCTAGAAGAATTACGATGGACTTGAGCATTGCTACAGCGAAAAGGTCTCATCGAAATCGATGCCCTCAATCTGAGTGTACGCCGCCACAAGCCCGGCTTTAAAAGTCGAAACCTCTCCATCTAATCTCTTCCTCAGATATCCACTTACTACCTACGGCTTCCTCGCCA
Organism: Salvia rosmarinus; assembly: GCA_036937905.1. Classification (NCBI taxonomy): domain Eukaryota; kingdom Viridiplantae; phylum Streptophyta; class Magnoliopsida; order Lamiales; family Lamiaceae; genus Salvia; species Salvia rosmarinus. The sequence goes on from CM072816.1 coordinate 10,401,756, forward strand.
TCCGGTAGAGGTGTCTTTCATATACATCCATAGCCGTTATATCTTGATCGCCTCCTTGTATGTCCATGGGTCGATTATCGCATGTTCGTCTGCTGGGACTAAATCCAAGATTCACCCACGAACATAAATCGCTCGGGTCGACGAACAACCCTCCCACTACGACGAGGTTCTACAGCACAATGGCAACGGTGGGTGCGTAAACTTGTGGTTCTCAACTGCACAACTTGTCGTGTAGGTACCACTTGACGGTCGGTATCTCCAAAGGAACTCGACCCTCTTCAATTTCTTGAAGTATCTCGTGTCGATCCTCCCACTAGACTCGACATCTCGCACCTTCGGCCTAATCGGTGGTGGAAAACGATCATCTTCTAATTCTTGAAGAATGATTTCAACTTTGGACTTATGATTTTCATATAATCCTCTTCTAAGAATCGGGCATTAGTGCTAATAATGACCTTCCGATCCTTAGACTATAGAATAAACCACCTTCGCTCCTCTAGATAGCCAATAAACGACCTTGCGTCGGATCTAGTCTCCAACTTGTCGCCTTTCTTGTTCAAATGACAGGCCGGATCGCCCATATCCTTATGTGGCTTAAACCGGGCATACCAAACCACAACTCGAAGGGGTCTTTTCGATCGACTTGACGGTACTAGATTTAGCAAGTATGCCGCCGCCTCTAAGGCATACCCCGTAACGAAATAGCAATGTTGCATAGCTCATCATTGATCTAACCATTTCTAAAAGAGTCCTATTTTTCGCCTCCGACACACCATTTTGTTGTGGTGTGCCCGTGAAGTCTTGTTGGAGGTGATCCCACACTTCACTAGATAGTCCATAAACTCGTTATCGAGGTATTCGCCACCGCGATCGTAACGCAGATGACTTGATATTTTACCTAGCTTCGCCTCCACTTCCGCCTTAAACTCTTTGAATTTCTCAAAGCATTCGACTTGCGGTGAAGCGGTATACGTATCCGTACCTCGAGTAATCGCCAATGAAAGTGACAAAATACTGCATTCTCCACGAGCTTGTGTGGACATCGGTCCACACAGTCCGAATGGACTAACTCCAACATTTCTTTGGCTCTATAACCTTCGCTTTGAAGGTCCGGTCGACATCTTACCTTCTATATGAGATTCACAGATCGGGAACGAGTAACCGTGAGATTACCCAACGCCCATTCTTAGCCGTCTTTGGATCCTATTTAGATTGATGTGACCTAGTCTAAGATGCCGAGAAAAGTGGTGTCATCTTCTGAAGAAAACTTTCTCTTTTAGGGTTTGATGAAGATGCAACATAGTTATAGGTATTATGTTTTGCGTAAATAGTATAAAGCTTATTATATAAAGTGCCAACACGTATAACCGTCATTTCTTATGATAGAAACACCACTATCAAAAATAACAGAATATCCATGAGTAAATAATTTGAAACAGAACAAGGTTCCACCAAAATCCGCACATATAAACGCCTTTCAAAACTAAAACTGTTGTCCCAAAACATAAAGAAACATCTCCAACTACAATCGCCTCAACTTTCGTGTTTCCCATGGAGATCGTTATCTCGCCATCAAACAGCTCCTTGTCGCAGAACACCTGCAGGTGTAACAAACATGATCGATTACCAGATCTACTACCCAAGAATGGGTAGAACAAGTCGCTAAACATGTTTCACATTAAAGCAAACGGCGTACTGAGCCTGAGCATAGGGCACTGGCCTTCCAATGCCTGGGCCTACAAGACTTGAAGCACTTGCCTTCTCCTTTGGCTTCTTCAAGCCTCCGGTGGCAACCACGCTCTTGTTCCCATTACTCCTACTATTTCCTTGCCTCTACCACCTTTGGTGCCCTTTTTCTTTCCCATTTTGCAACGGAAAATTTGGGCCCTTAGATGTCTAGCAAGAGCATGTGCTCCTTTTCCCATAACTCCTTCCGCAGCCACGAGATCATTAAGCAACCGACTAAGTGTAAACTCGGTCTTGCTCATGATCGCATTCACGCCGAAGTTCTCAAAAGACTTGGGCGGTGTATTGAGGATGATATCGACCTTGGCTTCGCCGTCATACCTCCTCCCAACCGATCAAGACTATCCATGAGATGAGTCATGTGGAGACATGTTCATGGACCGAACTTCCTTCTTCCATCTTACACGCCAAGATTTCTCTCATTGTGTGGAAGCGGATCGCTGATCCGATCGCCCAAACTTACTCTCGAGACTTGACCAAATATCGTCGCGTCTACCATCGATCGATGTCAGTATGCAAAGCCTTTGGACATAGTAGTCATCATATAGCATTTAGCCATATTGTTTGACTTATTCCAAAGTCCGCTTGACTCTCGCTCTCATTAGTCGATCGTCGATAAGGGCATTAGGTTTAGGAGTAGTGAGAACAAACATGTGTTCTTCAATGATAAGAACATATTCCATGTTCCGCTTCCACTCGATAAAATTTGGACCGGATAACGGATTTTGTGCGAGCATATTGATTATCGGTGTAAGAGACATATCTGAAACGATAATGTAAACACATAAGCATACGATCGCATATAATTCGTAACAATAATATTGTAACCTTTGATAAAACAATATTAATTGAAACCTCCAATCGCCCAAGAATCCCACATGCAAGCCACGCGTGTGGGCGTTTACACGAACCCCCGACTGCACTAAAATATACCTTTTAGTCGTTTAATTTCAATCTATGTCAACTTATCCTTATGACAAATGAAATTAACGATTGGACCTTACTAGACCACATCACTATCGCAAGAAGGGACTTCATGAAGTTGTACTTGAGGTGATGTCTAAGCAATGACCACAATTTTAACAATGGAAAAATGAATTCTTGAATTGGCATACTCACTCGGACCATACCGCCCAATTCAAATTCTTTTGTTATCTCATTTTATATCTATCTCTAGAGAACTTATGAAAATCGCACACGAAGCCACGCGTGTGGGCGTTTACATGAAACACCCACTTCTCAATAGATTTAAAATGTTTTATTTAGAAATCTCATCTAACAAACTTATGATAAACAGTGCAAGCAAGCCACGCGTGTGGACGTTTACTCACAGTGCGTCTCACTTTGTTTAGAGATCAAAAAGTGGAGGTCTTGACATTTTAATTCAAAAATTAATATGTCGGGTTACTTGCTTAGTCATTTTATTCAAAAGGTTTGTCCATGCAGATCACGTAATCCTAGCATGCTTTTCTATAGAACTCAACATGTAAAACATGCTCGCAGAATTCTAAAATATGCTTGATAAACGCGATAAACCTAGCATGCTTACTATGCGCATCCAATTACGTAAAACACTTAAAGGTTTGTCAACGTAATATAAACATACATAGCATGCTCTCGCATAATTTAAACATCCACGACATGCATATGAACGATAAAATAAAATAAACGCTCATCGCGCTCAATCGTGAAACACGCACAATCTGCCTAATCTATTATATAGATTTGTAAAGCAATTAAACATCAAAAGGGCCTCGTGTGCACGGCACGGACCGGAAAATCTGGGTTGAAATTGGAAAAAGCGGGTCCGGGCGGGTCGGCCAATCTGTCTTTGGGCGGCGCTGCTAGGGCAGCCACCGCCAGCGCCGACCTCGCGCCGCCCGCCAGCGTCTTTCTCGTGAAACTTCCTCGTCGCTAAAGGCGACCGCGACCGACGAGCACACGTCGCGCCTTCCGTCGAGCGCCGAACATCTGCCGAGATGTCATCGCCAATGATCGAAACACGCGACCGCGAGTCCGCTCATGCGCGCGGTTTTCACGCGAACGCGCGCGTGCCGTCGCCGCTAGCTCGCCGCTGCGTTCTTCCGGCCGAATCTCGCGACCACTCGCCGCTCGCGTGGCGCCAGGATCTCGTCGTGAACGCACGCCCGTCGCCGCGCCCGCAATAGCCCTCGCGACCGCGAGGCTCGGCCGCGAAACCGCCCGAGACACCCGCGACTGTTTTCCCCATCGTCTCGTTTTCGTGCTTCGTCTTCGTTCTTCATTTACGATAAGATTTACGTAAAAAATCTAATCTAACCACGGATTTTCGTGGTGAAAACAAAACCCAACAAAACAAAAAGCGAGCCACGATGAACGACGTAAACGTAATTAATCAAACGCACGTAATAATCAAACGTGAATTAATCCAATGAGCCAAGATTCTCAACCTCGCCCGATACCAATTGTAGGGATGACATATGTCTAGCCCTCGCCCCGAGGATCTATCTTGGATATTTAATTCACCATACATTGATTATAAACCTAGCATGCGTCTATTTAATTAATTGCAACACGTAGGGGTTTACTCGTGTTTACCTTTTGATCTGTCGAGGTGGATCGAACGGGATGAACGGATCGAACGGTCGAGACTCGTGCTTTGACCTTCTGGACTGTATCCCGGTTACCCAATCTCCAACGTCGAGTGAGGACGATCTATGGAGAATGCTTCGGAAAAATCACCCTTTGCTCTCACTTCACAATTTTCGAAACTCTCAACAAGACTATGAGGTGGGCGAAAATTCTAGGTTAAAATGTGAGGATTAACCTTGATTCTATCTCTTACCTTATATTTATAATGCACTACCTTAATCCCATAAAGAAAGGATCTATGCATATACCATAAATATAATTATATCCTTGTAGGATAAAGAGAATAAAATCTTTCCTTTGAGAGCGAGAGTGCGCCGATTTCTTCCAAGAGTAACGGGCTGGACGGGCCACCTGTGGATCAAATGCAAGGAATAAAGATGGGCCTCAAATAAATTAATTATCTTATGTTCACCGTAACATAAATTAATTTATAAACATTTATTCATGCCACTAGAGAATAAATCTTGACTTACCCTTTATTACCGGTTGAGTCGGGCTTGCACTTGACATTACGAATCCCGTATTTAAGATATCGAACGTCCATTAATCATTTATAGCAATCATCGCTTAAAATAATTAATATCTTCAATTCCTTAAGCGACCACTCAACCTTATTATTGTACTTGAGCTAACTCAACCTGTAGGTTTAGTACAATAAACCTTTGAGCTCCTTAAGGGACGTCATCATCCTAAACGGATCTTGTGACTCGTCTACGATAACTAGCATGACATACAAGATCGCCACCACCCAAGATGCGGAGAATCTTGGTTAGAACATATAACCTCACCCATAACAAGTCAAAGTGATGGTCAAGAACTCATACTCACCTAATACCTTATCGAGGTTTAGATCATCGTAAGTCACCGAGATCTTGGTTCTTCACGACGGTCGATAGAAGAACACATCTCATCGTGATCCTTCAATACGTCCGAGACGTATCAAAGATAGACAAGCAACTAAGTCAAGTCACTTCTTATCTATATCGCAGCTTATACCGACAACTCGTCCCTCAAGTTGTCTCACCGTGAAACTTTTATATCTCATTAAGCTCGACCAATCATATGGACTTCGTGATCTTCTACACATCGTATGATCTAACTTATATATGAGATAAGGGACACGATATATGCAATCAAGTATTCAATACGATAGGAGATTGTAATAGTGGTAACAGAAACATTGTATACAAGCTCAACTAAACCGCTTTCAAGATACAAATCCAACAGAACTCACATGGGCCGAAGCTAATGTCGGGCCCATTTATATTGGGCCCGATGCTTGGGCCTAGTAGTTGGGCCGTATCCTATCATATCCCCCAAAAGACGTAGAAGTGAGGTCGTGATGGAGGAACGGTGGTTGACGCCGCCTCGCTGAATTGTAGTCCGCGAGGTGGGCGCGCTGATACCGCCGGTTGAATGTCGCCGGCCGCCTGCCGAGGCGCTCGCCAAGTCGTATGTCGCTTGGCTTCGTCCCGCCGAGGCGTTCGCCGTCGTGTGTCACCGCTTTGCACTGTAGGCGTCGGTCGAGGTCATGTCTTGCTGTTTGTATATCTTGCCGAGGCATTTTGTCGAAGTCTTGGTACTCGACTTCACCTGACGAGGTGTTATGCCGAGGTCTTTTGGCTGGCTTCACCTGACGAAGCGTTATGCCGAAGTCTTTGGGCTGGCTTCACCTGACGAGGCGTTATGCCGAGGTCTTTTGGCTGGCTTCACCTGACGAGGCGTTATGCCGAGGTCTTCGGTCGGCTTCACCGACGAGGCGTTATGTCGAAGTCTTATGGTAGGCTTCACCGACGAGGCGCTATGCCGAGGTCTTCGAACCGCTTCACCGACGGGCGTTATGCCGAGGTCTTTGGCCGGCTTTCACTTGTCGGCGTTATGCCGAGGTCTTTGGCCGGCTTTCACTTGTCGGGCGTTATGCCGAGGTCTTTGGGCTAGCTTTCACCGTCAGGCATTATGCCGAGGTCTTTGGCCGGCTTCACCGACGAGGCGTTATGCCAAGTCTTTGACCGCTTCACCGACGAGGCGTTATGCCAAGTCTTACGTCACTGGTCTTTACCGCCGGTCGCATTTACTGGCATCACCTTGCCGAGGCGTTATGCAAGTCGCATGTTACTTGCTTCACCTTGTCGGGCGTTATGCCAAGTCGTATGTTGCTCGCTTTACCGCTAGGCGCTCGCCGAAGTCGAATGTCGCTCGCTCCACCGGCTGAAGTTGAATACGCGTCGCCTTGCCAAGTCGAATATGTAACCGTCTTGCGGCGCGGGCGCTCGGGATACGGCGAAGAAGGAGGCCGGGCTCATGGCGGCCGAGACGGCGAAGGTCGAGATGGCGGTCGACCGTGGAGGCCGAGGTGAGGCCTGTGGAAGGCGGGTGGAGGCAACGAATGCCGAGGCGAGGTCACCGCGGAGGCCGAGGCGGGCGGCGGCGGCGCCGAGTGGGAGGCCGGAAGGCCGGACGGAGGCGACTGTGGCCGAGGCGGAGCTCGCGGAGGCCGAGATGGCGAAGGCCGAGGCGAGGCCGACCTCGTATTAAACAAAGGTAGGGGTTCCTTTTTTGGCAAGAAGTATTGCTAGGGGTGGTCCCCTCTTCCCCGAAGTGAACGGAGGTATAGGTTCCTTTTTTGGCAAGAAATATTGCTAGGATGGTCCTCTTCCCAAGTGAACGGAGGTATAGGTTCCTTTTTTGGCAAGAAATATTGCTAGGGGTGGTCCCATCTTCCCCGAAATGAACGGAGGTATAGGTTCCTTTTTTGGCAAGAAATATTGCTAGGGGTGGTCCCCTCTTCCCCGAAATGAATGGAGGTATAGGTTCCTTTTTTGGCAAGTTTTATCGCTCGGGTGGTCCTCTTCCCGAAATAAACAGGTATAGGTTCCTTATTTGCAAGTTTTATCGCTAGGGTGGTCCCTCACGCGCGTTGAGTTCATCCTCGATAAACGAAGGTAGTCTCGTCCTCCGTCGAGGGTATTTCGTCCTCCTTGGAGGTATAGTTCGTCCTCCGAAGAGGTATAGTTCGTCCTCCGTAGAGGTATTGTTCATCCTCCGTAGGGGTATTGTTCATCCTCCGTAGGGTATTGTATATTGTAGATGCAGATACATAAGTGACAAATGAAATATGCAAGACTCAACTCAAGCACGTAAAGAAAAAGATTTCATTAATGAAAACGACGAATAAAAGTACCTCAACTCCGGTACGAGGTCGCCTACTTGAATTGTCGGGATTTGGCACGCCGGTTATAATACCGAGCTACTTTGTACCGAGCTTCTAATATAGGCGAGGTCTCCTTCTTCGATTTCTACCGGATTACCGCCTCGGTTTTCTCGATCATCCTCTTCTTCTTTCGCCGGAGGTTCCACCTTGCCGCCCGCGCTTTCTCTTGTCCGCTTTATGCGCCTTGGCGAACCGATCCGCTATGCGCCACAGCTCCGACGCAGCAAGGCGGGCTCGTTTGACGATCTCCTCAGATAGGGCCCCTGTAAGATGCCATTTGGAAAGCCGAGATAATGAGGAGGTCGCTCTACATCCTCGACTTTTAGCTCTCCTTATTGAACCTCATCATGAAGTCGTGATGGACTCACCTCGGTCTTGCCTTACAGTGAGGAGATGAGCCGATGTGGTCTCGACTCGGCTTTTGGAAGAACCTTCGATGAAAGGCTTCCATTAGATCTCGGTAAGATCCAATGTCGCCGGAGGTCGACTATCGAATCACCGGCGGCGTTGTCGATCAGTAGCTCCGGGAACAGCTTGCACATGTGGATGGTGTTGAGACGTTGATTGATCATGTTATACCGAACTGCGAGAGGAAGTTCGGGTCCCTTAGTCCGTCATAGGGGCGATGCTCGCACCTAGTATTTTCTCGGGAGTGGAGTGTCGAGTATTTCGTTTGAGAACGGGTGACTATATTCCCGCATTCGCCGAAACCGCCCTCCGGAGAGGGGCGGAGTTCGCCGATCGAACTCGCTTTGATGGCGGTGACCGACCTCGCGGCGATCACGACGTCCTTTCCCGCTGTTCGTCCTCGCACGGTTGGTTTGGGCCCCAACTCGTGCGAGGTACGAGCGCCCACGACTTGACGCCGGGGATCCACTCGTTGCGGTGCCTCGTGTTTAGACGAGGCTTGCATGCCTTTCTTCGGGATGCGGCCGACATTTTTCTTCGGACGCGGCCGACATTTTTCTTCACGAGGTATTGGAGAAAGCTCTCCTTGTTTTCTCAAGAAACCCTCGACGGCGTCGCCAAGGTTCATCTCTGAGCCGAGGTTCTTCTTGGTTCTTGTTGCGACCTCCCTCGCTATGGTATTCTCGCTTCTTCATGCGGGATGGGATGGCCTTGCTCGCCGAGACTTTGGACATGCCTTCTGGGGTCGGTTCTCCGACCGGCTCTTCCCAAGCCGAGCTCGCGCGCCCCCGCCGCGTTGTTGCGGCGACGACCTCGATGTATAACTTCGGTATTCATCGTTGTGATCGATTCCACAGAAACAAAAGTTGATCGAAAACACGAATTTCGCTTCCCACGACGCGCCAAGGATCGATCTTATTTTCGTATGGGAAATAAATACGCAAGAACACCAGGATTTACGTGGTTCGATCTATGAATAAGATCTACGCCCACGGGAGAGAGAGCTTCGTGTATTGATAATATGAGGTGATTACAAAGAGTGTAGATCAAGTGATCGATCCGAGAGTAGATCCTATTTCTCTCTATTCTAGCCTCTATTTATAAACCATCAAGTTGAGCTCGACTCTGATTCAAATTGAGTTTGACTCTAATACAAATAGAGTTTGACTCTAATACAAAGTCTTCTAATAAGGATTCTTTTAGATATGCATCCGAATCTTCTACGCTCCAATTGCGATTAGAGTTGTAGTTGGTCGAGAGTCTTCTTGGGCCGAACTCACATGGGCCGAGCTTAATGTCGGGCCCATTTATATTGGCGATGCCGGCCCAGTAGTTGGTAGTATCCTATCACTATCACACATTGTTTTCTAATCATACTCCACCTATTGGACAATCTAGATAAGTATTTAGAATTAATGTGTATTTTTCATCCCACAATTATTTTATAGCACCAATGTAATTCTGTCAATTAATTATAGTTGGCCAAATAATTTGTTTTTGTTGAAAACATAAATTTTGAAAATTTAATTTGCATATTATTACTTTTGCTAGTATTTAAGTTTGTTAAATAACACCAGTCCAAAGGTTGAAAATTTTACTAAAAGTCTTTAAAAAACTTTTGGCAAGATGTTCATGTAAGTAGAAGTCGGATATATAGTTACAAGATAACTAATATTATATATATATATATATATATATACAATATAACATTTACTAATTTTTAAATTCTAATTCTAACAATCAATGTATATTTACTCATCCCGCAATCATCTTATACCCCAATTTAATTTGTCAAATTAATTAATTAACTGGTCAAATAAATATAAATAATTATTTTTTTGAAAAATTAATTAAAAAATTTAAATTTGGCTAATGTTACTTTGTTCACTAATATTTAAGTTTGTCAAATATCCCGAGTCCATATAGGTCGAGCAACGAATTAACAAATTGTGTTATATATATATATATATATATATTCTTCTTATTCTTCTAAAATATCTTATACTACATCGATATTTATGAGCTTTCACCAAATGAAATTTATATAAGCAATATGTTATTATAAAATAAATTAGAAAAAGTAGTAAAATCGAAGTAAAATAAAGAAAGGAATAACAATAATTTCATAAGTTGACCACATCGATTGTTTATTTGATATGTTATACTACATGACATTATGCTATAAGAAATTAGTGAACTCAAAATATTAAAAAAATAGAAAATAGAAATTATAATTGTGATAGTATGTCATACATTGAACACATCGATCTATTATTTTATAAAAATATAGTATTATACTTAATTCGTCCACCAAAAGCTTGCATTGTTTTTGATTCCACATGTTTTAATAAATTGTAGTGAGTGGATAAGGGATCTCATATAGTAAGTGTAAAACGATATCTAAAAGGGAAAATGCAAGCTTCTGGTCGATAGATCAAAAAGAAATTAAATGTAAGTTTTTAGTGGACGAATGAAATAATACATTATATTATATAGATAAAGGAAAAACAAAACACAATCGAAAAGAAAAATTATACCATACAAGGATTTAATCACGGTCTCAAATGGAATCGAACATGTTAAAATTACTTGAACACAATTAATCTTATATCTTATAATTAAGTATAATAAGAAATTAGTGAAATTAAAGTAATAAATTAGAAAAATATAAGAAATGACAATAATTGGGAGACAATGCCATACATTAGTTACATTATTTGAAAATAGAAGAAATTAGTGAAATTAAAATAAATAAATAAATAAATCTAAAATTTAAATATTACCACGATTACAATCTATAGTTTTCATGCATATGCTGTGATAAATATTGTGACATTTTCTAAAAACATATTCAAAAAAAAAGTCGTATTAAGACTTTATTCACGTAGATAGGAATGATTAGTGCCAGAAAAGATTGTATTTTAAACAAATAAAACATCGAAAATCTTGACACATACTACATTTCCAAAATTAATTAAGTGGCGATTTTTTAGGGACAATCAATTATTTGTTTCCAAAACTATTGAGTAAAAACAGAAAATATTAAAACAGCTCAATCTTACAAAACTACCGCCAAATTAGATTAAGAGCAATTTAGTCGTGACCTTAATTAAAAATAAAGAAACAAAAATATACATAATATATACATTTAGCATTGGACACTACCCATAACAAAATTATACTCCTCCATCCACAAAAACGCGTCGATTTTGGTGGCGACGGTTAAGAAAAGCAGAATGAGTGTAAAGTAAATGTGATAAAACGTGTGTCATTGGATAATAAATGAATATATTAATTGATTGTGAGTGTAAAAGGTGGGTCATGAGTATTTTTGTAAATAAGTTGATAAGTTGAGGGTAAAATGTAAAGTTTGTGTTTCTAAAAGGAAAGACACATTTTTGGTGACGGATCGAAAATGAATTAAATCGACGCGGTGAGCTGAGTGAAAGACCATCATTATTATGGTCGGCGAATAGCATGTTCCATTATTCCCGGACAATATACTGTTGAGCGAGCGTTAATTTATTTGTAAACTTTTTCATCTTCAAGTTAATCGCGACTCATACTTATAGGTGTATTTTATACAGCTTGATTTTAGAAATCCTCGCTTCAAATCGTTTCTTTTCACTCATAAAATTACACATTTTTTTATACCATTCCAACGAAACTTGCTTGAGCACACAATATCATTCAAAGCAGTTATATTAAATTCTCTGCTACATCTAAAGAAAGAAAGAAAGAACAGTCCATGCTATGATACTAATCAAACACAAAAAGGTTAATTTAACACAAAAGTTCCTTACGATAAAACATTTGTGGTGGAATAATTGTACTGTAATAAAACCTATCTTAGTGAATGAACCGAGAATGTATTTGGTTTGGTTGATTAGACAAAATTCAGTTTCATGATGTGTGTTGTTCGATTGGGTGGTCTTTGTCCGATACTTAACCTCAAGAAAGTGCCACATAAGATTCATCTTATCTTATAAGTTTTAGCCTCTCGTCTATAATTAAATTAATCTCAAATAATCTTAAACTAATTTATTTTTTAGTAACCGAACACCCGCGAGTGTATCGAATACTTTTTTTTGTTGGAGGATAGTGTATCGAATACTAGATAGCGCTTATCGGAAAGAAATGCTCCAACTAATAATAGTAGTAGTAATAAGGATTATTAATCCATATAAAATATAAATGCTTAATAAGGATTATTAATCCATATAAAATATAAATGCTTTTGGCACTTTTTTGTAAAACAAAATAGAGAGAAGTGGGATAAACAATAAAATGTGATGAGAACTTATAGTTAAGTTCTATTTGCTAGTTCTTCAAAATGAAATTACACAAAAGACAATGGCACAAAACTATTTTAAAACTATTTTGGCAAAAAAATAACATCATGGTCCAACAAAACAACACAATCTCCTTTAACCTACAGAAAAAGGGTAAGCAATTAAGCATAGAATAAAGATGAACGCAACTTGTCCCCATCAACTAAATGCAATTGGTTAACAGCTAGTATTTTAAAGGAAATTGTGAATCCACTTAAAGCTATAATACATGTACAACTAATATGTCACACATTTTCACCACACAGGAAAAAGTAAATTGCAGCACAGGAAATCTTTCTGAGTATATCCAACTTCACTACTAGTCGTCCTCCAAGCCAAAGACCTGCTGCTTAAGCTGTTCGACTCAAGCGAACAACTCTTCCCTATTTTTCTGCAAATCGAAGATGAAGAATTGGTTTATCATGCAGCAGCAGCAGTGACATGGTAGAGAAATTAGTTGCTTTACCTTTAAAACTAGATATCGAGAGCTGAACCATAGAGTGTAGCCAAGGCCGGCAAGTTCCAAGGCTTTTGGAAACTGTAGTTAGATTGGTGCCATGTTGTGGTCAGTAAAAGCATGACGCAGAAAGGCAAATTTGCACAGGGAATGAGTGCTTACAACCGGGATTGAATCAATGGCACTAACTATAGCAACTACTATGCACCACCACTACCAAAGGGGAGAAATGAATATGTTTCTTCGTAATCTAACTGAAATCAGAATACAAACATCAGAATTAACGACAACAAATGAGCAAATACAACTTCTAATATCAACTGCCGCTGATGTGATTTATTCTCCTTCATGATGGTCAACCAAAATGATAGAAGTTGTCTGGTAGAAGCAAAGATAGGGTATCAAATTACATTCGGTCGTTCTCTTCTTTTCAATGGTCATCATCCAATTTCTCAAGGAAAACGGAGAGATTGGGAGGCAGTGATTTTTCTTATGCCCTCTCCCATTCCTTGGCAGACCAGTTGATCTATACCAAAAAGCTCAATAACTTTTTATACCAAAACAAATATGTATGGCCAGAGCTTAATCTCAGTCCAAGCCAAGCAGTTATATTATATAAGGGGTAAAGTTGCCAATTTTAGAGAAACCATTATATCACATCAGAGAGAAGGCAAAATCTAACCACCAGTTTGGCGAATAGGCAACACATGTGTCCGATTAATAATCCTATCCCCGGATTCATATTTTCATTTGCCCAATTTCTAGAATGTCAAGTTTTGGCCAACCTGTCCCACACTATCGTTCACTAAGCCTGCACAACTGAGGAACTCCACCAATATATAAAAGGCAACAGTACTCCTGTATGTATAACTGACTTTACATGTCTGCTATGAATCAATTGCATGCACAACTGAGGAACTCCACCAATATATAAAAGGCAACAGTACTCCTGTATGTATAACTGACTTTACATGTCTGCTATGAATCAATCGCATGTACAAGTCACATGATGAAACATATACCCCTCCGTCTCATTATTGTTGGCTCGTTTTCTTTTTTGGGTTGTCCCATTATTGTTGGTCCGTTTCAAAAAAAGAAACAATTTTACACTAAAAAGTATCTCGAATTTCGTGTCATACACTTTTTTATGCACAAAACACAACTCTCCATAATCTACGTGGAGCCATGAATATTGGGACGAAGGGAGTATAATTTTCTAATCCCATACCATATAATTCTTTCATAACTATATAAAATTGTATTTTATATTTTCCATGCATTATTATTATAGAGTATACACATCATAAATTATGAAACAAATGGATCACATACAGATTGGATCAATTTTTACATGATTGGAGACTGCAAATAATATGTGAAATATAAAACATTATTAGGCAAATGTTTACCTAAAAGGATGCAAACAAAACTTGGGAATATATACAGGTCTCTGGAAAAGGGAACAGAGTGGATTGCAGATACAAAACCTAATAAACAATTCATTTCGTTGCATATTTTATTTCTTGTAACTAATATTTGTCAACACTTTTAGAAGCAGAACAGATTGTCAAGTTCAATGCATTTTGTCATGATTACATAGAAAAGACACATCCATAATAGTATAAAATCTGAAGAAAAACGACAGTCCTTTAAACAAAAAAAATTACAACAGAAATACATGATTTGACCACCAGAAATAGAACTGTCACAAGGTTGCTCAGGTAACCGCTCAGGATCGACATGACAGTCGATGTTTCACCAAGCATTTTGGAGCTCTCCAATCTGAATATACTCATCATAGCAACCAAGTCCACAGAAGCTCGTATAAAACTCATCGCATTGCTTAATATAAGTTCAAACATTTGAATTTGAAAACTAGCATGTATGGTAGCATAAGCACGACATTAAACCTTTACAATCAAGAGATGATGCTAATTGCACACGCAAATATACCCTTAATCAAGTCATACTGCAATGCATAGAAAAAGAGGGAATAAGGAGAAACCTTTATATTGAGAAACAATGAGCCTTCTTGTAGTTCTTGATTTAGCTGAGACTCGTAATCTTCTTTATTTTCAATAAGCTGAGTATCATCGACTGCCTTAGGCTCATCTTTCACATACAAGGTTGTGCCGGTTGTGCCAGATTAGATTTCCTTGTCAAAAACGTCACTACAAACAATTAGCACTAAAATTCTCTAACCAAAAAACCAGGAATTATATCAAAACGGCTAATCTACCAACTGAAATTCGTAGTCTAAATTTTAAAAATGAGACAAGAAATTCATAGAATGAGTATACCAAAAAGAAAAAAGGAAAAAAAATATTAAAGCGCGGCAATCAATAAGCGTTGTTCCGCAGAAGCATAGAAATGCAACCGTAAATCAATCTACGTTGAAGACGGTCTGAATGTGAAATTCAAAAAAAAAAGCAAGCGTTGAAGATGGTCTGATTGTGGAGTAACGAAGAATGGATTGTGCTACTAAGGAGGCGTTGAAATCGAATGCTAGTGGGAGAAAAGCGGTTTGGGAGTAGCGGCGGAGGAGATTTCGAGATGCTCGAGCTGTGATAAGCTCCATTTTAGCGAGCATCGTGTCGAATCGAAGTAGGGAAACTGTGACAGTTGTAGATACGTTAAAAAGGAAGAATGGATAATGGGGGTGGGCTCAACCTTCTTTGTCTTGTTGCTAATTAGGTTAAGCACGCCTAAACGATCTCAATCTTTTTTATTCGAAACTATATATTGTAATTTTAGTTTTTTTGAAAAGTTGTTGCTCTATGCTGATTATTTTGTATAGTTACATGCGTAGGTTCTCATCAAAGTTTTTTCAAATTTGTGTTTGGCGGGAGCTCCCGTATACCCTACGACCATTACTCTATGCGTTATCCGACACGCGTAGGCACAACTTGGACTAACTCCTCGAAAATCCAGAAACGAAGTATTTTTATTAATTTTCAAGTAACCTATATATTTTTATTACAATTATTCATGATATTTTTGTTAAATGATAAATAATTGACAAGAACTCTTATGCATCACTCTGATTATATCAAACTAGTGTGTAACCCGTCAAATTTCGACGGGAAATATTTTATGTTATATTTAGAATTATATTAAATAAAATAATCTTATATCAAGACGATACGTCTGCATTTGATATATTAAATGAAAAAAAATCTTTATATCAGGATAATATGTCTGAATGTGATATGTATTTTCTTCGAATTCTAATGAAAAATAACTTTATATTGTAATTTACGCATAGAAAATTAAATATTCTTAGATATGTTAATAATTCTTGTTTAGAATGTATATACACATACCCGTCTTAAATTCGATTAATTATCTGAAGTTGTTTAAATTTATAAATATAATTTGTTATAATGATTGATTATTCGTCTCGATAAAAATAAAAAATTACAAAGTAATCATTAATAATAAATAGTATAAATAACAAAAGATAAAAAAATAGAGAAAATTTTATGTATGCATGTCGATTAATGTTAAAATTTCTTTAGAATTTATATGCTCGTACATAGCCCAAACTTGACTAAAAAATATTTTACTACTCGTTTTCATCTCAACCCGTATAGTTAAGATCTGCTAACTACCCAAATATGTTTAAATTTATACATATAAGTTGTTACATTAATTGATTATATATTTCAATAATGACTTGAACATTATAGAATAAATATTAATAATAAATAATATAAATATCAAAAGATTAAAAAATAGAGAACATGTCTAGCATATACATACCCGCACTCGTCTCAAATTTGATTAATTACCTGAAATTGATTAATTTTATAAATATACCATAATTAGTTATTCATTTCAATAAGACTTGAACATTAATAGTAATTATTAATAATAAATAATATGGATAGCTAAAAATTAAAGCTAAGCAAACTTTACATAAACGTGTCACTTAATGTATTGACTTGTTTAGAATTTATATACATGTAGTTGTCACAAAACGAATTAAAAATTGATTTTACTATATATTCTCGTCTCATTCTCATATAGTAGTATCCATTAATTATCCGAGTTCGTTTAAATTTATAAAATATCTAATTAATATAATATTTATTAATTCTCATACCCACATAATATAAATAATATAAATTTGATGGGTGAAGTTTAAATTCTTGTATCCGAATCATATAAATAGCAAAAGACTTAGTCCATTTCGTTTAATGTATTGACATGTTTAGAATTTATATACATATATAATTGCTAGAAATCGGATTAAATTTGATTTTACTATATGTTCTCATCTTATTTTTGTATAGTAGTATCCACTAATTACCTAAATTCATTTAAATTATAAAAGATCTAATTAATAAAATATATATTTATTCCAGTAATGGGTTATCCTCTCGATTTAATTTTGAATTTACTATTTATTTCAAAACTTTTTATTAATTATGAAGGCTCCCCAAAAAAAGAATGTGAGCTTCAAAATTTGTACCCGTCTAGAATGTATATTCTTGTACCAAATAATATAAATAGCAAAAGAATTAAAAATAGAGAAAATTATGTTCTCGTCTTATTATCGTGTAGTAATATCCGTTAATTCCCAGAATTCATTTAAGTTAGTATACATTAAAATATACTTTATATATGTCGTATATATACTCATTAATTGTTAATGATACTTTTACGTATTTTAAATAGAATTCATGAACTAAATAAAAAAGTCCATAAATATTTCTTAATTAAAAGCCTTGAAATTAAAAACCACAATTCACTTAAGGCTTTTTTTTTGACAAAGATAAGATTTGATACGTTTACTTAATCAATTGTTGGTGCGTCATATGACGATTATGCTAATTATTTTTAGTAGTAAATAAAATTATACTAATTAATTATATGTTAGTATACATTTACTTCTAAATTATATATGTCATATATATACTCACTAACTCTTAAGATGATTTATCTCACGATAAAAATGATTTTCCAAAAAAATAATATTACTAATTAAAAATAAAAATAGAGATTATTCCACATAGAAATGTCGATTAATATTCAGATTCATTTACAATTTATATACTGTACTCCCAAACCTTTTTAAATTTATAAAATAGTTCATGATCGAATATATGTTGTTACAATATTTGATAATCTATCTCTATATAAATTGAATATTACAAAATAAATATTATAAAAATATATTAGAAATTAAATTCAAAGTATAAGTTTAAAACTGAACCATTTATGAAATTCATTTAGAATTTATATACACTTAAATATTTTAAAGTTTGATTATAAAGTGATTTTATAATTATCGCAAAATATTCGTCTTGTCCTTTTTCTTTTTGAATGTAAGACACATGTACATCTATATATAGTATATAATGTGGATTACAATAAATTGCTTATTAATCCAACATTTATATTATTAACCTAATTCTTACCTCATGTATGAAAATCGAGTTCTGCTATCAAATCATATTATTTGTAAAAATAAAAATAAAAAATTCACCCCCACCCTCTTGATTAGTTTTTGATATTTTTTCTATATGCATATATTGTTCATTTTGTCTAACCTTTAGTACTTATTTATTTTAGGGATAAAGTGTAAATTTTAAACTTACCAATAAATCTAATACTTTTAATCTGTGAGTCAACTCATGCATAAATTATGCTCGGACCTATATTATTTATATATCCCACCAATAATTAAATCTGAGTTATGGCATAAAGCATAAGGCCTCGAGCAAGCATGCCCATTTTGATTAGTAGCATACTTTTTTATCACAATGCAAAGATTAAATCGTAAATGAGTGAAAGTTTATATAATATTTAATTTGATTTTATTTTTTATTTGATTGAATTATTAAGCATTAGAGTATTACACTTGCAATTTTTAGAATTTTAGTTTTAAACATACATAAATGGAAAAATGATGATTTTTATATTTTTTTATGAAATTAACAAATATAAAATTGTAAATGCCCTATTAATTATAACAAACTTCATTCAATATTGTTTACTGATGAAAATTTCACATTCACACTAAAAAATTAAAAGTAAATAAATTCAAAGATAATATCTTTTGTAACAAACACAATAATATATTGCAAATTCAATTTTCCCTAGGCGGCCCATAGAAGAACGTAACCTAATGCCTCATCTATTGGTGGTGACCATTGCCGCTATAGCGGTTTCTTCACAATTCTCTTTGCACATGCTTTTCTATTTATGGAATTTTCAGCCTTCTCATCGCTGCCTTCGGATGAATGGGGAATTGCGTCGCTCTTTGATCTACAGAAAAAGGGCTTTTGACAAAGAGAAGACCAACGAATGGGGAAAGTAAGGGATGACAATAGAAGAGGAGTTTAGCCGCAACACTTATTCGCATAAAGCCGCTGCTCATTCTCCTCCACTTATTCCATGATCATCTCCTCTGTGCAGTCCCCAAATTTTATGTAATAAACATAAACACCACGTTATTATTATCACATGTTTCTATCTTTTAATCTCGGATATCGCAATTCACAAATATGATTGATTTATAATGCCTTCTTTATGCTAATCTCGTGCCGTATCTATGTTATTCTTCCAATATCCATATTCATAGCTATCTATATGTTTTTAATGTATTAAATATTATGAAATATAAGTATGTATAAATATAGACATGTATGTTTTCAATTAATTGAAAATTTATGGATTTCTACCCGGTATCCACAAAAGAAATTAATCAATCAAAACATAAATAGTTTTGATAATTACATTTATATATATATTGCTTCATAAAATTACGTGTATAGATTAATTTACTATATATATAATGTATATTAATTTATGGAACTAAAAACTGTATAATATGCTATTTTTGTTATATTTTCAAAGTTTTTACTTCCAATTAATCAAGATTGATAAATCTGCTCTTAATTTTTTCATTAGATTTTTATATAGTGGTCATCAAATTCATCACACACGAAATCCAATGCCCAATAAATAGATAATATATGATAAACAATGTAAATACAGTTTTAGTTACGTAAATATAGCAATATACATTTTCAGTTACAAATCATTAAAATTAATTAATTCAATAACAAAATAATAATTTTCAGATATATTTAAATGGGTGGAAAACTCTAGAGTTAAGAGAGGATAAAATGAAATTTAAAGATAAATAGGAATAAAGATTGTAGGTGATGCCACATAGGATTTCAAATGAATGTGGTGATAGAGATTCAGAATCGGTATATATTATTGTTATATTTTCAAAGTTTTACTTCCAATCAATCAAGATTGATAAATCTGCTCTTAATTTTTCATTAGATTTTATATAGTGGTCATCAAATTCATCACACACGAAATCCAATGCCCAATAAATAAATAAATAGATAATATATGATAAGCAATGTAAATACAGTTTTAGTTACGTAAATATAGCAATATACATTTTCAGTTACAAATCATTAAAATTAATTAATTCAATAACAAAATAATAATTTTCAGATATATTTAAATGGGTGGAAAACTCTAGAGTTAAGAGAGGATAAAATGAAATTTAAAGATAAATAGGAATGAAGATTGTAGGTGATGCCACATAGGATTTCAAATGAATGTGGTGATAGAGATTCGTAACGGTATATATTTTTGTTATATTTTCAAAGTTTTTACTTCTAATTAATCAAGATTGATAAATCTGCTCTTAATTTTTTCATTAGATTTTTATATAGTGGTCATCAAATTCATCACACACGAAATCCAATGCCCAATAAATAAATAAATCGATAATATATGATAAGCAATGTAAATACAGTTTTAGTTACGTAAATATAGCAATATACATTTTCAGTTACAAATCATTAAAATTAATTAATTCAATAACAAAATAATAATTTTCAGATATATTTAAATGGGTGGAAACCTCTAGAGTTAAGAGAGGATAAAATGAAATTTAAAGATAAATAGGAATGAAGATTGTAGGTGATGCCACATAAGATTTCAAATGAATGTGGTGATAGAGATTCGTAACGGTATATATAATTTATAGATTAGTGTTCATCGATAACTAGTAGGAGATAGGACATCAATTTTAGTGTTTTGTGATAAGTGGGTGTGTGGGCTTAACAGTGTTACATAGTGGTGTTGAGTGGTACATTGGATGTTCCCGTTTCTTATAATGCAACCACATCTAGAATGATCACATGCAGGGGCGGTGCTACCTAGGGGTTTGGGGGCCCATAGATCCCTCAACTTTTTTTTAAAATAGATATATATTTGATATGTAAAACCATGTTAAAAAGGTTTATCTTAGCCTGATGGTAGAATGCTCTTCTATTTGAAGGAACCGAGTCTAATCCTCAACTGTGGTGTTTCTTCCCTTTTTTTTTCTTCTTTCCTTCTTTTTCTCTCTTTTCTTTTTTTCTCTTCTGTTTCTCGGCAGCGTTTCTTTCCTTTTTTTCTCCCCTCTTCCTTTTTTTCCTCTCTTTCTTTTTTTCCTGCTTTTTTCTTCCTCCTCTTTTTCTTTCTTTTTGGTTTGTGCTTTTTTTTTCCTCTCTCTATTCTATTTCTTCTCTTTATTTTGGGATCTTTTTTTCCTTTTTTCTTTTTATATAATTTGTTTATGTTGATAAAATACAATATGTATGCAAATAATAACACTATGAGAATTAACTCTTAGTTAAAGTGTGCTCTCTCTATAGATATTTAACATTTGATAATTAAATCTATTATAGTCTAATGGGTTATGATTTTTATCTCGTATTTAGGAGATCTTGATTCGATTTATTTTAGTTACATATTTTCCTTTTTCTTTTTTCTATACTCATTTTCTTTTAATTCCTTTTCTTTCTTTTCTTTCCTTTATCTTTCTTTCATTTTCATTTTTCTATAATTTGTTTTGTGTTGATAAAATATTATTTCTTTTCTTTTTTCTATAATTTATTTTATATTGATAAAACAAAAAATATATACAAATAATAAAATTTTATATGTGAATTAATATTCCCAATCAAATTTCTATAAGGATTATAATAAACTCATTATTTTATTTAAATTATTATTATTTTATAATTTTATTTTGTTACCTTTTAAAATTATAAATAATTGGATACCCAGAAAAATTTTCCTGACTTCGTCACTGATCACATGTATAAGTTTATTTGATCTCAATCGATTGAAATCCACAATTCTTTAATTTCAATCGGTTGAGACCCACCACTTTCCACAAAACATCATAATCAAAGGGGATATATATCATATTAACCGTGATGAGTGGAATACGGGAAAAAAATTCATGGGATGTTCCTTAACACATCTGGAACCATAAGGAAATTTCACAGTAGAAACAACGTATCTCTTGGAGCTCGGTTACTAGAGATTGCAATGGATCTCGGATTCGGTCCAGACCCGTGAATCCAAATCTATTTTTCGTGATCCTGATCCTCAAAAATTGGACCGATGGATCCTGATCCTACTCATATTTCGGATCCTGATCCGGGATTTAGTTTTGAGACTAGGATCCGGTTCGGATCCCACCCATGCACCCATTTAGTTATATATATATATATATATATATATATATATATATAGAGAGAGAGAGAGAGAGAGTTTGAATCAATAACCAATTTTAACGTGAATCAAGAACTACAAAACAATGAATATGCTATAAAGTTAATGAATCATGAAAGTTAATGAATCCAAAATTGAATTTTCACCGGGTTCGAATCCCATGAGAGACTAAAATTCTATTTTTTTATTCATTAACTTTCGCAGTATTCATTTACTTTCATAAAGATATTGAGTTCTCACGTCACACAATAAAAATGGTTTTACGTTAACCTCCCTATATATATATATATATATATATATATATATATATATATATGAGATGAATCGTGAGGAATGAATAATTTGGTAGGAAATAAGAATTAATCCGCCTTTAATTACCGGATCAATGGTTGAGATTTAATTTCGATTGTCTACGCTTTGTGTTGTGTGCTATGTGGATTATTGTGCAAAGACTAGAACCCTTCTTGCTACTATCAAATGAAAGATGTGCTAAACTAATATATTTAGTATATGTGCTACTAAAGATGAAATATGTGCAACATAAGTAATTCGATTGTCTACACAAATATGAAAGATATGCTAGACTTATATATCTATTCCTATTTTCTACACTTATTCCATTCTCACGAAACCATTCCTATATATATATATTATTT
This sequence comes from Salvia rosmarinus, assembly GCA_036937905.1. NCBI lineage: Eukaryota > Viridiplantae > Streptophyta > Magnoliopsida > Lamiales > Lamiaceae > Salvia > Salvia rosmarinus. The sequence continues at coordinate 10,424,739 of CM072816.1, forward strand.
TTATTATAATTAAATACCTAACCCCAACTTAAAATTCTTCAATTTCCTTTTTCAAATTCTCCCAAAACAAATATGCTTCCAATTTCATTTCAAATTCTCCCAATTATGTATCAATCGGCATTCACGACGGTCGCGCCACTTACACCACCGGCGATCGAGTTGTTTACTACTTTATAGTAAATTTGTAATTAATTTCTTCCAATATAGTGATAATTATAGAAATTTAAATAATTATTATAATATTATTGTGTATTTAGATTATTATAGTGTTACTGTGATTATAGTTGATTTAGAATTTATTTCAGAAACGAAAACATATGAATCCGGATCTAGACCCTGGACCCTGTGGATCTTATGAATCTGGATCTAATTTTTTTTGGATCCAATGAATCTAGACCGGATTCGGACCAAAGCAAAAAAAAAATTTAGATCTGGATCTGAACCTAGCCAGATCCGATCCATATCCGGCCCATTGCCATTCCTATCGGATACTATGATGAGCAGAGCATCCTCACACTTGGAAGATGTTGAGCCGTCTTGTTTGGCTGACTTCAAGGCAGAGCTCTCATGAATTTTATCCTCACCTCTGAAATCTATGGGACCCGAAGATGAAGACGAATTTCTTCTCCCAGAGAATGTTCATGATTTCCTTCAGGCTGTTCGAGCTGATTTGCTAATCGATATTTTTATATGTATGGATCGGCGTATAGGGCAGTTCTTAATCTTAAACAATTTGCGATGCGTAGTTCTCGTCAACTTCTTGGACCAATGGTTTTCCATCCTTCCATTAACCTTATTTAGTAGGAATAATTTGGGTACCTTACTTTTTTTTAGAATACAATACAGGACTAACAAATACCAAACAATTCAAATGTTGCACGCAAATTTCTATCATTCGGAGATCATCCTCTGCTAATAGTCACCAAATTCAGATAATCTGGAACATGGCCATACCAAGTTCATCCGAAAATTTAAAAGGAAATAACTAGAAGAAAAAATAATGCACAATTCACATTAATTAGTTATTTAATAAATAAAATGCAAGTTATGTAGTAATTTTTACACGACTAAACTGTAGTGCAGATAAGAGTATATTTTAAAACAAATTAACTTAAATTATGCAAAAACCTATGATGTGATCAACAAGCAATTACCTCACATTTCGATACAGAGCATTAAGACTAGAGAGAGGAGATTCATCTTCAGATGGCACAGAATGTTTTAATCAGCTTTGGCAGGAACATTATGTGAAAGCACACAGCCACTTCTGCAAAATTAGGAGCAAACTTCGTGTTATTGCAAAATTTTGCGTTCCTCTGGGGGGAATTGGGTTGCTTAGCCTTGTATAATCAAAACAGCATGACTTAACGTCAAAACAAACAGTCTTCACGTTTCCCTGCAGTTTCTGGCCAGTCCTGATCTCATATACAGCCAGCCTTTGTCTCAGCAGTTCAAGGACGTCGCTCTTCTCAGCACTATAGGGAAAGACAAGGACGTGATGACTGGGACGAATGGGTTTATGTTAACAGATCGAAAATCATGAATATCATCTTACCTTCTGTAACATAGCAGAATGCATTATGTTACAACTTCATGACCTTCTTCACTGCTTTTGCAGCTTTTTATCCTCTCGACTGGGTAACTAATAGTTCATGCACTCTAGTCTTCAACTGCATGAGACATATTGGTTCAGATATAAATCAAGGTATACTGGAAAGGAAAAGCCCTACTTAGAAGTCCATTGTGGGGTGAACCTAAAATCGTTATACCCCTTGACAAACTCAGATGCAAGAATATACAAATCAAAAGTGTAAATAAATCGTTGATATTTGTTGTCAGGTTTTCCTATAGGTTTGTCAAAGAACCATGACCAACCGAGTACTACACATACTTGTAGGTTGGGAAATGAAAATGTTGAAGTACTTCCAGAGTTCCAGTAAATATGGAATGCAATTTTATGGGCAATGTCCACTAGATGAACAATAATTAATGGGTCTTCAGTTTTCAGTTTTAGAAAAATCGATACAAACAGTCCCAACATTTCAGAAGGCTTTACAAATACACACATTTTTATTAGATGATTTGCAAAAAATTGACGAGCACATTATACCAGTGGATTCACGTATCTCTTCAGTTCCCGTACAAGTCAATTTCAAGATTAAGTAGAAGCTTAAGTGCATACCTTATCAATACCAACTTCAGCCTTGACAGATACATGCATTGCTCGATCAGGTCCCATTCTACGATAATTTGCTAGCTCCAAACTATCAGCGTTACTATCTTCAGTGATGAAGACTACCGGAGAATCACTTAGCAGATCACATTTAGACACAACATCAAGCCAAAGATGGTCTTTGTACCTCTCTTTAATTTCATTGTAAATGGTAAACTGTTAGACACAACAAATACTCTTCAAATAAAGATAAAGAAGACAGTACCAGCTCATAACATATAGAACCATGGGTTGACTTGGATGTCTAAGCATCTGCAAATGAAGGTTTTTCAGAAGGCAACATCACTGCACAACTAGGCCTTAGTCCTAAATGTTCCAGATAAAAAAAAAGCACACTGAAATTCTTTTTTGCTAATCTCAAGTGCTGAGCAAAAAGTTGGCAATAATGGAGTTCACGAAGTTTGAGATCATAATACATAGCACTAGCAAATGTTGGCCGATTAAAGCCAATCATAGCGAATCACACTGTCAGAAATCTTGTCTTTCCCTAAAGGCTAAAGCTGATCCGTCTCCAAAAAACAAACACTGCATTTTCCATGTACTTAATCCACTTCAGTTTGATGCAAGTAGAGGTAAAGGAAAGTCTCACAAACTCAATATTAAGTAAGCTCTAGCATACTGTGAGTAAAGGGCAAAATTACCAGATCTCGACCAGGCATAAAAGCAAAGACTAACAAGTCATCTATCTATATAATATATATTTGTTATTTATTAAAAGTCTTAAGACATTTTAATTGAAAACGTAGGTAAATACCTGATCTGAAGGTGAGGTCCCACATTCTCCAGAGAGATCATGAACATAGAGTACAGCAGTTGGCAAATGAGAAAGGACAGCAAGTGTCAACTTTTCCAAATTATTTCTATCCTCTGCAAGTCCAAACAAGGGAATCATGCTTTCAGCACTAGTTATCCTAAACAAACTGACAAATAAAATTAAATTTACAGTACTCTAGATACTCCACATATCATTTCACATATTGTGGTATATTTAGTCACCTATCAATAAAAACCAATTTTAGTCAGTGAATGATGCCTTTACATGGGATTTCAAGCTAGCTATTATTGGCTTTTCAATTAAACCTGTCTCAAGTGAAGTTTTAGTCACATCATTCTACCTCTGCAGTCAGTGCAATTTATTAAGATAATTGCATTAATGTGATGAATTAAAAAGTATACTGAAAACTAAATGCTGCAATGAAATACATTGCATGTACATGTGCTATGAAGAAGTACTCTTAATTTAGTTCAGTAAGACAAGATGAAAGAAAGCCTCTCACCATCATGTCTCCTTAGTAGACCTGGGGTATCTGTAACCTGAAACAAATAGCAGTAAAGATTAAGACGGCAAATGAGTCAAGGGACTTTGCATTACGATATATTTGTGGAAATTTGAACCTGAAAATTCTGATAGCTCAAGTTAATATGACCCATCAGAATTCCTCTCGTAGTGAACGGATAATTGCAGATCTGAATCATTTAGAGCAACCAAATCAGTATCATATGGTATACTGCAACTTCTTTGTTTCAGAAAACCACAGCTTGTCAAGAATAAACATGAAATTTAAAAGTTAATGGAAGACCTAGACAGGCATTAAGTGATTTGAGAGAGAGAGAGAGAGAGAACTGTTCAGGTTGCATTTCTTATGTGCTTAGGTAATGCATAAAAGCTAGCTCTAAATTTTTTGCAGTTCCTGCCACCCAAGTGTCTTGTAAAGAGAACTTAAGAATTTTTGAACTACTCTTCTTTAATCTTGCCAGGCCAATACTATCAGGAGAGAATACAAAAAGTTTAAAAACTAAATTTCTGAATGCCAGTAGAGCATCAAACGAGAAAAATCTTCATTCAACATGAAGTTATGATATCATATTACTCAAAGCCACTCATGTAGCATATTGCAATGAGATTAAGAATACTGCATCCTACTATTATGGTGCAGTGGATCTATGTAAGAAAGTAAGAGAAATGAAATTTAGCAGCTCACAATAATGTATACAAAACTGCTATACAGATATTTTTCTTAAGGATTAAACTATAATACCCACTATTTCATCCAAAGTGTCACTAATGCCGAGTTCAAAGTCAGTCTCACATAAATCCAAGAGAAAATAGTGGTGAATTATTTTGAATACAATTCAAAATTTGATTGTGCTTAGTACATACCTCAGGCTTTCCTGTAGATAGTAGACGAACCAAAGATGATTTTCCTACATTTGGAGCCCCAACAAGGCACAGAGTGGGTGTTTCCAGATCGACTACTGGCATTGCCCGCAATGTCTGCATGCAATTTGTCAAAAACACATTACATGCACCTCCTATCGCTAAGAAATTAGCACTTTCCGACATCATGGAAACTAATGGGTAATACACAAGTCTACTTCAGAAGAATAATATGGCACATAATCTAAGAGAGGAAGTTACACAAACTGACTTAAGTAGTTATCAACACAATCAATTCTTCTGCTTTATAACAATTAAAATGTGACAAAATAAGAAAACAACAGAAGCCATACATTCATGAGAACAAATATCTTTGTTCTAAAACCCAAGTATTATCCTTTTGCTGAGCAGCAAGGACCAAAAAATTCAAATTGTGATCTTGTTTCTACTCCACTATGCACGATTTAAGATTTATAGAATGCTCTTCCAATTCATACATCTGTTCTAAACAAGGTACTTTACCTTGGCAATGTTTAATAATTCATCTACAGCTTTTCCTTCATGATTGAAAATTTCTTCAATTTTCTTCATTCCCTGCTGGAAAGACCAATAAATGATGATCCAGGGACCCACAAGTAATCTGCAGTATTGACAGAGTAGTACTAGCCTCACTCAATCGCTCCTCAGCTTCATGCTTTGTGACGGACTGCCAAAAATTACAAAAAAAATATATTCACCATGCAAGTTAATTTATGCTACTTATGGTATCACACACCCAGTAGCAAAATTAAAATCCTCATATAAGATATCAAAAGATAAATTCCAATATTAGATCCCCTATCAAGTTGTCAGATTCATGCTGATAACACAAAAAGATATTCCACAGTGCCCAGAGAAGAGTTCTGTGTTCATGCTAACTAAGCAAATTAGACAAGGATTAAGCAGCTAAATCAATAAATCCAACCATCAGCTGGATGAGCAATATGTATCAAATATCACTCACTCAAACTAATAATAGAGGCAGATGCACGCACAAACTTAAACCATCTTACTACCTTGGCACACAGAGAAGCATGCTCTTTTCCTACTGCCACCACCCGCTTCCGTAAATAATCAACTTTTCTCAACACCTATCAGTCAAGAGGAGGTTATACACTAAAGAACTTATCAGCACATACAACTTCCCATCTAGGCATACTCATATAACATCTTACATTCATACAAGCCAGGACACAAAAATAGTGCTTTTAAACCATAGAGAAGGTCTATGAGTGGGGAGGGGGAAGAAGGAAGAAAGATAGCGCTGACAAAATGATATATTAATCTGGAATAAATCAAGTAAAACATGAAGGCAGCTTTCAGCAAATGAAACAAGGAGATGTACCAAAATTCATGGACTCACTAAACTTAATTAGCGTGACGGCCACAATACTTCAGCAGGAAAAGATTGCCCATACTGCAATAGGTTAATGGGAAAACGGAGAATCCATAATATCTACCTCTTCGTAGTTTCCATCTCCAAGAGTCAACTCAACTAAAGATCTTTCATATGGGTGCAAACTTAGTTTTTCGGGGAAGTTCTCTGTGTACTTTCTCAATGGAACTGCAAGCTCCTGAAGTTGATAAGAACAGAAGAATATTAAATTAAGTTTTCTTATAGAGAAGATCGGTAGTTTAAATTGCACTATATGATAAAGTAATTACCTTCATCAATGCATCAAGTTGTTTCGCACCTTTATTCCTTTCACGCTTTGCAATATTGGCAATGCCTATAAAAACATATACCAAATGCCAACTATAAACTAGCCATTTCAATACTGCTTGCTGTAAAAAGAGAGACCTCGATAGAATTACCCTTTGTAGGTGACACCCTCTTTGCCTTCCTCAATGCTGAATATAAAATATCAATTGACGGCATCACCATGGGAAGCTTTTGAAATGCTCCAACGGTATCAAGAGCCTTCACCACTTTTTTCTGAAAACCAGATGACATCTAAAAGTGAGCCTCCAACTTCTCAATCAGTTTTCCCGACTCTTTTCCACAATAAGGCTATCATTGCGTCAGTTACAGGCATTTAGCTATTTGATTGTATCCATAAAACCATGTATTCGTTCTCTAAAATTAATCATGTTATGCGCTTCACATTAAACTATAATCATACCCCCTAAGGTAGAAGATAAACGAGAAATCATAACACGGCCGAATATTTCCCAACGAAATGTTGACACAGGAAATTTCGTAAATATTCTTCCCTCAAAAGATGCAATACCTCAACTTTGCTATCTTGCTTGGTATCGCCAGTGGGAACATAGCTTCCATTCACAATTTCATACGTTTGGGTCTGCAATTGCTGGCAGAAGCACATCGTCGGAAGCAAAATTTTCGAAGGACGAAAATTCGCAACTGCAAAACCAGTCGGAGTATGTGGAACGGTAACACAAAGGCTAAATGTAAATCAGTACAAAAAAATGTTTAATCACGCTAATGAAGAGTACCTTTCGGAAAATTGCGGCGGCGGAAAAGCAGAGAAGACGGCGGCGCGTCCAATAGCTGGAATCGACTCCATGTACTGGTCATTCTATTTCCCACCAACTGATTCAGATACGACGTTGGGAAATTTAAGCAGGGTTTAAACCAGAATCGAAGGGGAAAACACAAAATAGCTATATAATAGTAGAAAATAAAATTGAAGAGTCCACAATAAAAAATAAAACAATACTCATTTTGGAATAAAAAATATTCTTTTTTTGTGAAAGTAGAAACTATCCAGTCCTGCCTCACTGAGTCACTGTTGTCATTCTCATCATGAGATTCGTGCATTCCTTGTCACGTAAAGGAAAGTTATACCATCGAATAGATATATCAATATAACTTAATTGTTAAATAATTAGGATGATTTCAAATGTTAAATAACTAGTTTGTAACCCGTCGAAATTCGACGGGAATTTCTTTTACGTTGTAATTCATGAATATAAACTTAAACAATAAGTTATAATGTATGAACTCCAAAAGTAAGTCAATATTTTATTTCGAAGCTATTTTGATAATATATTGAAAAAGTATTAGATGACGCATAAAATTATAATAAAAAATAGGTCAAGAAGAGTGTTGTTCAATTCTTTTCTGCTATTTTTATCCGCAAGAGCAAATATAAATTAAGCTAAATATGTTTTTAAAAAGTTAATAATAAAATATTATTCTAAATATAGAAAGTGGAGATTAATTTAAATAAAAGATTTTTGTAAAATATGAAAAAATAACTTTACAATTAAGTCTTATATATCCGTCCAATTTTTTTTATCATACTTGTTTTTATCATGCGTCTTACCATCTTTATCATGGATTAAATTTTTTACAAATGTTGCATATGAATCATGAGATTGCGATGTATAAATGACAATAGCTAAACATAAGTTTCCATATGCATTGCCCTACTTTTGAAAGAGACCGATCATATCTAATTTTTATGGTTATAACAAAGAAAATGACAAATGTCTTTATATCAGAGTGATGCTTCTAGATATGATATATAAGTTTCATTTCATCAAGTTTCGATGAAGAATCACTTTCAATTATAAATTATAGGTATAAATTTTAAAAATAATTTAATACTTTGCTAGAGTTCAGCTACCATGAGTTGTTGACCACGACAGAGCATGATATTGAAGTGAAACGATGAGGCTAGGGTTCAGCCACTTAGATTCATTGATCGCGACAAAGCACGATAATGAACCTATCTATAATTTATCTACTCGTACACGTCTCAAACTCGATTTAAAAAGTGATTTTACCATGTATAACAATAACTGATAATTAAACAAACCTTTCTAAAATTCAAAATTAAATATAAAATGCTACAATAATGTTTAAGTCCTTTTAAATAAAAATCAGAATATTATTAAACACCAATAATAAATAGTATAAATAATACAAGATAAAAATCTGAGAAAATTTCACATACGTCGTCAATTAATGTTTGGACCCATTTAAGACTAATATACATGTACATGTCCCATACTCGCTTTAAGAGTGATTTACTATATATTATCGTCTCAATAATACCCTCTAACTATAAAACTCGTTTAAAGTTATAAATATAAGTTGTTACAATCTCGAACCCAAGACTAATGTTTTAAAAAAATCGTACAAATTATATCCTTTTGATTATATTTATAATTTGTGAAGTCTCATGAAAAATTAATATTAGATTCAAATTGTATCATTCAATTAAAACACAATGTAATACTTGACTATAGTTCAACTAATTTTGAGTTGTTGACTACGACAGAGTATGACGTTGAAGCAAAATGTGAGCCTAAGGTCCAACCACCCGGAGTCGTTGATCGTTGTGGAGCATAGTGATGAATCAAAATAATAAGATTATAATTTAGCCACCTAAACTCGTCTACAATGTATACATTCGTACTCATCCCAAATAATTATACATATCATTTCAAAAAACTGTGCATAAAAATAAAGAAAATCAAAACTTTCTATTTCTGATAATAGTTACGTTATTATATTATATTATATTATATTATATTATATTATATTATATTATATTATATTATATTATGTTATATTATATTATGTTATATTATATTATATTATATTATATTATATTATATTATATTATATTATATTATATTATATTATATTATATTATATTATATTATATTATATTATGTTATATTATGTTATATTATATTATATTATATTATATTATATAGTTATCCAAATTTAAAAGTTGTATGTAGGTGTATTATCTCTATGAAGTCATTTTGAAAATTAGGAAGCTTCTTGAACCCGACATTAAGTGTTTGCTTCCGTCATCAAGAGAATTTGCAATACATCTAAAGTACATTTTTTTAGAGACCAACATAAACATATTATTCTTTAAAATAATAATATTATTATAAATTTGTTTAATTTTGTTATAGTTAAAACGTTATATTCCCGTAACATAGTATTTTGAAAATTATATTTATAATAACATATATAGGATAAAAAATTATAAATTCAAATTTTGCTTATAAAATCTTATTGAGCGATTTGCTTAAGTGATAGTTAAGCATAAAATAAATAAGACCCTTATTGTGCATTATATATAAATAATTGAATATTAGTGGGTTAATTTTCTTGGATTTATGCTTACTCGGCATGTTACTATCGTTAATTTAACTCGGAGATCATTTCAAATTTTATAGTTTTTGATAAATTTAAAATATGTGATATAAATGTAAGTGATTTTATATTTGAAAAGGCAATAGTTACGACACGTTATATTATACCGAAAGATAACCAAAATAATATAAAATTCATTACCATTATTCAATTTACAAACAAATATTTGTAAAAATAAATAATATATGAGAATATACCCATGAAAAAAAACATATGATAATATTCTTTGATTCTAATTGTTTAGCTCATAGGTTACTAATAGAGCTAAATATTGTGAAATATTTTGTATATTGTACAATTGTTTAGCACACAGTAAATAGATTAAGATAAGTATTGTGATTTAATTTTTGTATCATACCATTAATTTTATGTCTATTAATTATCCAATCAACATGTCCACTTTTTAAAGAGAGAATAAAAATGAATATATTAATTATGATAATAATAAATAGTTAATAGAATAATAATATATTTTCACCTACCCATCTACATATAGGACAAAATATGGATTCATGGCTGAACTTAAGCCCATCTGCTGCCCAAGTCTCCAGACCTCATTTCCACTGCCCCAAAAATTTGCTTCGCATGTCTTACAATTTTTCGTTCTCTTTAAAGAGCTCTCTCTTACCGTCCCACTTTATGCGTCGGAATAAGATGCCTCCAACTTATATTTTTTATTTCATCACTTTATTCATCCTCTTACTGTATAATTCGATGTCGATAAATTTACAATTGTATTAACAGTGAAATCAGGAGATATAATGTATAAAAAATCTCACTACACACATAAACATTTTAGTGAGGAATTGAAATGGATCAAACTAATACAGACTCAATTAAAATTTGATTTGAGAATTTGAACCGAATTTTAAAATTATCTGCAAAGAGTATAACTTCTTCATAGACAATACGATTAATATATGACCTTATTTCCATTGGTTTGAGTTCTTATATATTATGTGAGATTCTATCCCACTAATTAAGTTTCTAATTGATGATCTATTAAAGTGTATTAATTGATGATCTAGTTTGTAACCCGTCGAAACGATGAAGCTAGGGCTCAGCCACTTAGATTCGTTGATCGCGACGAAGCACGATAATGAACCTATCTATATTCTAAACTGTTTAGCTGGTTGAAAATATTTCTAAATTTAAATATATGATGCATTATTTATCAAATGTTACTTAATTTCAAAGTCATAGCTAATTTATAATTTATAAGTATGTGGAATTTATTATTAAATTGCTAATGAATCGTGACAAATGTTGCTAATTTCAAATGTTGCTAATGAATCGTGACGAATGGATAAGATGTTCTAATTTCAAATGTTGCTAATGAATCGTGACAAATGTCTAAGTTTCGTGAGAAAAAGTATTACATGAACCTTTGCATAGTTAACGATGAATGAATTTGATGACTTATTTTGCCTATTGATTGAAGAGATTAAATTTATATACAAATTTGGATAGTTAATGGTTGATGGTAAAATTAAAGGTAGTAATTTGATTGATATGTAATGGTAATCTATATAAGGGAAAAAACAGTTATATGATTTTATAATTCAAAATTAGATTAAATAAAAAATAGATTACAAGAGAAGTTCTTTAATTTAGAAAAAAGAGAATAAAAAAATATGGTGATGCCACGTAGGATTGAGAATTGTTGTGGACTCTTCAATGCGTATCGGTATATAGAATTATATAGATTAGTGTTGTAAATATAGATTTTATATTTATCCCATATATTAAGGATGACCAAAACCCTAACTCTAATTTGTATCTCCCTATAAATAGAGGCTTTTCCTCATAGTAATCTACACTCATTTATCTCTCTACTTTCTCTCCACTTTATAACACGTTATCAGCACGATTGTTCTACTCTTGATTGTTGTGGGGATATACTCTATGAAAGAATCGAATCTTTTCAAGCAAGGTAATATTTTTCACACTCACCATTGTTATTTGAATTTGTATGATTTTTTTTTGAAAGAAAAGAACATTGGCTTCTTGCATCGCATGATTCAATTCAAATCATCCATTTTTTTTTCTTTGGCAATAAACTGGAATCAACAAATTGTTTTGTGATATGCGTGGAAACAATACTTTAGATATGTTTATATTCCTTCGGTTTGCTTTTGTCAATGTTTATATTCCTTCTGTTTGCTTTTGTCAAGTATTGCAAATTATTATGGGCAAATTATTTAAGATGTTAATTGATTAAGATTTAAATTGAATCTCGTATGAACTCCATTGTATACGTTAATTTAATCGACTATATATATATGTTGAGGGTTTAATGTAATGAAATTATTGAAATTCTCGGGAAAAAAAAAACAAGAGTTGTTTTCGCTGAAGCATGTTGATAATCATTATCTTATCCAACATTTTGTGATATGCTTGGATGATAATTGATTTTGTCATTTTTTATTTTTATTTTGGAATACTATAGGATAATTATTTAAGATATCTAATTTGTTAGATTTGCAAAACAATTATGTTATTTTTGAGTTGTTATTCTTGATGTTATGTCTTATTGACATTAATATATAATTTTATTTACTGCATGCTTTGCAGATTGTCATTTTGATGAAATGACATTCCCAACACTAGGTCGGACAAACCTACATCTTGAAAAGCATAAAGAAATTTCTTGGAATGAAAGAACTTTATCACATTTTGATTCTCGAAGTAATCAATGTGAACAAGAAGTCGAAAAGATAATTCATTTGCAAAAAATTGCAAACCAACTTCTTGATGTTTTTGTAGATACAAAAAAAATGACATTATCTCACTTCCTTGCTGCAAATATTCCAGTCAGAATTAATGTCCCTGAAGGATAAATAACAATGACCGCAAATGAATCAAAAGTTCATCAGAAATGTGGTTGACCAGTTGGTTCCAAAGATTCTATGCCTAGAAAAAGAAAGACGCAAGATAGGGACCAAACAATGACGGAAATGATTAATCAATCAAATGAAAGTAATGTAGTTCCTGAAGAACTACAAGTGTCCGAAAATGATGAGATCTCAATTAATTATTTATCTCCTAATAGAATATTGGAGAGAAATAATATCGTCATGGATGGTATATTTTCATTTAATATGGCTCTTGAAGTTGTAAATGAGGATCCTGAACCACAGTCGGTTAAAGACTGTCAAAATAGAGATGATTGGCCAAAGTGGAAAGATGCCATACAAACAGAATTAAATGCATTAGAAATTCGGAAAACTTTTGGACATGTAGTCCTAACACCGAAAAGTGTTATCCCTGTAGGATACAGATGAGTCTTTGTTCGAAAGAGAAATGAGAAAAATGAAATTACGAGATATAGAACAAGACTCGTAGCAAAAGGTTGCTCTCAAAGACCGGGAATTGATTATGAAGAAACATACTATCCAGTAATGGACGTAATTACTTTTAGATATTTGATTAGTCTGATTGTGTCACAAATGCTTGATATGCGCCTTATGGATGTAGTAACTGCATATCTATATGGTTCACTAGATAGTGACATATATATGAAAATCCCCGAAGGATTTAAAATGCCTGAAGCATGTGAATCAAAGCCCAAAAGAATGTTTTCAATCAAATTACAAAAATCATTGTATGGGTTGAAACAGTTTGGACGTATGTGGTATAATAGACTCAGTGAGTATCTATTAAAAGAAGGATACAAAAATGATGATGTATGCCCCTGTGTTTTCATAAAGAAAGCGAAAATGGATTTGCAATCATAGCGTTTATGTTGATGACTTGAATTTGATTGGAACTCCCAAGAGCTCAATAAAGCGCTAAATACTTGAAAAATGAATTTGAGATGAAAGATTTAGGAAAGACAAAATTTTGTCTAGGTTTGCAAATTGAACATGTCCCGAAGGTCTATTTGTTCACCAATCTACATACACAGAAAAAGTATTAAAACGTTTTTACATGGATAAAGCGCATCCATTACCATCACCAATGGTCGTTAGAACACTTGATGTAAATAAAGATCCATTTCGACCTATTCAAGATGGGGAAAAGATTCTTGATCCTGAAGTACCATACCTAAGTGCAATCGAAGCATTGACTTATCTAGCTAATTGCACTAGACCGATATAGCTTTTTCTGTAAATCTTGTAACAAGATATAGCTTTGCACCTACTTTAAGACATTGGAATGGTGTTAAACACATCCTACGTTATCTAAAGGGTACCATTGACCTTGTATTACATTATTTAAAAAGTATTGAGTATTCTCTAGTAGGATATGCGAGATCTGAGTTATTTATCCGATCCACATAAAGCTAAATCACAAAGCGGCTATGTTTTCACATATGGAGGAACTGCTATATCTTGGAAGTCCGTGAAGCAAACTTTGATTGCAACATCCTCAAATCATTCTGAAATCATTGCAATCCATGAAGCAAGTCGAGAATGTGTATGGTTGAAAAAAATGATAAGTTATATCCAAGGATCGTGCGGATTGGCTTCACCAAAGGATAATCCAACTGTGCTATATGAAGACAATGCTACTTGCATCACGCAACTAAAAGGAGGATATATCAAAGGTGATAGGACAAAGCACATCTCTCCAAAGTTTTCTACACACATGATCTTCAAAAGAGTGGCGACATCAACATTCAACAGATTCGCTCAAGTGACAATCTGGCAGACTTATTCACAAAGGCGTTGCCAACATCAACATTCAGAAAGTTAGTACACAAGATAGGCATGCGTAGACTCAAAGATTCGTAATGATAAAAATTTAGGGGGAGCGGCTGTACTCTTTTTCCTTCGACCAAATTTTTTTCTCATTGGGTTTTTATTTGGCAAGGTTTTAATGAGACAACATTTTTCTTTCTTTTTATGTTTGGTCATTCAGGGGGAAGTGTTGTAAATATAGATTTTATAATTATCTCATATATTAAGGATGGCCAAAACCATAACCCTAATTTGTATCTCCCTATAAATAGAGGTTTTAACCTCATAGTAATCTACACTCATTTATCTCTCTACTTTGTTCTCTCTACTTTCTCTCCACTTTATAACAATTAGGATGATTTCAAATGTTAAATAATTAAGAGGACCTGTTAAATAGTTAGGAGTACCTTAGGTGTTAAGTAGTTAAGAGGACATTTATATAGTATTCACAAGTAACATTTATATAGTTTTCATAAAGAGTCATTCTAAAAAAAAGTAAAACTCTCACACTGTAGCTGTTAGGATTCGATCATTGTTTTTTGTCTCAAATCTACTAGTTTTAACCAATTGAACTAAGCTCGTTGATGCAAGATTTGTGTATTCCTATAACGACGGATTATTTCGAGACTGTTGGTAATTTTTTGTATGTTTTTGTAAGATTTGGTATAATTTGTCTTTGTTATAATAAATTGGATATATCATATTTTCCTAAAAATGAGTAATTTATATTATCTCCGTTTTATTTAAAGTGTCATATTTTTTTTGAATACGAATATTTATGAGAATGGTATAAAATAGTTAAATAAATAAAAAGTGGATATGACCTACATTTTTTTAAAAAAAATATTTCTTCAAGTGAAATGAGACCATTAAAAAGAAAATCAGATATTTAAAATGGGATAAAAAGTATTGATTATTTTTTATCAATTAAATACATAAATTTAAAGGCCACATCACGGTTGACTCCAATCCGAAACTTTTGACCTAAGACATTAAACACTCTATCATTAGACCAACATATGCATACAAAAGTAGTTCTTTCTATGACGGAATAACCGGATAAGGAACACATACCCTCTCAGATATTTAGCAAAATTCAAAACCCTCCCAATGTTTTCTTTTGAGCAATTACATATTTGTTTTATTTTCGGGCAAATGGTTTGCTCAGTTGACGACTAAGAATCGTTGACAAATGATAGCAAATGAAACGTTAGGGAGATAGATGAGTTTGACTTAATAACTTAGGAGTATTTGTACCTTATGTAAATATATGATAACATCAAATACATTCTTTTATCATATTATGAATTGGTAAAGTCTAATGAAAAATAAGATCAAATTATATGCTTTGTTTAAGTTTTTAATTGATAAAATTTCATGAAAAAATCAATGTGAGGTGATGAAGTTGTATGTTTTATTTAAAACCATAGAGGAGCTTTGGGATGGAGAAATTTGGGAGGGAAATGCCATATAAATTCACTATTTTATTTTTTTGGAGAATATATTGAGGGTGTTTGGTGAAACATAAGCCCAAAACAATTTTTAAAATGTTTTTTAGATGGGTGTCCCGCTAGATCAATCGAGAATATATTATATATTATTTATTTTTGTGTTGATTTCAGTAGTTTGAATCTTTTATTTATGTAATTTTGAAATTTTCGATTCTATGTTATTTGTGAATATGAATTTTGCTCACATATCATTTTTATTATAAGGAAATATAATCATAAGACCAAAACTTATCTTCTAGGTCTACGTAACCAAAATTATTTATTTAGTTAAATTAAATCAAATAAATATTTTATTTGATCAAATTACATTGATGGAGTTGTTCGAGTGATATTAATCTCAATTACTCCGTCAATTAAATGTTGGTTTTGATTGAGAAAATAGAAGTATCTTTTATATATGTTTTCATTTGGTGAAATCTTATACAAAATTGATGTAGGATTGACAGGGAGATAATAATTACTAATTTTGTTCCACCGAACTTGACCTGTATTTCTTTTCGAGTTGTCCCACCTAACTTGACTAATTTCATTTTTAAGAAATAATTATCACTTCAAAAGGTATGGAATATACTTATTTTTATCACTTTAAATACTTTATACATTTCTCCTACCTATTTTTTATCCATTAAAACACTTTATACTACTATTCAAAATAACCGTGCTGAAAAAAATGAACCATGTTTGACAGGATAGAGGAAGTATAATTTAAAAAGGATGAGATGCATCAAATTGAGAGTTTAGATAAATAAGAATGAAAGAATTTGGAAATGCCAGGTAAGTCAAAGGATGAAGTGACAAAAATTTTCTATTAAATATAGATTCAATAGTCAATGGAACAAGTAAAGAGATTTGATTGTATCTTTATTTAGATATGGACTCATGTGATGACATTTATATGCGCAAACATTGATAACTTTTTAAAAAGTAAATAATATTCTTTAAATTAATCGATATTTTGAGTTAGAGGATGAAAAATAAATCACTTTCTTCAATATAAATGATATATTTTTTAGAATAATTGACACTTTTTTTTTTTTATCGTGGAAACCGCGATCATTCTTTTGGTCAAGACCTGGAAACACTTTAAGATGCCCACACATGACATGAGTGTTTTTACTTTTTTTAGTTGAATTGGATGCATTTTATTTATTAAGTAATCATATAAAAACTTTATTCTCATTCTATAGGTTAAAGACAACAAATTATAGTCGCAACTGGGGATGTCAATGAATGGATATTACCCGGATCGATCCGGAACCGTTCAAAACCCATTAAATTTTAAAGCAGTGGTTCTGGTTCCGGTTCCAGTTCCCGACCCGCTTTAGACCCTGACCATTTAGAACCATAGTTTGATGGTTCGATCCAGATGATCTCAGTTACGGTTCGAACCGAACTATCTTATTTATTGGTTACAGTCAGAATAAAATCCATCTATTGACGAGCCTAAGTTTGAATAGGCTTGTAAATAAGCTAGTTTTATCCATATCGATTCAAAATCACTCATAACACATTAAATTATAAAGCAACGATTTGATCTTAGTTACGGTTCTTGTGCGGTTCTTATCAGGTTCGGTTCCGGATCCGTTCGGATCCGGACCGCTTAAGACCCATAGTTGATGGTCCCGTCCGGTCCGGATCCAGGTGTATAATGGGTTGGATCCGAACCAACCAATTCTTATTTATTGGTTGCATGCGGTGAAACCCATCCATTGACATCCCTGTACGCAAAGCGTGATTAATGTTTTTTGTTTATTATAATAAATAGGATATAGAGAACTGATATGATAATCACATTCTCGTAGCATTTTTTGTGGACATCAGTTACGTTTAGCCCATGTTAACATCATTTTTTCTTATCTTATATATTTATTTTGATTCTAATACTTTATAAATTATTATTGGTATAATAGAAATTATTAATTGCATAAAAATCAAGGTTCGATTCATTATATTTATTCATTTACTTGAAGTTAATGGAAAAAAATAAATTGAGCTTTGAATTTATGTAATTTGTAGAATATTCAACACTGAAATTCGACAAAGATTTAGAAAAAATAGATATACGCACACAAATATATAAATGTTGCATGCAATATACTATAGTATTGATACTAATGTAAACTTTGACATAAAATATTTTTATAAAAGATTTAAAGTCGAGATACAATTGGACACATAATAAATATTCGTCTAAATATACATGTTAAAATAAAATTGATGAACTTGCCAAAAGAAGAAACTGAATATGGGGGGAAACTGTTCCAAAAATTGTGGTTATAAAAACATTTCACTTTTCTTGTGGAAGTATATATATGTATTGAGAAAGTTTTATGTAAGAATTTGAGAATTATATGAGCTAAGATCTTTTCCTTTTAAATAAAGGTCGCGTCAAAAAAAGAGAATATCCACTCTTCAAATCTTCAACCGTCCCCTTCGCCATTTGCCCCAAACTTCATTCAAATCTCAAGAGTAAAAAATCCCAATTCCTCTCTCTCTCTAGCTTTCCGATGGCTTTGACCAGAGAGCAGTACCTCTACATGGCGAAGTTAGCAGAGCAAGCCGAACGCTACGAGGAGATGGTTCAATTCATGGACAACCTCGTTGTGAGCGCCGCAGGCACCGAGCTTTCGATGGAGGAGCGCAACCTCCTCTCCGTCGCCTACAAGAACGTCATCGGCTCGGTCCGAGCGGCGTGGCGCATCGTCAGCTCGATTGAGCAGAAAGAGGAGGGTCGCAAGAACGACGACCACGTGGCGCTCGTCAAGGATTATAGATCTAAAGTCGAGGCTGAGCTCTCGCAAGTCTGCGCCGGCATTCTCAAGCTGCTCGCCGACAATTTGATCCCGTCGGCGGCGTCGAGTGAGTCGAAGATCTTCTATTTGAAGATGAAGGGAGATTACTATCGGTATCTCGCTGAGTTCAAGGTCGACAATGAGCGGAAGGAGGCGGCTGAGAATACTATGCTCGCTTACAAAGCCGCTCAGGTATGCTACTTCCCATCTCGTGATTTATACTTTGCTTAGGGCTATTGGTATGAGATTTAAGTCCTATTGGTATTGCTGTCATGATTGTGTAATAATCCTTATTTTGCGAGTTTTGATTTTTTTTTCTCAGAGTGAAATTTGGTGTTTTAGTTCAAGTTTAAAGTAGAAATCTTCCGTATATTTCTATATGTTAATTACTCTTCTGTTGATGATCGATCTAAATAGGAAATTGCACTAGCTGATCTTGCTCCCACACATCCTATACGGTTGGGCTTGGCGCTGAACTTTTCCGTGTTTTACTATGAAATTCTGAATTCATCAGAGAAAGCTTGCAGCATGGCCAAACAGGTTAGTTAAATTGTTCTGCACAATTTTCCAGGATTTCTTTACGTTTAGGTGTAAGAAGTAATAGATTGTTACAAGTAAGGGCATTCCTAAGTTGACCAAGAAATATTGTTGTGACTAACTTTTCACATTTTATTTCTATCTATATGTTTCTTATATTGCGACAAAGTCAAGTATAGGATCTCAGTTCACATTTTGATTTGACTGAAATTTTGATGCAATGTTGTTTGTTTATTTTCTACAAGAGCAAGTTGTTTCCTCCCTTGAGCATTTTTTCGAAGCATGCAGTTTCGGAGCCACTGGCTGTAGTAAAACTAATTCCATTTCCCTGGCTACCAGTTTGAAGAGAGATCATATAATTGTCATTATGCATATACATATTACACCACTTAGATTGATTTTGAGATAGCTATAAGAAAATACACTAGACAATAAATTTCCGTTAGTTTTCATTTTATAATCATTTGCCCGATAAAAATGATTACTCTTTTTGTTAGTCATTTTTATTACCTGCAGTTAACTGCCAGCTGTCTCTGCCTTTTGTAATCGTGAATCTAAACATTGATAGGTCATGGAATAGAGCGTCGATTGTAAATTAATTGGCTTTGCCTGTCGTCTAGTTCGTGGTCTTGTTGGAAAATCATCATTTGCTTGGAACTTATGTAACTTATTCCTGCTATGTAGGCTTTTGAGGAAGCTATTGCTGAGTTGGACACTTTGGGTGAAGAGTCCTACAAGGATAGCACTCTTATCATGCAACTTCTGAGAGACAATCTCACTCTTTGGACATCAGATATGCAGGTTGGAAACATCTATGATTTAACATGAGAATGCCATTCTTTTAATAGGCAGAAGTTGAAATACGGGCAGACACAGGATTTTAGTTAAGTTCAGCTCTTTAAATTGCTTTGTCGAACTTTCCTGCTTTTATATATTCCAAGTTATTTATACTTGACTCCTATTTTCTCTGGAATGATTGCCTTTCAAAATCTCTGTCAAATGTTGCACATAATGACCTCTTTTATGTTTTTATCATATACTGCCATTTGGCACTTTATTAAATGATTATCATTTTCAAAATGTCTGCTGTGGCAATGGTTTCACTGTTTTCCTGCCAGTCCAATGTATTGAGACATTGCATCGTGATTGGTATTTTGGTAAATAAAAGGGTGACTTGATTTCTCTTTGCATCCTCTTTTTAGTTGCTTATGAGGTTCGACCTTGAAGTATGCTTTGTTTGCTTTTCTATCAGCTTTTTATGACATTAAATCTTCTTCTGTAATGATAATAAAAGTTGTATGAAAAGATTCGGCAATTGATTATCCAGTCAGTTGATTAATAAGATAACAATGTTTTTCCTTGGAAACTAATATTCTTAATCTCTTAGTTTTAGATAAAGCATACCTCTAATAGTCTAAGGTAAAAAGGCTTTTTGCATATACATCTTTCATGCTCATCTAATACTTGAATTTCTCTGTCATGTTTGCTTTTGTGACTACTGGCTACTCCTAAAGGCTTTCTCTTTCTCATGTTTGCATATAGAACTTGATTCATTGATAGTCATAATCTGGAAGAATGTTAAGTTGCCCGTGGCCAATGAATATCCGGTCCAACTTTTGATTTTTATGCTTTAAGGATTGTTTATGGACTTACAATGAATTTAGGTTAAGATATTTTCTTGCTTTTGCAATAGGTCGACATATGTTCTTGTTTGTCGAACAACTGGCTTGGTTTATTCAGAAAATTGCTATAACAAGGGATGAAACCTCTTTTTATTCTTGGCTTGCTTCCTTGCTGTTAGAAACATAGCCGATTTTATTAGCACTTTATGCGCTCGCAATTTCTAACAAGTAGCCAAATTTATTGAGCACCCTCCCTCCCCTTGTTACTCTCTCTCTTTCTTGTTTACAAATATGTGGTACCAGTTTTAATAAGGTTTTCAAACAGAGCACCTAAGTCAAATCAGTTAACTTGCTCCTTTGTCTCTCTCTTCTTTTCCCTGGGGTTTGCAGGACCAGATCGACGAGGCTTAAGCCAGTGGCTTTATCTGCTCCTCAAGGAGGTGGGCTTTTGAATGTCATAATCCATCTGTAATTTCCATACATAGGACTTGAAAGGGCTTTGAAGTTTCTAAATTCTAATGTGTATCAAGATTCGGATTATTCAAATCCGCCTTTCTAGTGCTTCTTAAAATGTAATAAGAAAGTAAATGTGATACGATCTGGTCAATTACAGGGTCGTCACCTTTAGGTGGAAGCAACTTTGGTGTTCTCCCTCATGTCTAGATGACTTCTTTATCTTCAGCTATTACAATATCCCTTTAACGTCGAATCTATGCTACTGAGCCCGAAAAAGAAGATGGCTTTTGATTTTTATTTCTAATTGACAGCTTATGAGAATACCAGAGGTAATGACCACACTAGAATATGTATTTTTGCAGGTGTCTTTTCCTGTAAGTTCTGTCTTGTTTTGTAATTAATTGCTCGTTTTGCGAATGCAATAACATTTGAACGATGCAGGGAAGGTTTCATGGGGCGAAGCGGAAAGGTTAGTGATGTTACATTCAGTTACAAAGATATGCAGAGATTGCTGTTATCTGTGTTTCTTTGTCATCTTTAGCTGTTCTAGGACAACCCTTGTCCTAATACCATACTAGTTTCGAATTTTGCTGCCTAATATCCATTGTTGATGTTTGATGTCTTAATATTTTATATACTAATTGAATATGTGTTACATAACAAAAGGCATGCCTTAATGTATGGATCCTAATTCCTAAGTAATCTCATGTTACCAATCCCATAGGATGCTCTAGACGACCAACAATTTATAAAATTCAACAAAAATATTTTTAAGTAGCTTTTTCTATTATTTTAGCAATCATGATTCTCCTTACAACAGAAATTCAGTCAAATTTTGTTGTATGTTGAGACTGGGGCATGAAACATTGCATCATTACTACTTACTAGACTACTAGTAGGGGACTATGCGTTTATGCCTGTGCCCTTTCTAGCTTCTTATTCCTTTGTTAATTTTTTTTAAAACAAAAAATTTATTATTGTTTTTGGATATTTTTATGTCATCAAGTGATATGTATGAGTAACCAAAATATGACGTGAGATTATTATTTGATAACAAATAACTTGATATTAGGGAGTTGTTAAAGATGCAAAGCGCAGGATCATTTTCCCGTGACATCCCAACTTCAACGTGGAAAATGTGACTAATTAAAATTCATTCCTCGAGTCATGGAAAATGTTACTAGAAACTTCTGACTGTGAGGTCACACTATTTTGCTCCTCTCCCGAATTAAGTATTTTTCTCTACGAATTTAGTCGGTTCAGTTAGGAATCAGATCAAATTGGAAATACTCCAAGGCCTAAATCTACAAATTAAAATGTACATGACTAGTATTTCAATTGAAATTGAACCAAATGAAGTCTTTTTAAAGGAAAACTCTCAAACTTCACATTTGAAGTTATTGAACATTAAAAAATAAAATTCAATTGAAATTTGATTTATTTTACAGGACTGAATCACATGGACTATATATTTTTACACACTATATATATTTATGTTTTCATAAAAACTCCGGTGTGGTTTAAAAGTGTAGTTGTTTTATAGAAAATTATCATATACATTGAAGAAAAATATCAATATCTGTATGTATGAATGTCCGTAGATGAGACTAACTATTATATTTTTAGTTTTAATCTTAGTTCGGTGTTTCACAGCGATCTCTATACTCAGTGGCGGACCCAGGGGGGTCCAGTGGGGGCATTGGGCCCCATTGGATTTTAAAAAATATTAAGGGTATAATAGTAATTTTATATTTAATAATTAAAAATATATATTTAAAGGTATAAAAATGTAAAAAATAGTCTATATTATGCTTGAAATAAATGCATAAAAATTGAAAGGTAGCTAAACATATAAAAGAATGGTTTTTTTCTTTTTTTTGGCAATGAAAATACAAATTTTGATTGTTTCAATGGAGACATTAATTATTTTTTTAAGCATATAGTACTGAGTTTCAATTTTTCATATTAAATTGTTATTTATTTTTAATTTTAATTATAAAATTCTTTTATGAATTTATAAAATTATGATTATTTGGATCAATATTTTTTTGGACCCCTAACAAAAGTGTCTGGGTCGGCCACTGTCTATACTCATCCCATTATGACTCGTTTTCATCAGCAATTGTAAAATTATTTATATTTGAAGTTAAATTCAAGTAACTGTTTCAAAAAAAAATATCACTCGGTTATATCTACCGTCAAATTCATTATATATCTGTTCTTCATGTAGATGCTTTTATCCGTGACGCTCAACCCTTCTTCCCAAAATACCACTTGACAGGTCACAAAATAAATATCCAAAACGGACAATCTGAATTTTAAAAAACAAATATAAAAAGTTAAGTATTTTTGTGTAATAAAATGATAACTTTCGAAAATATGTGACCCGAGTCTAGTAAAAAAGTAAATTGACTTCACTTTCAACAGAGGTTGGGAATCTTTTACCGTCTGCATATTTTACAGAATGATGAGTCTTTGGCGCAAAGATAGAAGATCAAAAGGCGGTTAAAAATGACTTTTTTATTTTTATTTTGGATAATATTAGCTGTGAGTTTTTGGAATTATATATAGCAATTCTTATGTCATCTATTGATACTAAAATTGATACGAGAACATGCTCCTTATCTTCTATACCCTTCACTTTGTTAATTTAATTATTTTCTTATTCAAAATAATTTATACTCCATGCTTTGGTAAATAATGTATGTATATTTACATAGAAATTGACCAAGGATAAGTTGTCTTCCCCCGAAAACGTTGGACATAACTGTAAGATCGCTACATTTTATATTTTTATACATGCTTCGGCGTGAAGCTATGCGTTATGTGATTAATCATGGATTTCAGATTAAACATTTCAATGTCATTTTTTATTCATGTGAATACGTTATGTGTTAGTTACTAGCTAGCAATCCTAATTTGATACAAAGCATGGATGGATCCGCTTGCAGCATCTTTTCAAGTGAATATGTTATAAACTCTTACTATGTACATGCACAAACATATGAATTTGTTTAAAGAAAACAATTAATTTTCTATCTCTCTCTCTCTCCCCACTTTTTTTTTGTTAGTAAAGGGATTAACTGTCTAAATTTAGTAAATTGTCCAAATTTAATGTGGGTTCCTTAATACAAAGTAATTGCTGAGTCAAACAAATGATGGTGTCAGCTAACCTCATATTTGCACACAAAGAAGTGGGAGTGGGTGGGGGGAGGATTCTTTGAAACCTCGAATCTCAAATATGCCCATTTATACATACAGATGCCGCAAGAGATACCATTATATATATTTTTATGTACACAAATGCATACATGTCGGTGAGCAAACCGACCCTCCAAAACCCAAATATTCCTGATTAGATTAGCTCAAAGTGGACCAAAGAAAAGGCTGTTCTAAAACTTTGTAGAAACACGTGACATGGCTCCCTTCCTTCATATATATATATATATGTATAATATATTTGGTCTAACCAGAATTTTTTGGGGCAAACCCCTCTCCCTTTAAAGAAGAGGTATGCAGCGTATTGTGAAAGTAGAGGAAGCATGCATATTTCTTTACATATATGCAACCTTTGCCTGAACCCAAGCAAGATTCCACAAATCAGTATCCTAAGCTCTTTTCATTAATTTCTTCTGCACTATAACCCACTCAAACATGCCATTTTTCTTATGTTTTTCTCGTGCTGGTGACCCGGCTAGGGAGCATTCTACTCGGATTGAGTTGATGAGTATTACAAAATTCGAGTTCGATTCGATATTTCGATGAAATACAAATCAAACGCAAATTTTGTAACACTATGCAAATCTATGTCCGAATTAATTTTTTGGTACCTGAAGTTGACGTGATTTGGCATGAGATTTTACGTATAAAAACGATTTTTTTTAAGTTATGTAAATTCAAAAGACTGTCGTTTTGATGTTGAAACTTTTATAAAAAAATAAAAACAAAATCGAGCATACATAACATTAAAACTTGTCAATTTTACACATGTATTTTAACATCAAATTCAAGATGATTCTACTAGTTTTGAAGTGTCGATTTTTTTTTCAAGAGATACATAATTCTTATAGTTTGGATATTAATTGATCAAAATTGAGAATTTAGGATATAATTGAAAAATGTATGATAGATTTAATACTTACTTTGATAAAAGAAAAGATAAAATATGTACACCACAAAAACACATATAAAATTACCCACTTTTTGAATGAATAGACGATATTGTCCTTATATACTTATCATGTTTCTTCAAACTATACAAACCCAAATATTTGGAATTTGGACGAATTTTGGGTTGCTTCAATTCGTATTTATTATGGCTGGTTGAAAGTCGTATTGAACTCGAAAATGTATTTATATGATTTTGCTTTACATTTTGTGAGTTGATGTCAGTAGATTCGGAATATTTTATCGACATTCAGGTTTATACAAATCAAGACTATTGCCGGAATGCCTGGACAAATATGTTTCTATCTATTGCTTGAATATTTGAATGATCGACTATCCATGCCTTAGAGGCATTTGTGCCTAATGCTCGAATACTTGAATTTGAACTATTACTTGAATGCCTAATACTTGGAAACTCGAATGATTGAGAATCAGAGCATCAGATGCATTTTGCCTAATGCTTGAATACTTGAATTTGAACTATTACTTGGACACTTGAATGCTCCATGCATTTGTGTGTTATGCTATAAAGGGTAAATTTGTAATAGTGAATATTTTTATATATTCTTATAATAATTAACATATTTTATCTTTGTTATATAAAATTGAGGTGGTCTCATGTGCGTCCGTATACAGACAATGATACTTTTCTGTAATGTAAATGATATTTTCCTTCAATATAAATGATACTTTCAAATTAAAGTATAAAAAATAAATGATAGTTTTTTTCAATGTAAATGATGTTTTTGTTAAGAATAAATGGTACTTTTTTCTGCATATACGGTACGGGCGAATATACAAAAGTTTTTGTATATAAAATTCAATTTATTCTATTTTAATTTCACTCGATAGATATGTTAATTTGAATATCTGACTCAGTTTTATAGCTAATTGGTTAATTTAGTTGAGGAAAGACCAACTTGAGATGCCGCACCTTAGCTTTGCCACCTATAAAGTGAACATTGCAAATCATAATTTAAGCTACAAAATTGGTCCAATAACTATAATCAATAATTTTTAAATTAGCATGTCTTGAAGATGATGATAATAAAATGAGTTGTCAAAAGTTCGCCACTATACAATCATAACAAAACTTAAAATGAGTTGTCAAAAGTTCGCCACTATACAATCATAACAAAACTTAAAATAAGTAAGTTTTTTATTGGATGATTTGCAGGCTATTTCACAGAAACGTGATGTTTATTCAGTGATGCACTATAAGTAGTAGTTGCAGGTTCCTCATAATACAAAAAATAAAAATAAAAAAATGTAAGTTTACGGACAATGATTTTGCAAAGAAATCGGTGCCTGTTATCACATAAACGACAATTTATTGACAACAATTCTATATCGAACCGTTCGATATACTAAAACAATTTAAGAAATAGATACTACCCTTGTATATTAAATCAATTATATATATATATATATATATATATATATATATGTGTGTGTGTGTGTGGTGTGTGTGTGGGGGATTGAGAAGATAATATTCCATAGTTTCGAAATAATTATTTTCCAGCAAGAAATCTGCGGATTACCCATCAAAATTACTTAATTAAGGATGAATGATTTTCTGCACCAAGTTAATATAGATAGTAAATAAATATTATTAGGCGACTATTTTGTACCACGTATTGTTCCTTGTTCCCTTTGTTTTTTTTGAAATGATGTTCTACATTATTTACCCTAATTAGATGTGGGAATTACGTTTTTTGGCTCTAGAAATTGTACGGGATTTTCCCTAGTGTGAGGTTTTACTCATAAGATTTAATGAATTGAGGCCCGAGATTCTTTGTTTTGTTAGATTCCCATGGTTAGAAGGCTCTTCCAAGAGACCATTTTGTTGTACCATTTATTCTTTTCGATGCATTTTACTTATCCACAAAAATAATGTTAGGCGACTATTTACCGACGAACTAGCGACATTTCGGCATCAAGGACCGTGACGTAGCCTTTAAAATTTCTGTATTAAATTACCAAAAAAAAGAATAGCAAGAGATCAAGACATCCCAATTAGATTTTCAATTAAAATTTAATTAAGGAGAATGCATCCCAGGAATTAAAGACAATCTTATGATGAAATATTATCCCTGGTTAAGTTATATAGAAAGTACTCTTCGAAAGAAAAGAAAAGAAAAAAGGTTTGTCCATTTGGGATGACCTAGTGGTAAAGTGGGTTTTACGTGATCAAAAGGTCACAATTTGAATCCAATTCAAGCATATATAGGTTTGAGCATGTCATATCTAATTTTTCAAATGTGATTTACCCGTTCTGTTACAAGCTATTGCATAAGTTTTCCAAGTATGGTTTACATGTCCTATATAGTTTGCAACTATTGCACAAGTATGTGGGTTTTATCCCTGTGGTTTTTATGCTATTGCACATGTTTTTCAAGTGTGGTTTATCCGTCTCATGTGGTTTGCAACTATTGCACAAGAACATGGATTTTACCCAATACACACAAAAAAATAGCAACTGCATGTTCTCTATAAATTTAAAAAGGAAAAGAAAAAAAGGAAAATGCTGTATTGAAAGTAATTAAAGTGCTATTGGACAATCACTCAAACAAAAGTGCTATCGGACAACTAATCTAGTTTAGGGATTTAATAACGACTCTCAATCGGTAATTGACATCGAAATGTTTTCTGCCATTAATTGCCAATAAAAGAATATGTCGTTAAATGCCATCATTAATTCTAGAATTGAGAAACGGTACGAGTTTGATTAATCGAACTGAAAATTTTCCAAATACCAAAATCACAATCGAACTGTTTATATAGTTCAGGAACACTTCATCAGTTAAAAAAATAGTTTTTATAATTTAAAAAATCAAAAAAATCCGGACAACAGGAGATCAAATTAGAATATTAATTCAAATTAATTTGAATTTACATTTTAGTATTTTATAAAATTAGAATTAAAAATTTTAAATAAAAAATATTAAATTTTTGTTTTTTAACTGTTCGGTTAAGATCTAGTCAGAAATAAAAAAAAATGCAAATCATCTTACCGCCAACTGAACCACTAATCGAATATACGGTGTTCGATTAACCAAACATGGCGCGAATTCGATTCGATATTAATCAAAAACCGATAACCGATTCCACAACCTAATTAATTCCCTTTGTTTAATAACGGATTTTTTGTGTTGTTAATCCATCGGTAATAGTTTTTAATAAACCATTTTTTATGTTTAATGACAAATTTTGTCACTAATCCGACTAATTGTCTATCTATATTTCTTTCCCTAACTCGTTATCTATCTCTAAGTTTCAGAAATAAATTGAAATGTGCCTTGGTAAAGATTAAGGAAAATTTGTGGTATAGTAAATTTGAAATTTGGAATTACTGTCACCTTTGATCAATTCAATTCTAAGATATTTATTGACCACTATTTAGATCGATCGCTTGATTATCATTTTTATTTTAAAGATATGAAGAAAACCCATTACAAACTCTCTTTCTATGACCCAAACTACAATACTTCTCACCGATACATTTAATAATATAAGGAGCGTATATTTTGGAGGATTGGCTTAGATAGATAAAAATAATATAAGTTAATTTATTATATATATTAATGGATTTGAACTTTGAATATCCCATAATTATTGATAATTTCTGTCATTTGAACTAATTTAGTTGATTTATATCCCATTGTAAATGTACAATTGGAGAACTCTCAGTAATAAGAATAAAAATACTCAATCATATATTATACCAATCATAAAAAGTAAACACCCTTGAATATTTCGTCATGCCATGTCATTTTACAAATGTTGAAATTGAGTGTTAGAACGTAAGTGTTACTTTGTTCAAAGATCAAGTATTTATATGTATTATGCACGATTCTAAGATATTTTTGTAACTAATATTATAATTTAGTTATAAATTGATATTTTCCCCTTTCATTTACAACCCATTTCCCAAATGCAATCGGGAATCTAAAGCAAAAGAGGAAAAGAAAAAGAGAGAGATGAAATCACGAAGTAATAATAATATATATGTATAGGGTAAATATCAATTTAAACCCTAAACTATACATGTTTTATCAAAAATATCATAAACTTTTAAAAATATCAATTTAAACCCCAAACGATCATATTTGTATAAAAAATGCCCATGTATTCAGGATAGTTTGGGGTTTAAATTGATACAAATATGATAGTTTGAGGTTTAAATTGATATTTTTGAAAGTACATGATATTTTTGATAAAACATGTATAGTTTAGGGTTTAAATTGATATTTACCTATATATATATATATATATATATATATATATATGGCTAGGGCTAAGGCTAGAAGAGCTAGATTGAGATTTGTGTAGCAAAAAATAAGGTAATTAGTTCTCAGTTATAAATAATAAATCATAATTTGGAACTTTTCTCTAGATAGCAAAATATGATTGGTACA
The DNA here is from genome assembly GCA_036937905.1 of Salvia rosmarinus. NCBI lineage: Eukaryota > Viridiplantae > Streptophyta > Magnoliopsida > Lamiales > Lamiaceae > Salvia > Salvia rosmarinus. The sequence goes on from CM072816.1 coordinate 10,454,500, forward strand.
CGAAAATACAATCAACATTATAGCAATATATGTGTGTTTTTCTAAAAAGAGGATTTCAATAAATCCGAATTATCTAACTCAACTTACAAAAACTTAAATTTTGAACCGATATCGATTTCATTAGTTTAGGGAAAAATATCACTTAAAACCGTAAAATATACCAATGTTATTAAAAATCATCCTAACTTTAAAAAGTATCATTTTAAACCTTAAATTATTATTTTTCTTATCAAAAATATCCTACATCTATTTTTTCAGCTTCCAAAATTGGACGAGGGATATCTTTTGATGTGATTTATCAGATATATCACGTATTCATTTTTTTCTTTCGAAATTATGATATGGTTCGTCGAATGAGAAGATAATAATTTAAGGTTTAAAATGATACTATTAATATTTAGGATATTCTTGATAAAATATTAATAGTTTGGAGTTTAAGATAATATTTTTTAAAATTTAAAATATTTTTGATAAATTAAATATAATTTAAGTTTTAAGTTGATATTTATCCTTTATTTTAATCAATCCAACCGATAAGATTGACTTTTGCTTTTTATCAAAGCCGATTATTTATCGACGATACACAATTAAAAGAAAAACGACCTAGTTTTGGCATTTTTGTCATTTACAAGTAAATAAACAAAATTACAATATTCGCAATCCCATCACGGCAACTCATATTCTAATCTGTCAATTCTTTTCCAGTTAATCACCATTGACTCAAAGGAAAGCTAGTAATTTCACCGCGACAATATTTGATTTTTGTTTGTATAGATTTGCATTGCCCAAATCCTATTGAATCTCATTTATTGTAATAATCCCACCGATAATATTTTCTTGAAAAAAATGATTTATGTTTTCAATTTTCCCAATTTAATTTTTGTCCTCTTCTGTCCAAAGAGAATTCCGAGTCTTCTTTCCTCAAGGCCTCAACCTCACCTCACCTTTACCCTAAAGACAAATGTTTATTCTACATAAAGCTCCCCCTCCACACCACAGTCTATTCAAGACCACTCTCTCTCTACAAAATACACTTTCTCTCACTTCCTCCGTTCCCCCCTCTCTCTCCCTGAGCCTCCTCACAGAAATGGCAGAAGCATAATGCCAATCTTTACATGCATGAAGAAACCAATAAACCCCATAAATTTTGATATCTTGGCACTCACATTCTTATTTCAATGGCTGGAAACAAAGGCTTTGACTGTGGGGCAGCATCAGACCTGCTGTTCTGCGACGAAGAAACCAAATGCTTTTGCTTTGATGATGGCGATTCTGTTGAAACTTTCGATGATCAAATCCATCAACAAGCCAATGGTGGGAAGGGCGAGGGCAGATCGGATTCAGAGCCATTGATTCCCTTGCCGTTTCCCAGTGAGGAATGCATTGGTTGGATGGTGGAGAGAGAAAGAGAGCATTTGCCCAGAAATGATTATCTCATGAGGTTGAGGAGTGGGGAGTTGGATTTGAGTTTGAGAAGAGAGGCTCTTGATTGGATGTTTAAGGTTAATTTGTCTGCCATTTTTTTTTTGTTTTGGGATCATTCTGATTGATTTTTAGTTTTCTGGATGAAATTAAGTCTCTGGATTGATGTCTTGCTTTTGGGTATTCTTGTAGATTTTCATCTCCCCCCTCTTTGAATGACTAATCTTCTGTAGAAATGATGAAAGATTGGGTTTTTAAGTGATTTTCTGCATTTATGTTCATTCATTAATGGTTGCTCGAGCAATTTAATTGCAATGTATGATACATTGATACCCTTTCATTATTCATTCAATGTTTTGCTATTCTTTTCTTATTTAATTTCTTTTCTGGAATTCAGAAACTCATAAAAATTGAATCTTTTTTCTTCTGTGCTTTGCAGGCTTGTGCTCATCACAAATTTGGAGAATTTTGCTTGTATTTGGCTATGAATTACTTGGATCGGTTTCTGTCGATGTATAGCCTCCCTGTATGTTATTGAAAATGAGTAATCAAAACGCATATTTTTATTAATTTGATTGGCATTTTGGTTTATTGAGCTTGTAATATTGACTCTTTTTTCTTGGCATCAACAGAAGGGTAAGAGTTGGGTGATTCAATTGATTGCAGTGTCTTGTTTATCGTTGGCAGCCAAATTGGACGAGGTTAACGTTCCTTCTCTAGTCGATTTACAGGTGAAGTTTATGTAATATTGTCGCGTTGTTTTGGCCATGTTACATGATCCTGAGTCATTCTGATAACAATGTGGGCTAATTGAGCAGGCAGGGGATCCAAAGTTCTTGTTTGAGGCGAAAACTATTCAAAGAATGGAGATGTTGGTGCTGAGCTACTTGAATTGGAATGTCAAGCCTTACACTCCATTCAACTTCATAGAGTTCTACTTAAGAAAAATGAGCGAGGCTCGGATCCCACAAGAGCCGTTGCTCACTAGATCGACACAGATCATTTTGAGCATGATCAAAGGTGTGGATCTTGCAGCATTGTGAAATTTAATGTTGTTGTGGATCAGAGAAATGAGGAGTTTGGTTTGGGAATTGAATGCAGGTATCGACTTCTTGGAATTCAAGCCATCTGAGATAGCTGCAGCCGTGGCATTGTATGTTTTAGGGGCAGTGGATGCTGATGATGAGGCAGTGTGGGGTTTCATACAAGAGAAGGTAGTAGTAATGAAAATTGCATTAGGGCAACTAGCATTGTATATCTACCTTTTCTTGCTTTGATTGCTTGTCGCGTTTTCTTTAAAACTTGAACGTGGGGTTGTTGTTGCAGGGGAAGGTGGTGAAATGCCTTGAGCTGATTCAGGATTTGATATCAATAAGTGGGACTGCTCCTACTAGTTCTACTACGACGAGCGTGGGCTATGGCCACGCCTCGCGCTCGTCTTCACCATCACTGGCTTATAGCCCAAATGGGGTGTTGGAGGCTGCCTGCTTGAGCTATAAAAGTGATGAGAGATCTTCTCCCACTTCTAAAAGGAGGAAGTTGGATCAAGATGGTGCCTCTTGAGAAATTCTTTTGCTTTCTCACACCCCCAACACTCACTCTGGTCTGGTGAATGGGATTTTTGGTGTGGAATTGGAAAGTTTTAGCTGCATTTTTATATATAAAACAATAAAAAGAGGGGGAGAGAGAGAGAGAGAGGTGTGGGAAAGTAGAGAAGGGAGAGAGAGGTGAGAAGTGAGATGCCATGCTTTGAGCATGAAAAGAAATGCTAGCAGACATGAATAACAAGATTAGTGAGAGAAGTCTGGGGAAGACCAGCAAAACAATTTTAAAAGGGCTTTTTGTTGTTATTATAAAAAGACAAGTGTTCTCGGTGTAGTTTGAGAGAGAGAGAGAGGCTTTAAGAAATGCGATATAATTATTATTTTTTTCTTTTTTAATATATAGATTTGTTCTCGGGAATAGTATGTATTTCCTTTCGCATTTAAAGGAAAAAGTAAAAATAAAAGAAACATTCTCAAGTTTGTATTTTGTTCCCTTTTAACTTTTTGTCTTCCTGTTAGATTTTGACGTCATGATTATATTTGTTAATGCGATTATTACAATAGCAATGGAATTTAGTTTTAAATTCTAACCACCTATAATGTCTCTAACATAGTACCTCCGAAGTTTGATTTTTCACCCAACTATTTATATGCAGGATTGAATTTGATCATTTGCCGAACATTTATTAAGTGTGATAGAATAGATTATAAAATATATAGTTGAGTATTTGAAAAATAAGATGGTCACGTAAATTTATAATTGATTAATTTATGCATTTAGAATTAATTAATTTAATATACTAATAGATTAACTTATAATTTTCATTTATTTATCATATCACACTTTATAAACGCATAGTGTAAGTATCGTATGATGCTTTTAGCTCATAAAATTAACAGGCAAATCGGTAGGAAATTTTAATTTGTTATGGAGGGCAAACTGAATGTAGGATTTCGAAAAATTAATGAGTTTGGATGGTAATATATACACAAATACGGAAATCAATTTCCTTCAAAAAAATAAAAAATAAAAATGAAAATCAATCTTGACCATTGATTTAGATAAGATTATGAATCAGATTATTTCATAGTTCTACACTAAGGATGATTTCTACCAGATGATGGAATAGAGCTTTCATTTGGGCCCATTTATTCATCATATAAATTATGTTCACATAACAATTTATATAATAAGTAATTAAAAGTTTAACAACATGCATATGCTAATAAATAGATGATTGACCACCTATCTAAAATTAGCAGGCATTTTATATATCGAGTGCAAGATATGAATTATTGATGTAGGTAGACGGTCAACCAATTTTTTTCATGCCATGGTATGCCATTAAGAGATGTATTATTGTATATATAGTGAGCAATTTATTTACTTGTCTTTATAATTCATTTTACATGTATTAGAACGATATACCTTTTACGGCAATTATAGATTGGACAATAATTAATGATCCATATTAAATTTTATATAATAGGGGGATAAGATTTTATCTAATCATCCTTTTTATAAATATAAATAAGAGATAGAGACTAATAGTCTTACGAACTTAGTTCTTAGTTAAAAATTAATATATTTGAGATAAAAACCAAAAATTAAGTCATAACAATCAGAATTTTACTTTCTTTAGGATAACTTTTCTTGAAAACTATGTAAAAATTCTCGTAGCACTCATCACCTGACTTATCTTAATGGTTAAGAAAAAGCATAATTGGAGCAAGGAGGATCGAATCCCAGCGATCATGATGTGTGAGTTTCACCTCTTTAGGGTGAACTGCTTTAAGACTAGATAAAGTCCTCCTAACTTTTTAACCGCTGAATCACCGTGATTTACCCTTTCACATTCTTATATGACTCGGGTGTAGGGACTCTAGGTGAGAGCTTTCCCTTTTAGAACAAGTTCTCAGTAACCTAGATAACGAAAAATGGAAATCACGAAAAGCAATGTTAAATATATTTATAAATATGAGAAAGCAGCGTCGTTTAGGGGGTGCCATGATTACATATCATGCTCTTTTGGGGGATCTGAAATGGGCCAAATGGACCAGGGACGGCCCACATAACCTTTTTGTTTTGACTGTTTCGTGTAAAAATGTGTATGACCACTAAATTTTGCCTTTTTTTTCTTTCTCAAATAAACAAGAACCTTATTTATTATTTTCTGCAACATAAGAAGCCTAGGGAGTGTAATGTGGGGACTAATTTATTTCACATTTCTGGATACCCAACTCCGATTTAATATTTGTTCAGATTATTAAATTCTGGTGGGCCTTTCATACAAGACTTCTTTCTATTTCGTCTTTTATTTCACATTTTATATACTTATTTATGCAGTTGAGGAGGAAAAAAAACAAAACAAAACAAAAACAATGGGAATTGTATTTTAATTAAACAGTGAGTGATGGGATATGGCCAACCGACGCAAGCCCACTAATGCCTAAACGAATTTGCTTAATCGTTAGTGCAGCCCACGCTATCGTTCTAAAAAGCAGTTCTAATCATCGCTTCAAAACGCCAGCCTGCAACCGCCACCCCGGCAACGGAGAAGATGAACCAGGTCGGTAGCCACCTCCACGTGGCGCGCAGAAGGCGAGAGGTCCCTGCTCCGGCCAATGGAGGCATGCCGGAGGAAGAGTCACGCCACCACCAATGGAGGGTCGGCCGCCGCGACAGTGAGTGTCATATAAATAAGGAAACTGATGTTAGAGGTTAGCAATTTCATCAATACAAAGGCCAGAACCAATACTCTGCATTTAAAAGCTCTAGTAAAAGTATTGAGAATCATTCTCCGTGGACGTAGATCTCATTAACGATCGAACCACGTAAAAGCTCAGGTGTTCTTAATTGCATTATATAAATCTCGACACTCACATAGCTAGATTCATCATTGGCGCCGTCTGGGAACCTTCGAACAAGAAAGCTTCGCCCTCTACGACTAAATGGCAAGAACACGCACAACCGCCGCCCACCGGCAACAACCGTCTTGAGGACGACCAGGTGGTCGCCGCCGTCGCGGAAGGAGATCGCAGACGCCACGAGCGGTCACACTCGAGGCCACATGGAAAATGTCTCCATACACCCTCAGACCGCCTCCCCAACGTGGGGAAGATGTCGACCTCAACGAGGACGAGCAAACACTCATTCGCCCCACGGGTCCTCGGCCGAGCCGGACCGAAGTTCCTCCACGCCATCTTGGCGATTCCAAAGCTTCTCAACCGAGGACCAACGGGCGGGTCCTCTAGGCCCTTTGATCGAACACCACGGCCTCCCGAGGCCGCCCCCATGCGAAATCGGCCTTTCTTCGGCGTGATAGCCGAGAGCGCGCATCGCGCCTCGACGCCGGAGCCGCTCACCGCGCCGAGCCGCCGACCTCATTCGCGGAAAGCCACCGCGGGCGAGCCGCCACCATCGCCCGCCGCCATTCGCGCGGCCGCTTCACCTCGTCATGCCGACTGCAGAGTCGAGCGAAACAGAGGGAAGAAAGGCGGTCGAACTCCCTGGAGGACGACGATGGCCGCTATCGATCCCCACCCTCCGAAAGAGACGGCAACGATCTCCGGGTTCGACCGCACGGAGAATCATCTCCCTTTCTCCGTGGAGATTCTAGACACGCCCGCCTTGCCGATGCACGGCACCCAACATAGCGGCCTACGATGGCCTCGGAGACCCTCCGACTTCCTTTTCGCCACACCACCAACATGGCGATCAAGGAATGGAAGATTTTCACATGTGCAAAATCTTCCCGAGGTGTCGATCTCCAACGCACGGCGTTGGTTCACCTCGCCCGCCGTAACATACATCGTTTCCGGGACCTCACGGATCGCCTGTGGCGCTTCTATCGTAAGATGCCGCCCGGCAGCCCTTCCTCCGACCTACTCACAATCCGCCAGGCGGGGACGAGACGATGTCAAACTTCGCCTCGAGGTTCATCAAAGAGTCGCTCAAAATCGCGACAAAGAACGATCTCTACATCATCAACGCTGTTCAGCGGGATCCGACCGGCGCTACGAACAAAGAAATCACCGGAGAAACCAAAGACGGCAGTAAGCTTTGGAACCCGGTGGACAACTTTGTCGAGGAGACGAGTCGGATCGAAGCGGGAGATCGGGACGAGCGTAAGTCCGAGAGAAAAAGCCGGACGATCAAGTCGAGGCGCAGATCGCAGGAGCGCCTTCGACCGAATCAAGAGGGGCACTGAGTCTGGCTCGGACCTCGCCCAACCCCGCCGGGCAGCCCCCTGCTCAAATCAGGGGGAAATATTCGAGCCCACGCCGAGCTCTTCCGGCAAGCTGCCCCTATGAAAGGGGGATCCAAGAAGAGGTCCACAGACGAGTATTGCGACTATCACCAAGGGTATGGTCATGATACCGAGGATCGCAGAAACACAGGCTCACGGATCGACGAGCTCGTTAAAGGTGGGGCCCTCAAAAAATACCTCGGACGAGCTGGTCCGAAGAACAGGAAGCGCAGAAGGAATGGAGGCGGCAACAACTGCGGGCCGACCCCAGCGGCGACCCAACCCGAAGACGACGAGGACGAAGGTCCCAACGCTATGGAGCAGGTCTATGTTGTTACCGGACTGCCCCTCGGGACGACGAGGTCGTCCCTGAAGAACGATGCCCGGAGGCCGGCCCCTGAAGAGCCGAAGAACAAGCGACTCCGGGATGGTGAGAACATAACGTTCTCCAAGGAGGACCCCGTGCCCAAGATCATGCCGCACCAGGACGCCATCACTATACAGTGCGGTGGTGGCAACAAAACGCCCACCGGTCTATATCGACATTGGAGCCTCCACAAGATTATCTTCCGTAGTCGTCTGATAAGCTTGAGGTCGGAGGCATTGGTGCTTCCGCCCCTCCCGCCACGGAGCTTCACTCAAGAAGCAGCCGGCCCGAGGGGTCATTACCTTCCGGTCACCGTAGGCGGGCTCCTGTGTCGGTCACTGTGGCCATCCGATTCTTCCCGGTCCGGCCCCTCCGCATAACATTATCCTCGGGAGATCGGTCAGACGCCACCAGGCCGTCTGTTGGTCTACCACCACCGTCAAGATTCCCACCGGTGGAGTGCTCGAGATCCAGGGACCAAACGGCAGAAAAGAATGCCTACGGCTCTCAACTCAAGATGCGGCCTCGCCTGGGCATAGCATTTACGAGCCCCTGAGGTCGACACCCGGATGACCGACCGAGACCTCCAACTATACGACGACGATCCTCGAGGTCATCCAGTCGGCACCTGTGGCCCTGCGGACGTCTCTGGCACGTCATACGACTTCGAAAGAATATAGGGACGTGTTTGCTTGGTCCCCGCCGATATGACCGGGTGTCACCCGAGCTCATAACTCACCGCCTCAACATCGACCCGCCACCAAGCGGTCCGCGAAGAAAAGGATATTCGCGCGAACGCAGCCAGTCGTCACGGGGCGGTGACTCAACTTCAAGGCCAAGATCTTGTTCGAGGTCAACACCCGACCGGATGGCTAATCCAATTAGTGGTCCGAAGTCTGCGGAGGGTGTCGCGTGTCGTCGATTATACCGACCTCAACAAGCCTTGCCCAAGATTGCTACCCTTCCCCGATATTGACAAGAAGGTGGAGGCTTTGGTGGGCCACGAGATGTTCGACCTCGGATCTATACAGGGTACCACCAAATCTGATGAGTCGGAGGATGCACCAAAGACTGCATTCATCACCGACTTCGGCGTCTTTGCGTACCGAAAGATGCCCTTCGGTCTCAAGAACGTCGGGGCTACTTACCAGAGGATGGTGGATGCAACATTCAAAGACCACATCGGGGAGATCGTCGAGGTCTACGTCGACGACATAGTAGTCAAAAGTCGGAAAACGGAGAGCTGCGCCGACGACCTCGGCACCATCCTCCAACTCCTCAGGTCGGCCAACCTCAAACTTAACCCCAAAATGCACGCTCATGGTAAAACGGGAAATTCTTGGGTGTTGGGTTCCCAAGAAGCTTGAAGGCGAACCCCACCAAGGTAAAGACGGTGCTCGAAATGCAAGTGCCAAAACCATTCGCGAGGTCCACAAACTTACGGTGCCCGGCCGCCTCGGTGAGGTTCCTTTCCGGCCGCCGAAGCGGCTCCCCTTCTTTAAAATCTTGAGGAGGCCCGGACTTGGCGTGGCGGAAGAGCACCACCGCCCTTCACACGGTGAAGAGTACCTCACGACCGCCCACCTCGACCGCCCCAAAAGAGCGAACTCCTCTCAGCCTTGGCAGCCTCGGACGAGGCAATCGGTCGGCATCAAAGCGGACGAGGCCGGACGGCAGCTTCTATCTACTTCATCACCGAGCACTCAAAGGACCGGAGACAAGGTACGCCGCCTCAAAAGGTAGCACCGGCATCGGTGAATGCTAGCGGCAGCTCGACCCTACTTTCAGCTCACTCCATCCAGTGTCTTGACCGACCTACCCCGAGGCAAGTCTTGTCAAACCCGAGTCATCCGGACGAATAGCTGCGGGCCTCGAGCTTAGCGAGCACGATATCTCGTGACTCCCGCACGGCCATAAAGGCAAGCTCGCCGATTTCTGGTAGAAGCCAAGTTTACTGAGCTCGGTCTGACCGCTAAGATTAGCTCCTCCAACGCCTCCACCTCGGTCATCCCAGCCCCCTGCACGGAGGAACCGGACCCTCACCCACCAGATGGTTGCTGGCAGATGTACGTGGACGGAGCCTCGTGCAAAACGGACAGCGGAGCGGGCATTCTTCTCCTCGGCCCAGATAAGCAGGAAGTCACCTACGCACTCCGGTTTACCTTCCCGACCACCAACAACGAGGTGGAGTATGAGGCCCTAATCTCCTGACTCACCGCTAAGGAGCCGAGGTGGATAAGATCCAAATCTTCGGCGATTCCAGTCGTCGTGAACCGGTGTTAAGCAACACGAGGCCAGGAGGACCGAATGAAACAATACCTCGAGAAGGCAAAGGAGATGTTGACCTCGTTCGTGTACTTCAAGATCCACCGAATCCCCGCACCGAAAGCAGCCGGCCGACGTCCTCAAGAAGCTAGCTGCGTCGTCAACAAGTCCACCAAAGGAGAGATCCGTTCGAAGCATAGCGGAGTCCCACGTCGGCATCATCACCGAGATAGAGCCGACTGGATGTCTCCAAGGCCTACACCGAACACGGCGCCTACCTTCAGATCGGCTCGAAGCCAAAAGATGATGGCAAAATCCTGTATATCTCATGCGTGAGGGCGACTCTACCGAAGTCTTACCTTCAACCCTCCCGAGATGCCTCGGGCGGAAGAAGCCGACTATGTGCTCAACGAAATTCACCGGGTCTTGTGGAAGCCACATCGGTCGCGAGCACTTTCAAAGAAGACGCCGAGGTCGATACTCATCGCCCACCGTGCAAGATTCGCCGAGCTCATCAAGAAGTGCCCAGTGCGGATCCACTCCACGTCAAAAGCTACCTCGGGCGATTTGAGCGTACCGCGAGTCCGTGGGCCTTTCATGCGGTGGGGATCGACATCGTTGGCCCATTCGGCCGAGCACCGGTCGACTCGATATTTAGTCGTAGCCATGACTACTTCACAAACGGGTCGAGGCCGAGCCACTTTCGAGCCTCACGGCGGAAGGATTCAAAGCTTTGTGTGGAAAATATAGTGCCGCCGCATACCGCACATCTGGGTCTCGGACAACGGCACCCATTCGTCGACAAAAACTTCAAGGAGGTGCGAAGAGCTTGGATCGATCAACGCTCACCTCGGTCGCACACCGCAAGCAAATGGCGGCACCGGGTGATGAACCGCACGATCATACAAGGATTGAAGAAGAGGCCGGATCGAGCTAAAGGCGATCGGGCTGAAAATCTCCTCAAGTCCTCTGGTCCCACAGACCACACCTCGGACGGCGCGGAAATCCTTTAGCCCGGGTCTACGGTGCCGAGGCCGTCATACCGGCCGAGATCGGCGCACCAAGCCCTCGCACTCTACTCGACCGGTGCCGAACGAGGAAGACTGCGGGCCAACCTTGACGCCCTCGAGGAGAAGCGAGCTCGCCTCATAAACGGCCAAGCACAGAGCCAGTCGCACGCTACTACAACAAGAGAGTAAAGGCCTCGCACTCGAGTGGCGACCTCGTCCCACGGAATAATGAAGCAAGCCGAGCCGAGCGTCTTAACAAGCTTGATCCGACATGGGAAGGACCCTACCGCTGCTCACGAGGACCTCGGCAAAGGGCCTACAAGCTCGCCCACTTGTCCAGGCACTTATTCCCCGAACACGCACATAACTCATCTAAGGAGGTATTTTACATAGCTTTGATTTTAGATCGGCGACATGTTAGCCCTCCTATTGTTTTGACCGATATGCGATCTCGCTTACTTGTTTAATAAAACGCTTGTTTTCTAATGAGTATTTCACTACATGTTACGTCTTACATCTATGTGAACATCCATTCGGATATACCACATCTAAACTTTCACAGGGACGCCTTACGAAGATGAAAATCCCACCAAGTAGGTACGATACAGATTACCCATTAAGTTGGACGTCTACATGCAAAGCATACAGATTACCCATTAAGTTGGACGTCTACATGCACGCGACATCCAGACCGATCTCGCCAACTCATACCCCTTTATTTGGGAAGATATGCACTCCGGTACAAAGTCTAAATACATTAACGACTACCAACAGAGTACCAAGCCATATACAAGACAACCGGGCTTCAGAGCTCGTTTATACCCCTTTATTTGGGAAAATACACACCTCAGATACAAGATAAATATATTTACGACCAAAACGAAGTCCTAAGCTATGTTTGTACCTCTCAAGGGGAAAATATACACTTGAAACGAGTCTAAATACATTTATATCTACATCTGAGGTCCTATACTATACACGACCTCATTCGGGCTCCCGGGCTCCGCCTTGCCAGGACTTGCTGAAGCTGCACCAGTTCTCTACGAAGTCTCCAGGTCGGCGGTGTATGCCGGGGACGAACTCGGTGCCTTCAACCCAGTCGATGAGGCCGGACTCACGCTGCCCCGCCCGAAGAGCTCGGCGTGGGCTCAGAAGCGGCCGGACAGAGACGCCGACCTGTGGTCGGCCCACCGATCCCCGACACTTGAGCGGCGCAGCGCCATCGGCATTCCGGAGAGTGGCGATTCACCCGGGCTGGGAATGCGACCTCGCCCCCTACCCGCCGATCTTCCCCGCCGACCCGAGGTCCTCGGTCGCCGTCTACTCCCAGAAGACCGCCCTCTCAATGATCCGCTTCCAGAGGGGCCCATCAACCGCAGCACTTCGGCATGATCGGAGTAGCCGCCCCCCTCTGCGGGTTCCTTTGTGATCGGGTCAGCGGAGTCCGCCGCGGCCTCGCTGCCAGGCCGGGGCATGCGTCGTTTGCGGATGATGTCATACATCTCCATGTATTTCACGACGGAGTTGACGCAGGCTTTGAACTTCTTGCTTTTGGGCCCCTCCTCCTCCCTCAGCACCATACCCTCCGCCAGCAAACTCTGAACTCGGTCGTCGGCTTCGGATATGGTGGTCCCACCAGCCCGGCGGATCGCCTTCTCATACTCCGCATGCTCCTCCGACACCTGAACTAGCCTCTCCGCAGTCAATTCGAGCCGCTCCTCGCACTGAATCAAGCGCCCTTGAATAGCGTCGGCAGATAAGTCCACCTCCGGACTCGTCCCATGCGATCCTCGACTTGAGACCTCGTTCTCGACCACGGGCGGCCACCTCCCGATCAGCCTCGCCAACTTCTTCTTCGGAAGAAGACGCCGAGCTCGCATCCATGGCAACCAAAACTTGGGTCATTTCGCACCCACTCCTCCAAAATTGCACCTCCTCCTTTTCCGGCCGGGCACCTCGGACCCTTTCACAGCGACAATTCATGGTCGAGTCCCAAGTATTGAGATGCAGAATCTATAAATAAAAGACAACACAAGTCCTCGTAAAGTGATAAATATATATATTTTTTATTGCATACGATGAATTTATTACAAGGGCTCAAGGTCCTATCGACCCGGCGGTTCAACCTATTACAACCGCCCACTAACCTCGGCCTCTCTCTGACTCGCCGCCCCTGCCGTCCTCCCGCCTCCGCCGCTGCCGCGGGTCAACTGAGAGCCGAGCTCGGCTCCTCCTCCTCCTCCCGGGCCCGCACTCGCCGAAGCTCCTCAAGCTCGGATCTTCATCCACCGGCATTGGGACACGGCCTCGGCCGTCGGGAGCGACGTGAGGAGGCTAAAGCCTCCACCACGGGAAGGCGGCTGCGTCGGCAAGCACCGGGCATACTCAAGTTCACCGCCTCCGATCAATCTCACCACCATGCTCGCCTTGTCAAAACGGCATCGTGGCCGCCAACCCTCCGGTGGGTAGATATCACTGCGGCCTCATCACGGCGGCCGGTCGGAGATAAAGGCGGAGAAGGACTCGACTCGATAAGTTTGTCTTGGCGAAGGCCTTGAAGATGGGCCGCTCGCTCCGCCAGAAAGCACTCGTCCGATCCGCCGCCTCTTCTCCGCCTCGGCCACCTCCCGAGCGCACTCCACCTCGGCGGGCCTCCCGCACAAGACGGCCTTTCTCCTGGCGGCCTCGGCCAGCCACCGCAACCTCCACCTCCTCCTCGCACCACCAGCGAGGACTCGCCTGCCGCCTTTCTCTCCGGCTCGTCGTGGGGACGCAACAACATCGGCCATGCGGCGCATCTCGCCGCGATCAAGGCAGTGTCCTCGTCAAACGATTAGTAGCGCAAAAAAAAAAAAAAAAAATGGTAGACAAGGCGGAAGATCGCGGAGATCGGTGCCTCAGCAAGTCATGGGCACGAGCCTCCACCTCAAGGCCCGAGCGGAGATCGGTGCGGACCCTTCAGCAGATCGCCGAGGTGTTCCACCACCACGGGCTGCGGGTGGGCCTGACACCCTCGCCTCTTTTAGAAGGCTCGCCGCCACCGGCGCAGTCGAGACGAGGCCGGCCGCTTCACCTCCTTTGTGTGCTTAAGCTTCACATTCTGTAAGAAAATCGCGTTAGTCAAACAGGTCGAACCTATAAGAATGAGAAGAGGGTGCCTCACCCACCGGACCCCGACCGAACTGAGCTCATGCACCTGCACACCACCGACATCATTAAGGTTGTCCTCGGTGAATTCTAGAAAACTTCACCAAGCGTGTTGAGTGTTCCTCTACCCACCGGGGCTTAAGCTTTATATCCGCCACCTTACCCATCCCCAACCGTAGATCGGATGCCCATCGGCCCTCAAAAAGAAAAACTTCTTTTGCCACCCCGACACCTTCGAGGGTTGACTCACCCTAAACGTCTGCCGAGGCGAAAGATAGTACAGCCCTCTCGAGTACTTGACGCTAAAAAATCGCATCAAGAGCTCAAAGGAGAACTCCTCAGCTACAACATAACAAGCCAACCCCATCTCAACTACCGACCTAATGGAGTTCGGGTGAATTGGCAGATGGGGATTCGAAATACTCCGGAGGCTCAAAAGATGGGGCTAACGGAACCCAAGACCGCCCTAAAGGCCTATGTACATAGTTATGAAACCTCCGGAGGCTAATGCTCTATCGATGGGTGCGGAACACACCACCAGCGTCGGCGAATGTGACATTCCTCTATTTTTATTACATCGTCGAAGATCACAGACGATCGGACGTCCCTCACCTTAACCCCATCCCACGCAGATGATATTGCCGAACCTAGCGCTAATCTTCCTACACCTACCCGACAGGTATAGCGAGAATAATCCCAACCTCGATTTCACTATCAAGAGGAGGATGAGCGATCGAACCGAAACTCCCGCGGAGATGATCGGCGGACCCGGAAAGCAGGGCAGGCGCGTACTCGAAGCAGGAGGAAGACATACTTACTTTTTTACTCATTGCCGAATTCGAAGATGATCGAAAGCTACTCCAAATCGGGAAATTCTCTCGAGTATAGAAGATGAACAGTTTTAGCGAAGAAATGAGCAGTTTCCCCCTCAGCGCATTTAAAGCACAAACCGGCGCGAAGCTTTCCGTGCCTACAAGTGATTGGAAGTGGAGTACACGCCGCATACGCTCGAGTGCACAACTACCGCTTTGGCGGCGATGACGACGCTAGCTAAGATAGACCGCCGATCGACCTGAAATCATCATACGGACCCCTGCGTCTCCCGGATGGCGGCGACTCACCGCACCCGTCAAGATCGGGCCGGACCCCAATCAACCGGATCGCGCCCGTTACGGAAAATTCCACTCCAGATCGCACCTCGGTGTAACCTACACGGAGAGGCGATACCCTGATCGGATCCCGGCAGACCAGCCCCAGATTCGTGGTCACCCAGGGTGCACCTCGACATCCCCGAAAGGGAGGCCTCCCTAGTCGGACTACGACACCAACCACAGGAGCAACACCAGCCCAGATCGCACCTCGACGTAACCAACGCAGAGGCGCGTTATCCAGGTCGGACTTCGACTTCCTTCGGTGCCACATCTTTCTCCAAGCGACGTCAATAAACAACCCAACCCGGATCGGCACCGAAGACCTCACATCCAAGAAACAACTTGACCACCCACCCTCACCCCACGGTCACTGCCTTCACTCCACCTCGGCCTCACGTTGCCTCGGCTATTCGGGGGCTATGATGGGATATGGCCCAACCGACCGGGCCACTAACAGCCCAAACGAGCCGGGCCTAACGTTGGTAGCAGTGCCCACGCGGTCGAGCCCAAAGCGAGCCCTAATCATTGCCAAAACGCTAGCCCCGCAACCGCCACCGGGGCGATGGAAGATGAACCAGGTCGGCGCCACCTCCACGTGGCGCGCAGAGGCGAGAGTCCCTCCCGCCAATGGAGGGCATGCGGAGGAAGAGTCACGCCACGACCAATGGAGGTCGGTCGGCGCGCAGGAGACAGTCGGTCGTATAAATAGAAGGAAAACGATGTTAGAGGGTTAGCAATTTCATCAATACAAAGGCTTGTAACCAATACTCTGCATTTAAAAGCTCTAGTAAAAGTATTGAGAATCATTCCTCCGTGGACGAGATCTCATTAACGATCGAACCACGTAAAAGCACAGGTGTTCTTAATTGCATTATATAAATCTCGACACTCACATAGCTAGATTCATCGGTGAGCTACACGACCAGTGATTCATATTTTAGTTATTAATACACACATGCGATTATTAATCATGCCGTATTATGCATTAAGATACATTCATAAATTAAAGGGAAGTTTTATACGGTATCCATTTTTTATCCCTTAGAGCCTACAACCCTCATATCTATATAGAAAAAACTATTGCCTATTATATAAGAATATGACTTTATCTACTAAACATCGAAAATAGTGATCGCAAATTCTCATAAATACCATATATATATATATATTGTGGAAATCATTTTATTGTGAGAACATGAAAATGAAAAATGATGAATTCGTTGTGAAATTAATGAATCCGTCAAAAAAACTACTAAATCCAAAAAAGGAATTTTATCCCTCATGAGATTCGAACCCAGGTGAAAAATTTTAAATTTTTGAATTCAGTAACTTTCACAACTGATGCATCAACTTTTATATCGAATTCATTTTGTTGATAGCAAAATTTTAAGGGTTTTAGTTCTTACGTTAAAATTAGTTCTTATTTGAAACTCACTATATATATAAAGAGAGTGGTTATCGTGTGGACACGCCTTATAATGTAAACATGAAGGCAAATTTCAACCTTGATAAATCAATATGGACGCTTTAGATTCAATGCACAAATTATGACTCAAATGCACTAATGCACAATTATATGCAGAAATGTGCATATAACTAGTTCAAATGCACACTTACAAATAATCATTAGATTTTCAAATATAATGGACATGATTTGTTATCATTTATGTATGTTAAGATTGAATGTATATGAATCAATTCCGATACACACACACGCATACACACACACACATATATATAGGGAGTGATTATTGTAAAAAGTAAAACCTCCTTAACGTATAAACTACAAACTCATGAAATTATCGTGAAATCGTCTCAATTCGTTGTGTAAGTGTCTGAATTCAGAAAAATAAAAATTCGTATCTCATGAGATTCGAACTCAAGTATTTGAATTCATCAAGTAGGGTGATAAATTCACCATAGATCTTGATGACTTAAGCACTACCAATAGTTTTTATTTTATATTGTAAAATTAGTTTGTATTTGATACAATATATATATATATATATATATATATATATATATATATATATATATATATATTACCCAATTGCATGTTCTACTCTTTTATAATAAAGAAATCCCTTGATTAATGTCTCAAATGAAACAGCAAAACTTGTGTACCATGTGAAATTATGACCATGAATTCCTCACTGGCACCAGCTTCAACGAAGTTTACCTTTTTCAAAAGTCTCCGGGAGAAAAAGTCATTTAACTACTATTTGATTTATTGTTTTTTTGTGGTTGTGTTTATAAGTTTTTCTTCAGTTATTTTGTGTGCGGTGCAGCGTGAGAGAAAAAGATTATATGGTTTTAAAGGAAAGATGAGGAAGGAATTGTTAGTATATTTGGTTTAAGAGGGACTTTACTTTTTCTGATATAAATTAGATAAATAAAATATATGATTGAGTATTTAAAAGATTAAATGATCAATCATGTTTAAAATTAATCATTTCATCAAAATACCCATAGCACTAACTTTATTATATTTAGATATCTATATTGCAACTCAAAATAAACACACTCTTTTAAGTGTTGTTGTAAGTTGAAAAAGTGTGGAAATTGTGGAAAGGGTTCATATGAGGCCATTCTTAATATGAAAATTGTGAGAATAATTGTAGTGCAGTGGTTTATATGTTCAGTGCATTAAATTCTACGTGTCGTACACTGTGAATTCATGATATTACTAAGTGTATATCTGGGTTTTTAATACATATGCACATTCATGTTATCATAGAACTGTAACTTAGACATTTAGTGTAGAGTTCTTAATGTTATATATATATAAAATTGGGAGACGAGACGATTGAGATTCAAATCTTTCGTCCTTTATCTTACAAGTCTCGTGGTTGAAAATTATATAAGTAGATTGTTTAACAATTAAAACGGGATTATAATTATATTAGCCTTTGGGCTTTAGTCGGCCCATGTCCAGTTATTTATGTGAATACCGGGCTTCCCATTTTCAGAGAGAGTCAACGGCAATTTACATTTTGCACGTTGCATCTCTAACTTCAGAAAATTTCACTTTTACACCATATCTCACACAAAAACTCCTATATATCCGTCCGCATGCAGTGATGAGACAAAATTATCATTCGTTTCAAGAAAATATCATTTATATTGAAGAAAAGTATCGTTTGTTTTACAATCGTAATTGAGAGTATCATTTATATTGAAGAAAAGTATCATTTTTATTGAAGAAACATATAATTATTCATACATATGGATGTCCGCACAAGAGACCATCTTCCGATCATGCACATAATTACCGTTAACCTCCGTGAAAGCATATAATTAAACCTTGAATGGTATACTATTCTCTCTCTCTCTCACACACACAACACACAGTTTTAAAATGAAGAAGTGATAATGATATTTTTAAAGACCAAGACCTTAACCATGTCTTTTAAAGTGTCATATTTTGACACTGACACTTAGATGAGAAACTGTAAATAGTAATATATGTTTGTGTTGATTGAATAGAAATAACAGTAGTAACAGCTAAGCAATTGGTCAAATCGAATTTATTTAGTAAAAAAACTTTGGCCATTGTACCCAACTGCCCAAAGGCACAGTCTATCTCATACATGTGTGTGTATATATACATAAGCGCTGCATGTGTAGACAGAATGAGGATCAGAAACAAGTTTATTGAACACAGTAAACAAACAATTCACTTTCAGAATAGAATTAAATAATCCATGAAGGCATGAACTATTAGTTTTCCTCAGATTTATAGTTTGGTTCATTATCAACCAATAACCATGTGGAATTGCTCTGTGATCATTAATTATTAGTTTATATAACATTAATTGCAACAATATTTAAGACTAGGAAAGAAGATAAGACAAATCTGTTGTTTTTGTCTAATACACGCTAATTCACCAATTTAAATTTTTATTATAAATGTTAATTAATAGTTTTTTTCTCGATTTTCATTTCATTGATGCTCATCATCATATAATTTTAGTTACATATTATATTATATGTGCATGCACCATGATATAAAAACTACTTTTACACTTTTTTTTTTCGAAATTGCTCAATAAGGATAATAAAATTTGCTTCCATCAAATTGTGATATATCCTCGAACATTACTACCATGATAAAACTAGAGTTAATATAGAAAACTAAACTATTAAAATAGGAAAAAGAAATTGTATCTATAGTTATAAATAACATTAAATTCTAACTATTTTTTTGTGTTGAATATCGGATTTAATAACCTTAATAAAATTGATTTTAATATTAAAAACATACACACAACCCATCACGATACACAGTACACACGCGCCGCTGTTTTCCATCGAATCGCGATGAGAAACACGATTTCAATTCATGAAAATACGAAATCGTAGAACAGTGTAAAATGTACTATTATCGTGTACCAATGCATTTTATACTATCATACAATTTTGAGACGACCATTACTAATAATGTAAAATAAATTGTTGCATGATTTTGTGATCACATGAAATCGTGTAACAATGTATTTTACACCCTTATAAGATTAGAATATTATGATAAGAATGACTAGCATTTCATACTTTTTATAGGAATGATTATTTTCTCTCTTTTTTATAATCAAATAGGCCATATATATTAAGTTGCCTCAAAAAACTATGCCCAATTAAAAATATTAAAACTAAATCCTACAATTGTTAAAACGACACACCTGTTACACCTAATTTTTTTCTTATTTTTATCAATTAAATACAAAATTTAAAGGTCATGTCACGATATGATGACTCACACTCAAGACCTTTTGACCTCGGTCATTAATTATTTTACCAATAGGTCAACACACATGTAACACTCAAAGTTAATTCCAATGAATGTTCCTTTGTCCGGATTATCCTTGACTTACAAAAAGACCAGTTTTTACCATCCTAAATAAATATATGTTGTCTCTATAACACTTTGAATCTGTTCGAAGGGGAGAAAAGAAGTCCATAGCGTTTTTAGCAATTAACCTACAATTATAATCTTGCATATATAGTCGCACTCATCAAAACCCTCCCAAATGCCAAAATCAATATCTTAAACTTGACCAATCATCGATCTTCATCTTTCTGTATCATATTATGATGTCTTAAACACTACATCTGACTAAATGTACTTATTTAGAGATGTGTAAGAGGTGTTTGTCTGAGCTTATAACCTCCCCAAAAACAGCTTATAAGCTGTTTTTTAAGCTTGAAAAAACAGCTTATAAGCTGTTTTGGGGAGCTTATAAGCTCAGTCAAACACCCTCTAAGTACTATTGTGCGCATATAAAGTATGTTGCGGTGGCATCTATAGTTAAGGCAATTCAATCAAGAGGTCAGATATACTTGATGCATCGGAATGCATGGTGCATCAACCTTAATCAAATCTTAATTATGATCAATAAACTAAATTAACAAAGTATCATAAATTTTAATTGGGAATTGGTGAAACCTAATTATGGTAGATGCACTGTACATCCGGATATATATACAAATTTTTGCCTTCAGTTATATAGTGTTATTTGTTATATCTTTAAGTTAATATCTTGTTCTCGGTTACTCCGATCTTGCAGGATTGGGCTATATCATAATCATGCCATCTGTAATTTGAAACTTGTATAATTTCGTAACAGCCACAAAATAAAGAATTAAATCGACTTTTTGTCACAAGAATAAAGTGAAACTTTGAATATATGATTGAAATTAAAATTTGCGTGTATAATATATAGTGAGGGGTGAGCAGAATTGCATGAAGAGTCCATTTAATGTAAAATTACAATCTCTAAGCCCTTCATTTGTCTTTCTTACTACATTTATCTCTACAATCACCACATCACTTACTGTCTCTGCCATGTTTGGTTTGGTTGGTGAAGGAATAACTCTCTCCCTCTCTCATTCCCAACTCGGGTTGTTTTATCTTTCTCAATCCATTTTCTTCACGATTTCTTTTTTTAAGAACAATTGTTGGTAGTCAATATAACTGACCAAATGGGACACATACATACAGTTAAAAGCTCTTCTGGAAAAATGTACGTCTTTCAATAACAGAAGTACTCTCACCATTCAATTAACTTTTCAGCTGGCTCACCTGTTTGATCATTTACTTCTGACGTTGAACCCCATAGCAAAGTAATTAATCTGTTCAACGTCAGAATTATAAAGGAAGAAAACGAGTCAAACATAAAAATTTTCTTTTTCTTCTTGAAATAAAGAAATCTAGCTTATTTAATTTTTCATCATGCTTTTCTGTGATATAGCAACGTTCTAACGAGGATAATCATTTATATTTGTTCAATCCATTTCCCAGAGGCATGAAGGAAAAGGGTCAGATGCATTAACTATGCCAATTGTGCTGCATGAATTTTTGCATTGTTAGAGTTAATTTATATATAAAACTGACACTACAATAAAATGTTGGATTATTGACGCATAAATACATGAACTTTGAACACATTTTGGTTTTTCTCACTAATTTTAAAAATTATCACAAAATACATAAACTTAATCACTTTAGTGATTTACCATGATTTCAAATTCAGACCAAATTAGATCTGACTTGACATCTAAGAAATTTACTATAGACAAAAATGTTAGTGATATAAACGACATCGTAGAGAGATGACATAAAACATTATCGTTCCATCAAAATAAATCAGATTTTTTGATTTCTATAATTCATTGTGTCAATCCTCATTACAAAAATCAAGTCTTCTCATTTGTTTCATCTTCTGGTTCCAGATGTGATCAAAACAATCGATATCCTCTCTCTACGGTATCGTTTATATCACTGACCATTTTATCTATGATAAACTTTCGTGATGTCAAGTTAGATTTAATTTAGCTTAAATTTGAAATCGTGATAAAATCACTAAAGTGATTAAGTTTGTATAATTTGTGACAATTTTTAAAGTTTGTGGTAAAAATTAAAATGAATCAAAAGTTGATATAATTTATGCACCAATAACCCTAAAATGTTCTAGTAATGTCATAATTTAACAAGAATTCTAGGCTTTATAAATGTTACTAAATAAAATTGTGACATGTTGTGATGTGTAATTATTATGTGTCACAAAATTTATTGACATCTGAAGGTGTATTAATTTTGTAAGTAACAAAATTTACTTATATTTTTATATGTAATAAAGTATATAGATAAATGTGCGAATGTAACTAAATTTTATTAAGGATATAATATATTTTATGACACTTCTCTTGATGACACTACTAGACAATTTTGTTGCACCTCTAATTTTTATCCAAAATGCTTAATAGATACTCCCTCCGTCCCGCCATTCATGGCTCCTTTCTTTTTGCACGTAGATTAAGGAGAGTTATGTTTTGTGTGTAAAAAGTAGGTGGCACGAAATTCGAGATACTTTTAGTGTAAAATTGTTTCCTTTTTGGAATACAAAAAAAAAGGAAACGATACGGAGGTAGTACAGATAAGAAATATATCTAGTTACGAAAAAAAGAATGTTGAATCTTAATTATATTACAAATTAATATTTTGTCTTATGTATGTACGCTGCCATGCGTATGATTATGTAAACTTTAAAATATAGTAAAGCATGAAATAAAATAAAAAACTGCAATCTTCGAGACGTTGGAATGGCAATATTTCTTAATTTGTAGATGGTTTCAAAGGGAAAAGTTAAAAATAAGGCTGATGTTGCACAGTGGATTCGTGCGATAATAATAATAATAATAATAATAATAATAATAATAATAATAATGTATGTGTATGTGTATGTGTGTGAACTAAAATCCCGTGCTCGACCTCCTAGTGGAGATAGCTCCATGCCGAGTATGTGTATGTGATATATATACATATAATTAAAGAGACATGCACAGCATGGAAACTTTGAAGAGGAGGACTGGTTTGAGCATGAAAATGGGAATTAAATTGGGCTCCATTCTCAAATTGAATAAATATTTAAAGCTCCATCTACATAAAGTACAAAAGAACGATGAAAATAATCTAAGCATCGGGTGCAATGCCAGCATTTATTTGACTAGTCGTCGCAGCTCCATATTTTTTATTAAATCCCATTTTAGATTTCCATGTGGAAGAGGTTGATGTTCCTCCTCTAGTTGCTACTTATTAGATCCCAATGTAAATAGGGTTTTATTGTTAATGTCTTATATTTTATGGAATTGCACTCTACAAAAAAATTAGCCAGCCGCGACGGAACTAGCAAAGAAAAGTGTTCTGTCGCCAGTTAGCTACAGAACAACGACAAAACTTATAATATGAAAATGTAGACGGAATAAAGACAATTATGTGATCCCATAGAATAATTTATCGATTTGAAAAAAAGGAGTTTATTAGAAAGATGCGACAAAAACTAATTGGTGTTTGATTTTAATTGTAATGATCAGCATGGAAAATGAGACAAAAGATAAATGGTGTTTGGTTGTAATTGTAATGAGCATTGTTTCTGAGTCAACTAGACCTCTGATCTAAGCGAATTAAGGTCCACAATAAATGAAGAAAGAAGTTTGCTATGCAGAACTAACACGATAGAGCTCACATGATTGAGGCAGATTTGTGAGCCAGGTCTTTCCCACCTTAATCTTTTTAAGTCATAGTCTCTTTTCGAAGAACTGCTATAGCTCTATTTTATAGTACTCGCGATGATCAGTCTTGCTGTGTTTGAATCAACGATATCTCGAGTGGTCAATAGCAGTCTTCTTAAACGAACCTAATTCGTTTCATCCAACTCAAAGTAGATTTCTAGATTGTACTCCATCCGTTCATCAAAAGTGTATCACAATTTCCTTATTCGACGTCTATAAAGAATGTGTCATTTTCTTTTTAGGGACACTCAATCTTTATAATTCAACTTCATAATCACTTATTATTTACCAAAAAATCGTCCCCTTACCCACTCTTAATTCTTATAATTCAACATCAATCACTCATTTCTTATATGTTGAGATTCTTTCTTTATTCAAATAATCTATCAGACATTTTACTAACATTTGTGCCGTCCACCAGGTGACACGTTCTTAATGAATGGAGGAAGTATATAACAATTTCTATGACAATTTGTTGATTCATGAATTTATACACAACTGTAAGATGGTGCGAAATTAATACGAATGGTTTTTTTTTTTACCATAATTTGTATAAGAAAAGTATTATTTGTTAGAGTTAATAATAGAAATTTTCTGGCCAGTTTTGTGGTCTCAAATCTTAAACAACATCTTTTTAATTTCTTACATTCATTTTTATTTATTATATATTTGATCCAATTTCTGTACATCGTTCTTTCTTTTTATTTCCTAACAATTTTTCTTCTCTTCTTCATTTCACTAACAAATAACAATATAGTATCAAGACAAACGGTCCATATTATTTACTAGTTCCTTCATGAGAATTAGTTCCTATTAAAGGAACACCATTCTACCGAATAATATCATATATATATATATATATATATATATATATATATATATATGCATGTCCACGTCATATTTATTATATAAGTATAAAAATAGTGTAATTAATTTTAGAATTAAAATACACATAGGAAGATTCATATTTAGCGGACTATTAGTATTATACACTTTTTATTTATAGAATATTGTGTATATTAGATACTTCCGTTTAACATATTAGATCATGTATAGTACTTATTTTTCTTTATCGTACATATATAATATATTATAATATGTAGAGACTTAATAGATTTATATATGTATATACACCTTTGTGAATCTAAAAAATGTATGCACAAGTAAGGTAAGGTTGCATTGTTAGAGCTGAGTTTTTTTTAATTATACTGCATATGAAATCATATAAAAATATTCCACTATAAAGATCTTTGGATTTATTTTTCATGTATTATGACATGGAACATATTCATTGTATTCCTACTATAGTTTCCGTATTTTCTCTAGTCTCGTCTCTATTAAAATGCTTAAATTAAATATTAAAATATATGCAATGGACAAGGTGATTTACTAGTGTAATATCATCTTGCCCGCCCCGAGTCTATTGGGCCAATGCACGTTTTGGGCCAGCCTAAACCGATTTGAACTTCACAGGCCTTTAATTTTGAAGCTTGTACTAAGACGATCCGTTTTATCTATTCTAAAATATAGTACTACTGTATTAGCTTGACTGTACAGACAAATCTCAAATATCCAACATAACCCTCTTCAGCTCTCGTATCAAAATTCATTTTCATGCGATATTTTGTTATGAAACTAAATAAGTTGAATGATATTGAAGCCTGTAGAAAAAAAATATGTGAAATAGAAAATCGAACAAATCTGGATACTCTGAAAGTCGTGTAAACACTTTCAGATCAAATCAATTCGAAGGTACTATCGAATTATTCGATCGGATACAATTCAAAGTTTGAACGTTTTGTATGTTCTTTGAGTTTCGAATCTATTCAATGATCAGACACCTTTTTCTATTCATAAAACTGACGTATCAATCAGTTTTCGAATAAACAGTTTTTCAGCAGTTTTGCAATCATTTTATAATTGCAAAATAGTCCCTCGTAATTTCAGAAATTAAATTTCCGATGAAATTTCTGTAAAGTAATTCGACCGGAAATAAAAATTTCCAAGCCCTTGGACCCATGACGCCGCCTGGGACCCATGAAAGTGCCGCCCGACCACCTTTCGGGCGTTGCCCCCGAACCCCCACCGACATAATAAATTCATATAAGTGTGCACTCCGCACCACCCAACTTATATAAAGTATTATTACGACGACACTGATCAAACAAGTCAATCCAATTACACTAAAATATCTAACAATCCTCCCTATTTTAGTGTAATCCTTGATTAACTAAAACAATACATCTCAAAGTATCAAACATATGCATAAATGAAATATCATGACGATTGAATCTCACCTAGTACACTACACATTCCATATATTCGAATAACAGAGTATCTCTAAGGATTGAACCCTGTGAATTCATATTGAATACACGAAGATAATGTACACATATGTTTACATACATATTTGTTCTATCTTGACACTATATTTTACTAGTCATGTCCTTATCCTTCATAAGCATGTCAAAGCCAAGTCCCAGCTTCTTGAAGCAACTAAACTTCATGCTCACATAGGTAGCTCTTTATTCTTGCACCTGCATATGCAATTTGTCAAAGAAACTATTAAGAATGTAAACATTCAACCTCCTTAACTTGCAGGTCCGAACACATACCTTGGGATAATTCTTTAATGTGTTCCAATCTCTAGATATTAAGCTTTCCACATTGAATTCAGCACCTAGCATCATACTAGATGGGAATTGGGTATCTTAATATCAGAGATTTTTAGTGGACTTTAAACCCATCCCTATAGCCGACTTGCGCACAAGATCTCTACTTAACCCTTTGGTTAAATGATCGGCTAAATTGTGTTGAGTTCTCACAAACTCCACAGATATCACACCATTTGTAATAAGTTCCGTGTCATGCTATGTCTAACACCTAAGTGTCTAGACTTCCCATTGTACACTTGACTATATGCCTTAGCCAAGGTAGCGGAACTATCACATCTGATAGATATTGGTGATAACGGTTTCGGCCACAATGGAATTTCATAAATCAAATTTCTTAGCCATTCAGCCTCTTTACCAGCTGCTGCTAAAGCCACAAACTCAGATTCCATTGTTGAATGAGTGATACATGTTTGTTTCTTTGATGCCCAACATATAGCACCACCTCCAAGAAGGAATGTCCAACCACTTGTAGAAGAATGATCTTCTAAATTGGTAATCCAACTTGCATCAGAATAACCTTCAATAACAGAAGGAAATCCAGAATAAGTCAAACCATAATCCATAGTTCCTTTCAAGTATTTAAATACTCGATTAATTGCTTGCCAATGAATTAAACTTGGATTATGAGTGTATCTACTCAATTTCCCTACAAAGAAAGGCTATATCGTGTCCGGTGCTAATCATAGCATAAATGAGGGAACCAATAGCCTTTGAATATTCAGGCTGATTCACATCAACTCCTTTATTAGGCACGAGTTTCACACTAGGATCAAAGGAGTTCTGTTGGAGAACAATCTTTGAAATTAAACTTTTCCAACACATTCTCAATATAATGGGATTGAGAATAGAAATACCATGTTCTCCACATATGATCTTAATTCCAAGTATCACATCAGCCTCCCCCATGTCTTTCATTTCAAACTTAGATGACAAGAATTCCTTTGTTTTATCAACTTGATCTTGGTCAGTACCAAAGATCAACATGTCATCCACATATAAGCAAATGATTACTCCTTTACCAGAAGCATCAAACTTGCTATATACACACTTGTCCGCTTGGTTAAATACAAAACCATTAGACAATGCTTAGGGGCTTGCTTTAGTCCGTAAAGAGATTTCTCCAACTTGTAAACTTTATGTTCACTACCAGGAATGACAAAACCTTCTGGTTGTTTCATGTAAATCTCTTCATCCAATTCACCATTCAAGAATGCCGTCTTAACATCCATTTGGTGAATTATTAGATTATGTATAGCTGCAAGTGCTAACAATAATCTAATGGTGGAAATCCGAGCCACAGGAGCATAGGTATCAAAGAAATCAATACCTTCCTTTTGTCTAAAGTCTTGGATAACCAATCTAGCTTTATACCTGTCTATGCTTCCATCTATCTTCATCTTTCTTATGAAGATCCATTTACAACCCAATGGTATAAACCCAGGTGGTAAATCAGTCAATCTTAAAGTTTTACTTTGTCTTATTAAATCCATCTCATCTTGGACCCGCCTCTTTCCGAATCTGATATCCTAGAAGACATAGCTTCAACGTATGTCTGGATCATTCTCAATATTGTAACAATATTGATCATGAAAATCAATCTCAATCCTTGATCCTTCCACTAAATACATTTGGAAATCATCACCAAATGTTTTAGCTTTCGTGCTCTAATACTCTTTCTAGGCTCGGAAGAGTATTATCCACTCTTTTCTTTTACCGAATTACTAGAGCTTGCAATCATGTCTCCGGTTTAGGTAGAAATTAAATCTATTCTCATTCCCAA
The DNA here is from genome assembly GCA_036937905.1 of Salvia rosmarinus. Taxonomy (NCBI): domain Eukaryota; kingdom Viridiplantae; phylum Streptophyta; class Magnoliopsida; order Lamiales; family Lamiaceae; genus Salvia; species Salvia rosmarinus. The sequence continues at coordinate 10,482,679 of CM072816.1, forward strand.
AATCAACATCCTTGACTCAATAATAGAGTGCACACTACATAGTCATTAGGTTCTATAACATAGAACCTATAACAAACCGAATTTTCAGGATAGCCAATGAAAACACAATCTATACCTCTTTGCCTATGGTTTTCATTTTAGGGTCGATTAGTCTCACCACACTCTACAACCCCAAACTCGAGATAACTCAATTTTGGTGGTTTCTTAAACCAAAGTTCATAAGGTGTAATCTTGTTCCTTTATTAGGAACTCGATTCAATAAATAACAAGTGTCAACATAGCTTCACCCCAAAACCTTCACTTGACCGAATAGCACAACATTGAATTAATCATTTCTTTCAATGTTCTATTCTTTCTTTCACTACACCATTACATTGTGGTGTATATGGGTCGTTGTCGATGTACTATACCAAGAGATTGAAAATATCTTTGGATCATAGTATTCACCTCCCCTATCGGTCGAAGAGTTTTAATCTTCACACCATGATGAAGCTCTACTTCCTCTTTATAGATTTTAAATTTATCAAGAGCTTAGTCTTTCGAATGACACAAATAGACATAGCAATATCTAGTAGCATCATCAATGAAAGTAACAACATACTTCTTATTACCAAGTGACGGTGTAGAATGAAAATCACACAAATCACTATGAACGAGTTCTAATAAAGTATCTCTATCCACATGCTTAGAGAAAGGCGTCACAAATCTTAGTTTGCATGCAAGTATTACACTTATCCGCATTTAACTCAAAAGTCGGAATTAAACACATTTTCGACATATCTTTCAATCTTTATAATTCACATGTCCAAGTCTAGCATGCCATATCTTGCTATGCGAAAAGAATTACTAGAACTAGTAGAAACCATGCAAACGTAATTCTTAACAAAGAAACATCCAAATTTAACTTAAACATACCATTAAGATAACCAAATCCTACAAAGGAACCATGTCTCGACAAGATATACTTGTCACTTTCAAACACTTGCTTATAGCCACAAGTATTTAATACAATACCAGACACTAAGTTCTTACGAATACCGTGAACATACAAAACATTACTTAACAACAAAGAGTTTCGAGTAAATACTAGACTAACAGATCCTAGTCCTTTGATTGGTTCGGTAGCAACATTTCCCATCTTCAATAAAGATCCACCTTCAATTGGCTTGAAGTCCTTAAACCATTGAAGATCTTTACATACATGACATGTTGCACTAGAATCAACCCACCAAGAGACATCATCATCCTGCATATAAAATGCTTGAGATTATGGACACATAATTCTCAACAGTTGATCATAGGGTACCAAAACAAACTGATTTCATTCCGGATCCTTGGATCCACTTGAACCGCCGTTTTTCCCTTTTCGACCTCTGATCCTTCTTAAAGTGTCCAGCTTACCACACTTCCAGCAGACCAACTTAGTTTTTTTAAATGAGCACCATAGTTCTTGTTCCTTGAAACTTTCGTTTCCCTTTACCGTTATGAAACCACCTTGAAGATTCACCTCTTCCATCATATTAACGGATGGACCAGCCAACGCTTTAGCATCACTAACATAAACTTTTCCATATCACGTATGGATTGTTCAATTTGCAAATGACTTCCAAGTTCGACCAAAGTCATTTCCTCCTTCTTATGTTTGATTATTTTATAATCCTTCCGGAGGTGGCAACTTATCAATGATACTAGAAAGCAATGCATTCATCCATTTTCATATCATATTGGGCTAATTGTCCCAATATCCTAAGCAATTCATTATCTTGCTCCATGACAGCCCCGAATCTACCATTTTATAATTTATAAAATTACCAACAAGAAACTTCTTGCTTGAGGCATCTTCGCCATGTATTGGCTTGAGTGAATCCATAATTCCTTTGCGACTCTACATTTTGATACACATCAAGAGGAATCGGACATACCGTTCAAGATGTGGCCACGACATATGTAGTCATCGTTCTCCCACTTCAGCGCCTCGCCGTTTGCTCTGGGTTTCGTCTTCCACAACCTCGGGCATGGGAGTACTCGAGCGTACACAACCGTGAGATTCGCCGACATAAAGTGCATCTTCTTCGCGCCACGAAATCACCTTGACAAACTTGTCCAACTTCTAAAATTCCTTGTCATGTCCTTCACAAATTCCTTGTTCGCCATTTTAAGTAATTGATTTGATCTTTGTAGAAAAAAAATATGTGAAATAGAAAATCGAACAAATCTGGATACTCTGAAAGTCGTGTAAACACTTTCAGATCAAATCAATTCGAAGGTACTATCGAATTATTCGATCGGATACAATTCAAAGTTTGAACGCTTTGTATGTTCTTTGAGTTTGAATCTATTCAATGATCGACACCTTTTCTTTTCATAAACCGACGTATCAATCGGTTTTGAATAAACAATTTTTATAGCTTTGCAATCATTTTATAATTGCAAAATAGTCCTCGTAATTTCGTAAATTAAATTTCGATGAAATTTACGTAAAGTAATTCGACCGAAATAAAAATTTCCAAGCCGCTTGGACCCGGCTTGAAGCCGCCTGGGACCCATGGCCGCCGCCTTGACCACTGCTTGCCCCGTTGCCCCACCGACATAATAAATTCATATAAGCGCACTCCACCACCCAACTTATATAAAGTATTATTACGACGACATCGATCAAACAAGTCAATCCAATTACACTAAAATATCCAACAAAGCCACCGCCACACACACACACACACACACACACACACACACACATACATATAAAGTTGATGAATAAAATCTTTTTTGAGAACTTGAGAACTATGCACATATCTTTTTTGAGAACTTGAGAACTATGCACATACATATAAAGTTGATGAATAAAATCTATAAAGTTGTGCACAACGAAAACATTCTAAAATTGTTGCACAACAAAATAATTTTAGAAAGTTTTCATTATGCACAACTCTATATTGTTTTGTGCATCATCTTTAATGTCTTATGCATAGTTAGCGAGTTCATAAAAAGATGTTTCATTGATTCACTCCACTATATATATATATATATATATATATATATATGCCTTGTTGTCAGATCTGATTGCTTAAAACTCCATTTCCACCTTTTAACGTCAAACATGTGAAGATTTTCCTTGTAATGCTATGATTGTGCTTTAAGACAACCCCAGCAATTTTTTAATTCCTTAGAAGTAAAGCACACCGAGAAAACATGAAACACAATACACATTTTCCTTAAAAACTAAAAGACCAAAATTTGTGTACGTAAATCTCATTTCTGGATGAGATATTTGACAGCCAAATCTGAATCAGTTAACTGTAATAACGACATTAACCGTCCTTAAAATTATAATGTTTAACGTCTGCGTCATTACAACTAGGGCGATAATAGGTGATTGGTCGAAAATCCCACCAGTCCTTGTCAATTCGTCGTGCTCGAATATATATAAAACTCTGTCGCATGAAGGAAAAAAGCACAAGTTTGAAAAGTTGTACGTAAAACTCTAGCATAACTATTCTCCTCGAACTCGACTCGTGAAGCTCGACTCACAGTTAACGCTATATTCGTGAGTTTTACTGCATTTTCTGCTTTATAAGTTTGTTTGCTTTTGGATGTGTGTGTACTGTGTTTTATATCTGTAGATGCATCGGTTTTTTGGTTAACGTGAGAACCATTTTTATCGTGAGCGTGAGAACCAAAACGATGAATTCACGATGAAAGTGATGAATCCGTTGGGAAAGTTTACAATCCAAAAATAAGATTTTCGTCCCTCATGGGATTCGAACCGGGTGAAAATTCGAATTTTTGAATTCATTAACTTTCTCAACTGATTCATTAACTTTCATAACGAATTCATTTGGTTCTTAGTTTTAGGATAAGAATGGTTCTCATTTGAACCAAACTCTATATATATATATATATAGCACGCTTTTGAGAAAATAAGCAATTACCAGTTCGATATAGGATTTCGTCTGCATAGGCATGTGAATTTTCATATTTTTGCACTCTGCTGAAACAAATTAGTCGAGATGTACAATAAAATTTTGTGTACCACTATTAATTTTACAATTTAATGATATTTATTAAATCATAATAATTATTATTATAAAATGAATTATAATTAACATTTATTATTAAGTTGAAGCTTAAAAAATTATATACACTAAATATGGAATAATTAACCTTTAAAAGATAAAAAATAAATTTTAAAGCTAATTGGATAGGTAAACTCGCATTAATAAATGTAAATTAAATTAAAGGAATAGAAATTGAAATTGAAAGAGAAAAAATGAAAGTGGAACACATATTAATTGGAGACTAAAAAGTGAGATAGAGGATTCCAAATGGCCGGCATCATGATTAATTAGCCCCAAATCGACTTAATAAATTAGGATTTTAATCATAATTATTTAAAATTTAATTAAATTTTATTAATCATAATTAAATTTCATAATAAATAATTGACTTAACTAAAACATAATTATTAAATAATTAAGGTGTCCGCACGATGCAACTATTTGCATAGGACAAAATGTATCCTGTGAAGGCGTCCTCACGGAAGGAAGCATATGGACCACATCCAATGGTAATGTATTAATTTCAATTAGAATTTATTAATTTAGATTTAAATTTATTATTTGTAATTGGATGTGATCACGCATCCTCACGTGAAGACGTCCTTACAGAAGACCATCTTATAATATAAAAGCAAACTGATTATCGTGTAAGTTCATTTAAATCCAATTTTTACTACCTTAAACGGGAAATCTATAACTTACTGATCTTCCAAAAAAAAAAGAATAGGTTCTATTACTATTTTTATTTTATTTGTGTACGTGACCTTTTCCGCTTTTATTTTATTTTATTTTTCTTAGGGTGACGAAGTGCGAAAATGTCGCTGAAGGAGAGGAAGATTCGCGAAGAGCTTGAGCGAGAAATAGAAAATAATTTGGAGAGAGAAATTAAAGAAGGGATGCATGGCTTAGCCATGAAATTGCACAAGTTGCATCTGCACCGAAGAGAAAAAAGTGAGAGTAAAATAACGAGACAATCATCCAATCAACAAAACAAACAAAGAAGAAAAATTGTGTTCGAGGTTAACATTAACATTAAAATGGAGGGTGGAACCACGATCGAGATTAAGGAAAGCAGGAAAGAGGATCGTCGAATCCCTAACCCTAACCCTAAACAAGTTCATAATGCTCGTAAAATTAAGTTTGATTGGACACAAAGTCTTAGATCAGGATCAAACAATTCGAGGATTGAATCCAAAATTGAGGAGAAGAAATCGGACAAAGTTGGTAACTCTTGCGCGACACGTAAGGTTGCATTGTTAGAGCTAGGATGGAAATATTAGTTCAAGTTAATTCAAGTGATTTGGCAAAATGAAAACCACCACCTAGTATTGAGTGATTGTTTTATGAGTGTGATGATTATATTATTATTGTGAAGGATGTTTATCGGTTCGAGTGTGTGACGACATGGGAGGACATTTTTATTTTACAAATTTTTATTCTTCTAATTTTTGTGGATATGATGATAGCTTAAAAAAATGTACAAGTCCGAATCCACACGCTATGGATTTTGGGCCCATGGAAAATTTGGACTATGAGTCCAATTACAGTAACTTTTCAGTTGTTTTCTTATATGAATTATTTGATGGGCTTGTTACATAAATCGTTTTGATTTATGAGTTCTTTGCATACATTTAGAATATTTAGTAAACACTAATCTAAAATCATGGTTATATGTCGGTTGCAATTAACAACAATACGAAAAAGTTGCCGTATGGTTATATGAAGATGATTATGTTCGTGTTGTATTCCTCACCCGTTATTTCAGTGTTAAATTCAGTGTTAAATTCATATAAATGTATTTGGAAGTATTAACCAATGTATTTGGAAAAGATAAAATCTTATTGTGCATCAAATTTATGAACTACTTATGAAGTAGGTGATGTTTTCTGGTCTAGTCCGCTACTTTTGCCACCTCTAGATGTCACCCCATCTACTACCAGTTTACTGTTCGAGCGGAATTCCACCTACTCAAAACCTTTTTGTTTGATCCATGATAATGCTTCATGTAGACCCACGACCTCTCTTTTCCCACTCGCATACAGCCCGCAAAAGTGAGAACACATGTTATAAGACTTATCTGGCATCTTGGAGAACCATGTCTGCTCCTGTCATTTTGAGACTAAAAAAAAGGCAGTATCCACCTTGTACTTGAACCACCCATTCTGGGGTGACATGTTCGTCTTCTACGCGTCGTAGTAGCTTCATCAACTAGAAAACCATTTGTTTTTCGCCATTCCTTTCTGGCAGGTTGGCTAATCGAATGGTTATGCTTGAGTTAGGGACCTTAAAGCTCCAGAGTGCATCATTTCTGTCCTTCCACAGTTGCCACAATACTATTGCCATCCTAGCATTTGCATCATCCTCTTTCAAGTCTAACACAAAGAACATAAACTCTACAAAACATTCACATCTCTCAACTCTCATTCTAAACCTATCCAGAAACAGAGACGCAGTCCAACATGACTCCGCATGTTCGCACGCCACAAATGAATGCAAGCTATTCTCAAAACCCTTTCGACAAACTCCATATTATGTTCCAACATCTATCCTTTTACTCATTAATCTTTCCTTGTTTGAAAGACAATTGTGCGCATCTCGCCAAGACAATGTTTAACTTTTGGAGGAATCTCGAGCTTCCATAGGTTTTCCATCCCCGTTTCACTGCATGTGAACTATCTCGTTATCTCTCTCGCGAGCTTGTAGGCTGAGCTGACAAAGTAAATGCCATTATTGTTGCAGTGCCATATTAGCTTGTCATGCTCAATTTGCGGGCTCAAAGGAATACTTAAAATCTCTCCGCCACTACTTTCTCAAAAGATCCTCAACTAAATCCACGTTCCATTGTCCATAACCCGTAGCTATGAGGTCTGAGACCCTCATGCTATGAATATCAGTTGAATGGAAATAGTTGACAAAAAAATCCCCATCTCACTGAAGCCAAGGATCTTGGAAAACCCGTACCTCCCTACCATTTTAAATCTTCCATCTCATCCCACTTCACAATATATCTTGAGACGACCACTTCTCCAACTTCGGCATTGAGAAAATTCCCTTGAGGTCAATATTTAGCTTTAAGGACCCGACTAACAAAAGTATCCGGGTTAGCGGATAAACGCCAACTAAAATCTTCTGAAGCATTGCTAGATTAAAAAGATAGAACTTTCGAAACCCCAGGCCACCTGTCTCATTCTTCACAGACAACCTATCCCACACCATCCATTTATTCCATTTAGATCGATCTCCCTCATTGTCCGACTAGAAACAATTAAGCATCTGTTCAAGTTCATCGGAAAGACAAGTCGCAAAAGAAGGGTCGTCATATAGTAAGCCGGAATAGCTTGAGCAAAAGATTTGATCAATACCTTTTTATCGGCTTTTAAAATCTTCTTCCCCAGCCACCATTGAATTCGACTCCTCTCCACATTCTTTCTCGGACAAAACCAAACATTGCATTCTTCTCTCGCCCAACCCAAGAAGGTAAGCAAAGTAACGCCCGGTATTGAAAATTAATGTACACCCATCAGATTAGAGATGTTCGTCTAAGACGCGTCACTCACATTTTTGCTGAAGAATATCCCTGACTTTTGGAAATTAATGGCGTCTCCAGAGATTATTTCATATTCAAACAAAGATGTTGTTATCTACAAACATGAGGTGAGAAACTGTCGGTCCATTCTTTCTCATTCTCAGCCGATGCAAAACACCATCGCCATAACTCGATTGATCGAATATGACAACCTCTCCACATAGGTTGATGAAAGTGTTGCTTCGCTTAAACACACAATCACATGTAGACTGTTATCCACACACGAGTAGAAAGCGGTATGAATTAAAAACTTGAAGAACATCAAGAAACTTTTCTCAGATTATAATTATAATCTGTAGATGCCAATATAATGAAATGATTCACTATAAAGTTTACAAATGACGTTACAAAACTCACTACTTTACCACACGATAAAGTCGGAAAGTTGAGTACTAAAACTATCTATCGAGATCTATGAAAAAGCTAAGAAGCTATCTCTCAAGATATATGAAAACACTAAAGATTTCCTCACAACACTCGTGTACTAAAATGACAACCTTCTAACACCATTAGAAGTTAAAACACTTCGTGTGATATTGGAAATGTTACGAAAACAGACTCAACAACATAAACAGATCTCCAGATTTTCTTCAATGAATCGTATCTTTCTTTGTCGCTTTGCCTCCGCTTTTATAGATGTTAAGAGGCATTCGATCGCAAGTAGTGGTCCACGATTAGCCCACTAGGTAGTGACTAAGTCATGGCGATTAGTTGAATGACTTGCTCCGGAAAGTAGGAACCGAACCGACTTAGTCCTCCCGACATGTAGCGATCTGCTTACGTGTTCCCAGGTGTGTTATCATCGCATCCCGCAAACATGTCGTAACACGCACACTAAGGAGAAAAGCGGCAAAACAATATACAATAACTAACTCCTTGAATCGGAGAGTTAGTCCGAGTTAACCAACTCTAACAAACTCCCCTTTTTTCTTTCTTCACAAAACTCAGATATACATACAATTTACGTAATATACAAACTCCCAATCCCAAACATATATTTAGAATGTAATAAACTCCAAAACAGAATATACTCCCATGTAAACAATCTCTCCTGCTTACTTCAAAACCATCAGAACAGTTCATTTCACACATTCATCAACAATCATTCAAACAACGACACCATCACAGCATTCAACCATTAAAGTAGCAGGCATCATATAAAAACATGCATTCCATAAACAGAAACCATCAGATGTTCATCAAAAAAAATAAGATGTCCGCGCATCATCAACCAACTAACAACCAAAAGCATGTTCATGAGTTCATAAAAATCAAATCCAAATTCAGTCAGTCTTCAACCATATCATCATTCCTATATGTTGTCGCTCCCCTGCCTCTACTCCCTTTTGGGAAGAAGAAGGTCCAGAATTGATCTTCAAATCATTCATGTCAATACGCGCGCTCAGAGGCTTTCTAAGAGGTTTGCTCCACTTTGTAATGCGCTCAAGCATGGAGTGAACCGTAGACTTCAAGAGTCCACCATTTCTTTGGAAGCCATGTCCAAAACCTGCTCATCAATTCCTTTAGAAGGATTAGTCCATGGAAGATTTGGGAGCTTGTTACTTGTAAATAAGGTATTGCTTATGGTGAAGTTCAAAATCTTCAAGAGTGCATCTCGTGCTCCATCGTAAAGGCCTTGTTGCTTCAACAATGGTATATCGCTGAGGAAACGCAGAATCCGAGATTCGGCCTTGCAAAGAATCGATCCAATTTGTTCCACAATCAATTTCCGAGGTTAAATCGAATCCCTTTTCCAAGCTTATATAGCGTAACACGTAGGGCATTGTAACGATCGTGTTATTGGAGGACACAATCCAGTTCGAAGTCATGATTTTATAGAGAACAGAATGAAGATATGTCGTTACCACTGACATCGATTCTTCCACTTTCGACTCTTCCACCGTTATCTCGCCGCCTACCATATCAAAATCCTCAACACCACATCGTTAGTCACTCATCAATCCCATAAAAGCGTTGATATCACAAAAGAATGTGAAAACCCGACGCCTAAAGTACACCTTACAATATTTGTTCAAGTACACTCAAAGGATTTATCCATGTTTGCATACACATGCCTTATCACATTCTTAGGATAGGGATAAATAGTCGAGACAGATTCGAAATAGACAACGTTCTTTCAAGAATTCAATAAGATTATGTTTGACAAAGGTTACCTCGTCAATCCTTCGCTCATTCAAACACTTTAGATGTTTTAATTGTTCCCATCTCTTTTCAGCCTCCTCGAGTAGAATTTGAAGGAGATCGCTCTCAACTTCGACATCGTAATCTACAAAGATTGATGGATTTTCCGAGTGCAGTCCCAATCTTCCTCATCGAATATGTGCTAGGGCGTGTTGGAGCCTTTGCGCCCACTGCCTCGGGAACAACCGGTGGGCATCCGACTTGGACTTAGGTTCTCGCACACTTTCCTTTGCTTTCCTTTCTTTATCATCGTCCGCTTCACCTTTTTAAAAATCACCAAGTGAAATGTCATCATCACTAGAGCGTGAATCGATTGGCCATGCTCTTTGATTTCGAACCATCATCTTCTTCCGTAGTGTCGAAGAGTCACCGCGGGATATCAATGTTTTGATTCTGATTCGGAGGATGTCTCCGTGGTCGTTTGGCCGTCGCATGGTCACCGACTTACGGAGAAGGTTCTCTGCAGGTGGCGGAGCGTCCTTTTCTTTTGGATTTTGAAATCACCGTGTGTCACCAATAATATCAATATGAATTGGTGGACCGGACCTCCTACCCGTGGTTGGCGAGGTATCCGCTCCGATCTCCTCGCTGGAACACTCGACCTTTTCTTCTTCCGGTCCTCTTTAGGTTAGAAGGCTCGCCTTCTCGGATACACGACTTGAAGAGGTGTTGGCTTCAACGGTTCCAATGGAAATGCTAGAGTCCTCTCGGTTGCTATTTACGCGTCGATTCGGGCTTGGCTCGTGGACGGCTTTGGTGTCGGCGTTAACGCTGTTGAATTCGGGAATTTTCCAAAACTTGGCAAGGCCGGCAAAGAGAGCAGAGGTCATTGGATCCATTTCTTTTCCGGAGAGAAATGTTAGACGTACTCAAGGAGATAAAATGAAACGTTTCCACGATGTTGCAATGAATAAAGCCTCGATGATTTGGTCGTGTGTCGGTCGTGATTTATAAGCGGTAGCGAGCAAGTGGACGTATACGCAGTTGATGTGATTTAAATAAAAATATCTCTTGTAACAAACCCTAATTTAAAGGAACTAACACCACATAATACGGTGCCGGTTAAATAGGAGATAAATATGGGATTTGTTGAGACAAAATCGATCAAATAAATGTGATACCACTTAACCAATTTTACTGTTGATATCTCCAAAAATAGGGATTTAAGGAATGTAAATTCCAAAAGTGCAGGATTACTCACGGATTTTTAGGGGTATTTCACAAAATGTTATCATAACATCTCCATAAACATAGCTCATTTTAATCGAATAAAACATATAAATACATCCCATGTAAAATTCGATTGCACTATTGTCAAGCTTTGAAAGCAATCATGGTCAGACTGCTTTGTAAGGTAGCATCGTCGGCTGAACGCATGTGCCCCCAAACTACTTTGGTGTTTTTTTGTATTACTAGATATTCTTCATCATATTGAGGTCATCGTTGGAGAGCATGTTAGATAACAAACATCAACACAGTAAGTGTTATCAAAACAGTTGTATCACATTCGGATATTACATTTTGTGATACAAACAAATATATTCAAGCTTTATTGGTGAGAGCAAAGACCAAGAGATCTACGAAGACTCATAAATCTCTCGTGATCTAGGGGCTTATTGAAAATATCAACGATTTGGTTTTCGGTTTTCACATAATCTAACTCGATTACCTCATCCTCCACCAAATCTCTTATAAAATGGTGTCGTATATATATGTGTTTTGTCCTAGAATGTTGAGCAGGGGTTTTAGAGATATTGATTGCACTTATGTTATCACAATATACCAACAGCCAAAGGCTCACAATACCATAGTCGTTAAGCATTTGTTTCAACCAAAGGAGTTGTGTACAACAACTTCCAGCTGCTACGTATTCTGCCTCGACAGTAGATAAGGACACATAATTTTGCTTACGACTATGCCAAGACACCAAATTATTTCCAAGGTAAAAACAGCCCCACTGCATTTTCCTATCATCCGTATCCCCACCCAATCCGAATCACTAAATCCAACCAAATTCATGTTCGTGTCTTTTGAAAAGAAATGCCAGGTCCGATGTTCCAGAAACATACCTGATAACACGTTTGACAGCCTTTAAGTGTGACATTTTAGGCTTAGCTTGGTACCTGGCGCACACACACACGCTGAACATTAAATCTGGTCGTGTGGCTGTGAGATATAGGAGACTTCCTATCATTGATCTGTAGAGTGTTGGGTCAACATCTTCTCCAGCATCATCTCTGGTCAGTTTGTCACTTGACCCCATTGGCGTTTTCATATGCTTTGCTCCTTCCAGCTCGAATTTTTTCACCATATCCCGTGCATACTTGCTTTGGGACACGAAAATTCCATCATCCATTTGCTTGACTTGGAGACCTAAGAAATATGTTAGTTCTCCCACCATGCTCATCTCAAATTTAGACGACATAAGACCGCAAACTCATCCAAAGATTTTTGTGAGGTAGATCCAACAATAATATCATCCACATAAATTTGTGTAATAAGAATGTTATGCTCACTTCGTTTTATAAACAATGTTTTGTCAGCATTTCCTCGAAAAAACTCGAAATCAATTAAGAACTTTGTTAAATGACCATACCATGCTCTCGGTGCTTGTTTAAGACCGTATAATGCTTTCTTTAACTCAAGACATGGTTAGGCTTATGTGGATCATCAAATCCATTGGGAACATTCAACATATACTCTTCTTTGAGTTCACCATTTAGAACGCCTCCTTCGACATCCATTTGATATAGCTTGATGTTCAAATAACATACAATGGCTAGGAGCAACCTTATGGACTCAATGCGTGCAACCGGTGCAAATGTATCGTCAAAGTCTATGCCTTCCACTTGAGTGTATCCTTGTGCGACAAGTCTGGCTTTGTTGCGGATTATGACACCAAATTCGTCCGATTTGTTCTTGAAAATCCACTTTGTTCCGATAACATTCCTGTCAACAGGTCTCGAAACAAGATACCACACATCATTTCGAACAAATTGGTTAAGTTCATCATGCATAGCAACTACCCAGAACTCATCACCCAAAGCTTCTTTTATATTCTTAGGCTCAATTTTAGAGACGAAGCATATAAAACCTGGCATTGAAGCACATATGGATGAAAAACATACCATCTCTCGGTGAGTTCATATGGTGCTACCTCGTGTTCGAATACCGTCTTGGACGTCACATATGACTTGAGAGATTGGATGGTTCTTACGATTCTTCTTGGAGGATCTCGTCTTTCTTGTTGTTGGACGTCAGTTTCAGCTTCATCCTCCGTGTCACTGGAACCTTCAGATGTTTGCGTCAATGTTCCAGTGGTCGTGTCCTCGTAGCTAGACAAAGATCGCCGCTAGCATCCCTGTTGGACGAGGATCTTCTATTAATTCACCACATTTTCGCTCCGCTTTTCCCTGCGAGATTAGCAAGATCATCAAAAACAACATTTACGGACTCTTGAATGGTCCGTAATCTCAGATTATATATACGGTATGCTTGACTATTTAGAGAGTACCCTACGAAAATTCCTTTATCGCTCTTCTCATCAAACTTGGTGAGATACTCTCTATCATTCAAGATGTAGCAAACACACCCAAACACGTGAAAATATTTGAGATTAGGTTTCCTTCCTTTCAGAATTTCATATGGTGTTTTGAAGGAACCTGGTCGAATGTTCACGCGATTGTTGATATGACATGCGGTGTTAACAGCCTCTGCCCAAAAACGTTTGGACAGACCTTTCGAGCTTAACATAACTCGTGCCATTTCTATTAGAGTTCGATTCTTGCGCTCAGCTACACCATTTTGTTGAGGTGTTTTTGGTGCGGAGAATTCTTGGAAAATTCCCTTTTTCTCACAAAAATTTGTGAAAGAGATATTCTCGAACTCTCTTCCATGATCTGATCGAATCCTTGACACTTGAACACCAAACATGTTAAAAATTCTAGCAAAGAGGATTTTAAACGTTTCAAACGTGTCTATTTTCTCGTGAAAGAATGTCCATGTGTACCTTGAAAATCATCCACAATGACATATGTATACCTCTTGCACCCAAGCTTTCGATCTCGACAGTCCTACTAAATCCATGTGAAGCGCTTCAAAACATCGTGTTGTACCATAATGTTGTTCGCGATGTTGTACAACAAATAATGGGAACATGGGTCATTTTCCTTCGACAATCACCACGCACCACCTTCCGAACACGCCGACTTGGGTAGTCCACGCATGCTTCCATCTTGTTTAACTCGTCAAGATTTCTAAAGTTAGTATGTCCTAACTTTTGATGCCATAACACACTCTCATCTATTTGTGCCTTATTGCACTTTGGTTCGTCGACCATATAACAATTATCGGATGACCTCTGTCCTTTCATGAGACATGTGTTCTTACCATCATAGACCTCACAAGAATCTTTGTCAATTTGACTTGCAACTCTTCATCACATAATTGACTTATGCTTATAAGATTTGCCATTAAACCTCTCTTGACGTGCAAGACATTCTTGAGGCTAGGTAAACCTTGAACATTTAGGAGTCATTTGCTATGATTTTTCCTTTAGAACCACCTCCAAATGATACACTACCTCCATCATACGACTCATAGTTGGCAAGGTAGCTTACATTACCATCATGTGACGAGAACGACCGCTATCAAAATACCATGAACACGAAATGTTAGTTTTCAATGCAAGATAAACAACATGACATTTTATATCATCTTTCCCGACCCAAACTCTCTTTGAGTCGGCCCTTGTTGGTCGTGTTTGCCGCGGTGTGTGACGAGCGCTTATGGGTCTCAGGTACGTAGTGTTCATATAACATGACCTAGGCATCATCCTATGTCCATTAAAATCAGCCTTCGCTTTATAATGAAAGGCCTAATGTGACAGTGTAGAGCGAAGAATGACATACGTATTTTCTATGTTTTCTTCGTGCCATTTTACCCTTTTACGGTTCACCTTCTTTAACGAATGGTTTTCCATTTGTGGCGACAATTAATGGAACAACGATGTTAGGAACATCGTAAAACCTAAACCAAGATATCGATTTACCCATTAACAACGCATCATCTAATTTAGACGCACTGTTCCATTTTCCGAACGCACTCAGGCCGCTTCAAGTTGACATGTCACCTTGTTTAGTTCGACTTCCTTTGTGTTACCAAGACTTCAAGCTTAGCCAAAGATGCTTTCACCGTGTTTTCTCTTGATGTGAGCTCAAGATCTCGACTTTGTCCTTTCCATTTTCAAGTAGCTCGTCGATAGCTTTTTCAACTCTTGTACTATGGCGATAGAGTCTTCATCGTAATCGCCTCACAATCTGTATCATTCACAAGAGCATTTAAGCAAAATAAACTTGAATAATAGTCGAGACCATACCGCTTGATCTTCGGATCAAAACTAATCTGCATCTCCCTCGTAAATGCGACAATGTTTTGGCAATCTGCGACATGGAATCTTTGGCAACAAGGTCTTGTCGTAGCGTCATGTCATTATTTACCTCTTCAAGAACTCACCGTCATCACTCCATGATACCCAATCGACTTTCTCTCTTTCTTAGCGTGTTTGCACATTGGTTTGCATAGTGACCATACCTTTGCATTCACGGCATTGGATACCTTCAATGTTGGAGAATCATACCTAAGCGTGTTCGAGGAAAAGACTTCCTCGGTCTTGGTGGAGTGAAGCTTTGAGGTTTTGAAGACGGATATTCTACCATTCGATGATTTTGATCCATAGGCTGGCTTGAGCTTTCTCCTTGTTCATCTTCCTTACCATAGTATTGAATTTCACGGTGATTAGAGCAACATCATCGCCACTTTGATCTCCTCGCAACTCTTCTTCATCATCCAACTCAATTATCTCCCGCGATGTTCCTCGATGTTGCGCCAAGATGAAGGCAACGATCGGCTTCTTATTGATTGCACCTTCTCCTCCGATTCATCTCGTATGTCTTGAGTGAATTCATGAGATCCATGAACTCAATGGTTGCAATCGTTTAAGATGTTTCAATAGCCGTGACCTTCATCTCAAATCTTGCGGTAAGGTTCAAGAGCTCGACACCAAAGAACTTGTTACTTATCGCATCACCAAGATGTTGACACTCATTGGCAATATCCAATATTCTCTTGGTGTAGTCGTTGATATTCTCTTCTTCTCCCATCTTCATATTCTCGAATTTGGAAGTGAGAATCTGAAGTCGAGACTCCTTTATGCTTGTATCACCCTCACAATGCCGTTGAAGAACATCCCATGCATCTTCGCACGCTACCGTTCTTGATCAATTTGAACATTGTCATGTCCACGGATGCGTAAATGGCATTGAGGGCCTTCTCGCTGAAGTTTGCGTCGTCAACCTAATCTCGTGTCCCTTTATGCGGGGCGATGTTGGGGTAACATCGCCGAACATCGCGGTCTTTGGGATCGACCATCCGTTCTCCACGGACCGCCATGCTTTGACATCAATGGACTTGATGTCGGCGAATTCTCGTCTTCCAAGATGAATAATTCGATCCATCCAAGATTGGTGGTCGATAATACCGGTTGTTTGAATCCATGGAGAAATTATAGCGAAGATACCGAGGATCTCACTCGTAGTATCGAGTGTAAGCTCGATACCAATTGAAAGTGTTGCTTGGCAAACACACTGTTGTTATGTAGACCTATCCACACACGAGTAAAAAGCGAATTAAAACTTGAAGAACATCGAAGAAACTTTCTCTGATTATAATTATAATCTATAGATGCCAATATGGAAATGATTCATTATAAAGTTTACAGTAACGTTACAAAACTCACTACTTTACCACACGATAAAGTCGGAAAGTTGAGTACTAAAACTATCTATCGAGATATATGAAAAAGCTAAGCTATCTCAAGATATATGAAAACACTAAAGATTTCCTCACAACGCTCGTGTACTAAAAGGACAACCTTCTAACACCATTAGAAGTTAAAACACTTCGTGTGATATTGGAAATGTTACAAAAGCAGACTCAACAACATAAATGATCTCCGATTTTCTTCAATGAATGCGTATCTTTCTGTCGCTTTGCCTCGCTTTTATAGATGTTAAGAGGCCTTGATCGCAAGTAGTGGTCCACGATTAGGCCACTAGGTAGTGACTAAGTCATGGCGAGCTAGTTGAATGACTTGCTCCCGGAAAGTAGGAACCGAACCGACTTAGTCCTCCGATATATAGCGATCTCATTTCGTGTTCCCCAATGTGTTACCATCGCATCCCGCGAAACATGTCGTAACCTGCACACTAAGGAGAAGAAACGGCAAAAAAATATACAATAACTAACTCCTTGAAATCAGGAGAGTTAGTCCGAGTTAACCAACTCTAACAGTTGATTTTGTAGAATTTCTAGGAAGAAAACCAGAAGAAGAAAAAGAAGAAGAAGCGGAAAAGAAAATGAGAAAACTGATATAACTACATTGTGAAGAATTTATATATTATTTCATCATCTCCAAATGTGAATCATGTGGAGTATTTATAGAGAAGTAAACAAGCATCTAACAAAGAAAATAACTACTATAACATATTGTAACAAACTAACTACTCTTAACAACTTTCAATTTACAAACTAATAACTACTCTTAACAACTTTCAACTAACAAGTCATATTCTCTACATCCTCCATAAGTCGGAGATGGTGAAAATCCACCGATGAAGCTTGGACATAATGAACTGAAAGCGAGGTCCGAATCTCGCCAAAGACCATCACCATGTTCGTCTTCGTGCGGGTCTCGCACGTCGAGAATGACGTCGGTTGTATCACAAACTTAGCAACTCTCGCAGATCTACACCGATCCTAACAGAGAAAACCGAATAACTACAGTTTTAGAAATACTTTGAAGCGAATATGGAAATCGTGACTCACGACTCCAACGGATTCGAATAAAGCCTAAATCCACCATCGATCTTAGCTAAGATCACAATCGATCCTAGCGAGGCATAGAAGATAAGAAAATCAACCGATACACAATCGGTGAAATGAGTAAGACACGATCGTCATACTCCTCGTCATTCGAAAAATAAATCTGCAGCGCCTTTACGCACCGGCACATCCATCTCCACCAACCTCGCAAATGCCGTGAGACACCACCCGCCACAAGCCTCTTCCAATAGCCATGGCTCCCCGGCCATTATAGCGCCACCACCGACACGGGAACCTTTTTTTCTACAGAAAAAACCATCTTCATCTTCACTTTCAAGGACATGAACACTAGTTCCACCTTGGGAACAATCATTTGTTGGAGCCACCGCTTTCTTCTTCTTCTTCCCTTGTTTAGACATGCCATTCTCATTGGTAGGCTTTCCATCATCCAAGATCTCTTCAATTTTCACTCCACTGTTGGGAACAGTTGAGTGGGGGTACCCGCAACAGAGGTCATCATCAGAATAGTCTTCATCATCTTCTTCACCTTCAGAATCATACTCAATATCTTCATCAGCTTCAGAATCGATCCCCATTGCATTATCCTCATATAGACCGCATTCATAACCATCTTCCTCATTATCATCCTCATCATCAGATTCATCACCATAAAAGAAACCAGAGAGATGCACACTCTAAGGGCCAATGATTGCGAAGGTGACTTTTTCGTCTTCCTCAAACCGAGTTTGAACCTTGTTGCTTCTTAAATTGCAAACAGACAAAGTGCCATCCCCACTTGTCCCGATCAATTTCATGAAATCTGATGCAAATGTCATATCTAAAATATATTCTTCATGAACATTTAAAGTGTTGCAGCAAGTACGTTGTCTGGTATCCCATACCTTAATACAACCTTCATCATCACCTGAAGCAATGGTAGATTCTGTCAAGTTAACTATTCGATTTATAGTAGCCCCATGAGAGTTATCAAGGCGTGCAATTGATGCACCAAAGAGTTAAGGAATAAATCGCGGCAAAACATGTTCCTTGTGACGACAATCGGGCATTCGTGAAATAAATGTACCAATCTCTGCAAGCCTTTCTCTCCGCACCAACAAATTGCGATAATTCTAGCTTGTGGCGTAGAATTGATATGCAATTAGCCGATTTTCCTGCGTAGATGCATTTCCGAGATAAGCAAGTCGATCGAGCGGTATAACACATTCTTCCGCCAACGCAGCTCGAATATCTTCAAAGACGGAGACATTCACGATTGCGCCAACGGCGTAAGATTGAGCGATGAGAGAACCGGATTTACACATTCGATCAATAAAGGAACGCCGCCGATGCGAAAATCGCCAGCGTTGTCGTGATCGGTTGTGATGAACTCGACCGTTATGGCCGCCTTCTCCTTCACCTGCACCGAGCTGCACTCGATGATCCTAAGCAGAGGACCTAATGCCCCTTCCTCAAACACGCATTTCGCGGTAGGTCGCCGACGGCGATGAGCAGCGACACGGCGTGGATCGCAAGCTCTCGAAATCATCGCCGAATCGAGCAACGATGTCGAGCACCTCATGTCCCTTCTCTCGCGATCATCATGCGGACTTGCTATCTTCAATTAGCACCTTTGATCTTATGTACTACCTCACGCCATAGCCGCCGCTACCCAACACGCGGGGACGAGGTTGCGTTCCGATGTGAAGGAGTACCCCCGATGAACTCACGATTGAATCTGGTGGTTCCTTGTGTCGAAAGTCTTCCTACAAGAGTGGTCAGCCGGTGAGTCCCATGGTGTTAACAGCGGTGCAAGATGTACGGATTTTCGTTCGAGGGGAGGACGATGATGTGGTGCTTGGTTTGAGGGGAGGATTGTTGGGTGTGGTGCAACCCAATCCCACATCGAAGATAGAAGGAAAAATTGCCTTCTATATATTAAGAAATCCACCACCGATTAGTATGAGGCCTTTTGGGGGTTGAGCCCAAAACAAATCCGTGCGGGCTTTTGGCCCAGAGCGAACAATATCATACTAATTGGACGGAGTGATGGCGGTAGCAGTCCACAACAGGTGTCTCCTCCCTTTGCCAAAAAGAAATTATAATTATGAAAAAGTTTCATTAAGATTTTATGAGGCGATTGAGTATAATATATATTACATAAATTTATTAGATTTTTTTTCAAAATATATATGTTTTTTATTGAATCAATTATTTAACATCAATGGTATTTTATAAAACTTTCATATACTATGTGGGTCCGCTCATCTAATATGAGAAGTTGTGATTTTAGATTTGAGGACCTAACTACTTTAGCATGGACCAACTGGAACAATTAACTTGTAGTGCGATGAACTATTTTTAGTTTATGATATCTTGTAGGATTTATTGTATGTCAAGTAAAAGAACACATCCGACGTCCTTTCAAAAAGTTATTAATATAATAATATATTAATTATTAGTATAATAATTGATAGGATACGGCCCAACTACTGTGCCCAAGCATCGTGCCCAATACGAGTAACCTGACATCAAGCTCGGCACCGACAAGTTCGCCCATGAAGACTCCTAAAGTCGGTGGAACGCAGAAGCTCAAACCATATCTAAAAGAATCCTAATTCAAGAGGATAGGATCTCGAATCCTAGTTAGAAGACTTGGATTCGAGATCTAGGTCAATACATTGTGTATAAATAGAGGCTAGATTAGACGACATAGATCATTCACTCTCTTTGTAATCGCTTACACCTCAATACACATACTCTCTCTCTTGCCCTGTGGACGAGATCTTATTCACGGATCGAACCACGTAAATCTTTAGTGTTCTTGCATTTATTTCCTTACGAAATTAAGATCGATCATCGGCGCCGTCGTGGAAATGAAATTTTGTGTTTTCGATCAACCACCGTTTACAGGGAAATAATCATGACCAGGTACACCAGAAGCCATGCATCCAGGACCGTCGCCGGCAACAACAACGCTGACGGCGAAAGGGAACGCCGAGCTCAGCTCGGGAAGAGCCCAATCAGAGAAGAAACCCCCGAAGGACATATCCAAAGTCTCGACGAGCACGGACACCCGGCCCTGCAGGAGGCAGGTTACCATAGCGAAGGAAATCGTAGCAATAATCCGGGAACATCCGGCTCGAAAGTAAACCTCGACGACGCCGTCGAGGATTTCGAGAAAATAAGGAGAGCTTTCTCCACCTCGGTGAAGCACAGGGTCGGCCACGTCACGAAGAACGGAACATCAAGCCTCATCTAGATACGAGGCATCACAACGGAGGTCGGGGCCCAAATCGACCGCGCAAGAACGAGCAACGCGGGAGAGGGCGTCGTGACCGCCGCGAAGCCGACCTCGATCGCGAGAATAAATCCATCCAATGAACTCCGCCCGATCTCTAGGGGCGAGCAGCGCAGAAAAGGAATCGAGGCCCGCGAAGTCGGTCCGAGTCACCTAAACGAGTTCGATCGTCGAACTCCGTCCCAGTCTCCAGAGGACGGCTTCGATGGATACGGGAAGATAGTCACCCCGTTCTCAAATAGAATACTCAACACTTCTCTCCCGGATAAATACCGGGTACCAAGCATCGCCCCTATGACGGGTGAGGATCCATGAGAACTTCCTCTCGCAGTTCCAATACAACATGATCAACCAACGTCTCAGCTCAGTTCATATGTGTAAACTCTTCCCGGAGTTACTCGTCGACAACGCCCGCAGGTGGTTCGACAGTCTACCTACAGGAAGCATCGGCTCCTATCGCGACCTGATGGCAGCCTTCCATCGAAGGTTCTTCCAAAAGGCCGAGTCAAAAACGTCATCGGCACACCTCCTCACCATAAGGCAAAGCCGTAATGAGTCCATCAGTGACTTCATGACAAGGTTTAACAAGGAGTGTTTGAAGGTCAAGACGTGAGCGACCTCTTGGTCATCTCGGCTTTCCAAAATGGCATCTTGCCGGGGGCCTTATACCGAGAGATCGCTGGCAATCGAACCCGTCTGCAATGCAGTATGTGGCGCATAGCCAACCGGTTCGCCAAAGCGGACGAGGCTGACAAGAGAAAGTGCGAAGCGGACAAGGCAGGACCCTCGGAAAAAGGAAGAAGAGACGAAGGAAGGGAAGATCGGAACCAAGGCCGCGGCGCCTGAAAGATTACATCGCCCGATAAGGTCCAGGCTCGGTCCGCGCGATGCCTCGGGCGACCTCAATACACCCTGTTGACGGCCGAGGCGAAATCTCGACTCCATATGAACCTGTTCGAAAGCCTCGACCGATGGCGAGGAGGGAAGAGGTGCCGACCTATGGATAAATCTTGCTCGTTCCATGAGGACTACAGGCACGACATCAAGAGTGCAAAGAGCTCATGGGTGAAATAGAGATGCTAGTTCGGGACGGATCCTCAAGAAATACCGAGGATGTAGTCGCCAAGCCGACCAAAGTCAAAAGAAGAAAAGGAGAGGAGGGGAAATTGTGCCCTACAAAAAACGCAGCCAAGACCGAGGGAAGGAGATGACGAGCCCCAATATGACGGGTGATCTCCACTATTACGGACTCCCAGGTGGAGTCACGAAGTCCTCCCTCAAGGCCGATGCCCAAGTCTAGAACCGCGAACCTACCAATAAGAGGTTCGGAAAGGACGAGGCGATCACCTTCTCCGAAGACGACCCGTACTCATGACGCGGTACCCACCGGATGCGTTGGTGATCCGTGCAAAGGTCGCAAATAAGTTGGTGAAGCGCGTTTACATTGACAATGCTGCCGGTGAGCATCCTTTTCAAGGAATGCCTTGACAAGCTAGGAGAAGAAGCGTGCCTCGCGCGAAGCCCGCACCGCCACTCAAGCTTCGTCCGGAAGAGACGCGCCGGAAGGAATAATCGAGCTACCGTCACGATGGGAAAGCACCAACGACCTCGACCAAGGTGGTGCGGTTCTTCGAAAGGCCCACTCGCCGTATAACATCATACTAGGCGAGATTGGTTGAAACTGTAAAGGGCGGTATGCTCAACGTACCACCTGACGATAAAAATACCCACCACGAGGGGAACAGCCGTGATCCGAGGTGATCAGAAGCAAGCCAAGGAATGTATGCAAGTTGCCTTTACGAGTGCCGGGACCTCGGTCCAGCACCCACAGGCATAGCAATTAAGGAAACCCGAGGAGTTGGAGTCAGGAAGTACATCGCCACTCCCTGACAGTCAGGTGGAAGAGGTCGCATTGTACAAAGATGAGCCATTGAAGGTCGTCCAGGTTGGTTTCACCACGGCACCTGAAGTGAAGGATCAGATCATCCAACTCCTAAGGGAATTCCGGGACGTGTTTGCTTGGTCTCCCCTCGACATGACCGGAGTCTCGCCGAGTATCATCACTCACCGGCTCAACATCGACCCGAACATAAAGCCAGTTCGACGGAAACAAAGAATCTTCGCAGCCGAATTTAACGGAACCAAGTCATTCATGGCGAGGTGAACCAGCTATTAAAAGCACGACATCTTGTTCGAGGTCAAATATCCGACCGGATAGCCAACCGGTGATGGTGAAGAAAGGAGGAGGGATGGCGAATGTGTACTACACCGACCTCAATAAACATTGCCCAAAGTTGCTATCCCTTCCCAACATTGACAAGAAGGTCGACGCGTTGGTCGGATACGAAGTCTTGATTTCTTGGACTTATACAGAAGGTATCACCAAGTCCCGATGGACGACGAAGACGAGGCCAAGACAGCCTTCATTACCGACTTGAGTCTTTGCATATAAAAGATGCCATTCGGCCTTAAAATGCAGGGCTACCTATCGAAGGATGGTGGACAAAATATTTCAGCCTACA
Source organism: Salvia rosmarinus (assembly GCA_036937905.1). Classification (NCBI taxonomy): domain Eukaryota; kingdom Viridiplantae; phylum Streptophyta; class Magnoliopsida; order Lamiales; family Lamiaceae; genus Salvia; species Salvia rosmarinus. Next base: position 10,506,226 of record CM072816.1, read on the forward strand.
TAGGTCGGAATGTGGAGGTATCGTGAGCGACATCGTCGTCAAGAGCAAGGAAGAAGCCGCATGTGTGGCCGACCTCCGGATCGTCCTCGGTCTTCTTCGGAAAATCAACCTAAAGCTGAATCCCCAGAAATGCACGTTTGCAGTCCGGTCTGGAAAGTTCTTAGGGTGTTGGGTTTCACAAGAAGGGCTAAAAGCAAACCCGTCCAAGGTCCAAACTATTTTGGAAATGAAGATGCAAAGACCATCCATAGCGTACACAAGCTAACAGTGCATAGCCGACTTGAGCCGCTTTCTTTCAAAAGCAGCGGATAAGCGACTACCTTCTTCAAGATACTCAAAAGGCCCCAAATTCTCATGGGATGAGGTACACAGTCCGCTTTGAAGACCTCAAGAGCTACCTCGCCAAGCTCCCACTCTATCCGTCCCGAAAGAGGAGAGGTCCTTTTCTCTACCTCGCCGCCTGGACGAATCCATAAGTCTTGATCTGCACGAGAAGAAGGACGTCGACTCGGTATATTTCATCGGTAGAGTACTCAAAGGCCCGTAAACAGTATCGCCTTGGAGAAGCTTGCCTTAGCATTAATAAATGCCGCATGAGAGACTACGTCCATACTTCCATGCACATCGCATACAAGTCCTCATCGACTACCCACTTCGCAAGTATTGACGAAGCAAGCATCGTGAGAATCGCGAAATGGGCAATCGAACTGGCGAGCACGATATATCATACATCCCCCGCCAGCCATCAAAGGTCAAGCCCTAGCGGTTTCCTTGCGAGGCTAACTGTCGAAAAACCAAAGCCCACCGAGTCCGTATCGACGATGCCAAAGCCGAACCCATGGTTGAAACACCGAGGAGTCTTGGCAACTCTACGTTGAGCCAGGCTTCGAAAACAGGCGGGGCGTATCTTACTCTGAGTTCCGGACAACCAAGAGATCGCTTACTCACTTCGTTCACATTCAAAATACGAACAACGGTGGAGACGAGGCACCGATCGCAAGACTTAGCCGCTTCAAAGTCTCCAGACACGAGCCGTGCAGTTCACAATGATTCTCAAGTCGTCGTAAGCCAAATGTTGGGAAAATACGAGGCAAAAGCGGCGGAATGAAGAAGTATCTTGAAAAGCAAAAAGCACGCAACGGACTTTCTCACACTTCCAGATAGTTCGCATCCCAAGGAGCAAAATAGCGAAATGACATCTTAAGTAAATTGGCCTCGTCATCAACGAGCCCGCCAGTAGAGGAAGTCCAAAGCAGAAGCATAGACGATGCCGAAGACGGAGCCGAGGTCAACGTAGTCTCGGATGAAGAACCCAATTGGATGACTCCCATTCGAGAGTACCTAGAGAAGGGCGAACTGCCCCATGACAAGCTGGAGGCTAGGAGGATCCTGAACAAATCTCTGCGATATACAATTGAGCAGGGGGTCCTATACAGAAAGTCATATCTCCAACCTCTCCTAAAGTGCTTGGGTCCGAACCGAGCAAATTACGTTCTACGAGAAATACACGAAGGATCGTGCGGAAGCCACATCGGACCCCGAGCCTTATCAAAGAAAGTCATGCGATGGGGATACTATTGGCCAACAATATTCCAAGACTCAATGGACCTCGTAAAAAAGTGTCAGAAGTGTCAAATCCATGGGAACGTACCAAGGCTGCCTCAGACCGACCTCACCACCATACAAAGCCCTTGGCCGTTTATGCAATGGGGTCGACATTGTGGGCCCCTTTGTAAAGCACCGTGATGACTCCAATTTTTAATTGTTGCGATCGACTACTTCACGAAGTGGGTGGAAGGCGAGCCCTCGCGAAAATCACAAGCAAGAACGCCCTCAACTTCGTGCGGAAGAACATAGTGTGTCGCTTCTAAGATCCTCATATCCTCCTTTCGGATAACGAAACACAATTCACGGATAAGACATTCAAGGATTGGTGTCTAGAGCTTGGATCCTACAAAGTTCACCTCGGTGGCCCATCCTCAAGCAAATGGTCGGACCGAAGTTACCAGCAGGACCATCGTGAAGGGTGCGAAAACTCGCCTCGACCGAGCTAAAGGCCTCGGGTGGAAAATTTACCACAGTCTTATGGTCGCATTAACAACACCTCGGACCTCGAGCGGAGAAACACCCTACGCTTTGGTGTATGGAACCGAGCGATGATCCTCGCAGAGATCGGAGTACCGAGTCCCGTCAATTGACTTCTCCGGAAGCAAATGGGGAAAATCTACGAGCTGATCTAGACCTACTGAAGAGAAAGAGACCTCGCCACATCAAGGAAGCTCGGTACAAGCAACAAGTAGCTCGGTATTACAACCAATGTTAAAACTCGACAATTCCAAGTGGGCGACCTCGTACTCGAATAATGAAGTCAAGAAAGCCACAGCTCGGCAAGTTGAAGCCACATGGGAAGGACCTTACTGGTCGACGAAGTCCTCGGCAAAGGGCCTATAAGCTCGCTCAATTGTCCGGTGAGCAATTACCCAACGCATGGCACATCATTCATCCAAGAGATATTATGCATAAGTGTCGAGGGTCGGTCTTGTTCGGTCGTGTCTTTAAAGTCCTGTTTAGAGTCCGAGTCTTATTTGGTGGTCGCGTCATCTTTTATCAATAAAATATTATTTTTGCAAGTTCTACTCGTCACTAATGCATAATTAATCTTCACATTATTATTTACCCTCTACGGAGGACAAATTCCCTCGACGGAGGTCGATTACATCTGTTTCATACGAATGTAGATTTAAACGCCGCATGCCTACATACGAGATCGATTACCTTCGCTTATTTGAGCGGCAGCTCTATGTAGACGAAGGGGACCACCCTCCCGATAACCTCGCAAAAACAGAACCATTCCTACATACGAGATCGACACCCGTTTATTTCGCAGCCTTCTATGTAGACGAAGGGACCACCCTCCCGATAACCTCGGCAAAAACAGAACCATTCCTACATACGAGATCGACACGCCGTTTATTTCAAGCGGTTCTTCTATGTAGATGAAGGGACCACCCTCCCGATAACCTCGACAAAAACATGAACCATTCCTACATACGAGATCAGATTACCTTCGCTATTTGAAGCCGTTCTCTATGTAGATGAGGGACCACCCTCCCGACGACCTCGCAAAAACAGAACCCTACCTTCGTGCGAACGATTTCTTTAAATCTCATTTCGCGGAATTTCTACGAGACGAACTACTTTCGATATTACTCTTGTTCAATACAAAGTCAATAAGAAATCATTCTTATTAAATAAAAAGACAGTTACATTTTACGAGGACGGAGCGGATCGGGAAAAGCCGAGCCAATCCCTAGAAAAATCGAATTCAGCACTCATCTATACTAATCCTACCTCTACCTCGCCCTCGGTCTATATTACGGGCCCGGCCATGCGACCTCGGTCACTTGACGATGCAGCTCTGCGAGCTCGGCCTCGCCACTTGATGACGCCGGTCTCGGCGCCTTGAGGTCCACGACGTTCAAGGGCAATAGCACGCCTCTCTTGTGCGCCACTCCGGATCGTCATAATTTGGTTCATTTATTCTAGACCGAGAAGCTCCGTGAGAGAAGAAGCCTCCGCATCCCGTCAAGCATTTCGTCGAAATGTGGTTGTCGAGCGATGACATTTTGTATATGCTCCCGAGCCTTTTCAATTCAGCTGATTTCCGAATTGCCGTGAGGTCGACCATATTCGCACTCTGCGGTACCCGCAACGGGCGGCGGCCGACAACCTGGCTTCAACTTCCGGATCGCCATCCCACCATTTCGTGGATAACCTCCTCGTACTCGCATGCCCTCGGCTATCACCTTGGCCTTCTCCTTGGCGACCTCGAACGCCTCCTCCAATTCCAAAAGGCGAGCACGAGCTCGTCACGCCTCTCTGGGCTCATGCTTAACATCGGACTACCGTACATGACCAAGCTGTCCCTTTATATGGAGGAGTTCGATCTCTTTCAACTCAAGAGCCCGCGATAGGTCTTCGATTCGGTTCAACCAGGAGAAGCATCAAGCATTTCGAGAGACAACCAAAAAAAAAGATAAGTTTCTTAACATAAACTTGTGATTTTATTAACATGCCCTTAGGCAAAATCAATGTACATTTACATTCAAAAAAAAAAGGAGTGAAAAGATGGGATCAATGACCCTCCGAAGCTTCGCCATGTCCACATCCGCCGCCTCCGGCCTCGGATAGCCTCGACCTCTTCCACCCTATTTTCGGCCGTCCGACTTGGCCTCTTCGGGAACCACCGAGTCTCGACGCCTTCAAGCATCAGTGCCTCCCCGACCCTTTGCATGATCGAGACAATAAAGCTTGTCGGGATCCCGATCCACGGACAAAGCGCCAACTCCGCGGACAAAAGAACCGAGGAGGCAAGTTCTGCAAAGACGGAAGCTCCTTCAGCCGCGGACGAGCACATCAAAATAGGCCTCCTCAGACATCATCCTCGGTCTCCTCGTACCCATACTGCTTTGTCCAGTGCAGGTAGTCCTCGGCGACCTCTTCGATTGCATCCGAGACGGCGCTTATTAAGCACCTCACCGTCCGAAACCATCCGGGCTTCACGACATGAACAGACCTCTCGCAAAGGCACGGCGTTTCCCTGCGAGCTCGCCATGTCCGCCTCCCGACGGCGAACCTGTCCCACCTCGCCCTTCATCGAGGCAACCTCGGCCTTCGCCGCCTCCCCTGCCGCCTCCTCCGCCACAACCGCCTCCACGACCGGCCTTGCCGCCTCAATGGCCGTCGCGATCCGCCGCTTCGCTTGACGAGGTTCGGATCTTAGCCTCTACCTCGGATATTTCTTGAGCGAGGAGGTATTCTCGCCTCCACCTCCCGAGCATACGGGCTACCTCACAAACTGCGAAACGGCGCCCTTCAAGTAATCCGATATAAGATCGGATACTTTTGACACCTCTGCCGCCACGTCCTCGACCCCCTATACAATATATACATCAGGTCAGAAGAACACAATTTTTATACTACTACACAAAGTATAAGGACAGGTACAAAACCTCGGGAAAGAGACGAGGCGACGATTGAACCAATGATCTCGCATCGACCTCGGCGAATCGAGGACTCGGGGATTACATGCTTCCGCCTCTTCAAGCGCTTGAGTGGCTGCGGTGAAGGGATCTTGAAGCTCCACGCCCATTTCGGCATGTCTCGACATCCTTCAAGGTCGAGACGGCGGCTCGGTCAGCGAGATCGGCTCGGCCACAGAGATCGGCTCCTTCCTTTTCTTCTTTTTTTCCCTTAGAAGGTTCACTACCAGGAAATACATAGGTCAGCATCAACACGTATAATCATGGAATAAAGAGAAAAAAAGAAGAAGGGGCCTCACCCTTCACCGACTCCACCCTGGAGGTAGGATCATAAGGCTAAGCCCTTGCAAGCTCGGCCTCGAGAAGACCTCGTCAACAAGGCCAATTTTGTCCGGCCCTCCAGTCACCGCCCTTGTCGACAAACACATCGGCGATCTTATCAGATCGCCATGGAAACTCCATATGTCCCTGAAACCGACAGAAGAAGAACTTCTTCTGCCAGTTGGAGATCTTCGATTTAATCTTTGCTTTGAATTTCCTACGGGGTGATAGATAATACCACCCCGAGCCGCCTTCACTGCAAAAGCGAAGGACAAGCCCCAAGGTCAAAGGAAAATTATGCCTATAGCATAGACACCTAGAAGCGATCGTATGCGGAATGAGTTCGGCGAGAGTTGGGCAAGAGATATGCCAAACATCTCTTGGAACTCAGCGTATACATAAGGATAAGGAAGACGAAGACCAGCCTTGAGGCTGCCCTCATACACGGCAATAAAACCATCCGAGGGCACAGCCCTATCACTCCGGACGGGGACCAACGAACTCAATACTAGAAGGAATACTATATTGAAAGCAGATATCCCTAATATCGTAAATACCTAAGATTGAAGAAAAGAAGACACTTTGCAGCAATCCCCAGGGGGAATCGCGAGACTACACTCGAAAGAGGCATATGAATCTGGTAAAACAGTGAGACACTAACGAATCGGGCACGGGCATGACAAGATTTGGCCTTTCGGCGACTCGTTATAAGAAGAAGTAGCCATTACTTACTTTTGTTTATCGATGAAGAAGGCAAGAAGCTTCAAGTCGTCAATGGCGCAGAATAAGCATTTCGCGCAAGCAAGGAGTTTTTGAAAATCGAGAAATGTAGAAGCAAAGTGATAAGAGATATTGCGTATCAAGGAAGACATTCCCTAATATGCACTTTATCGGGAATCCAACCGCTGCCAATTTAATGCGCATTAAATCGTATCCCGTCGATGCTCGAAGAACGGCAGAAAATCCCGTCTTCGGCCTCGGCTTAACGACTCGTTAGGCGAAGCCAGTCAGAAGACCTCGGCATAACGCCTCGTCAGGCAAAGTCATTCAGAAGACCCCGACATAACGCCTCGACAAGTGAGATCGATCGAAGACTTGACACGCCTCGACGGTCAAGCCAGCCCAAAGACATCAACTTAACGCCTCGACAGGTGAGCCAGTCAGAACACCTCGGCTTAACGCCTCGTCGAGTGAAGCCAGTCAGAACACCTCGGCTTAACGCCTCGTCGAGTGAAGCCAGTCAGGAGACCTCGGCTTAACGCTTCGCCAAGTGAAATCAGTCAGAAGACCTCGGCTAAACGCCTCGTCGGGTGAAGCCAGTCAGGAGACCTCGGCTTAACGCCTCGTTAGGTGAAGCCAGTCATAAGACCTCGGCATAACGCCTCGTTGCGAGAAGCCAGGACACCTCGCCAGAGATACAAACAACAAACAAGACCTCGGCAGACGCCTCTGCGAGCACAAAGATACGATATCGACGTTAGAAGCATTGACACACAAAAGTCGGACAATGAAAAGAATGTCGAAGATCGTCCAAACCCCGCTTGTCACAACAACCCCAATCCAAAGATGACCTCGTTTTACTGCGTCTTTTGGGGGTTGTGATAGATCTGACGCCCAACTACGGGCCCAAGCATCGGGCCCAATACGAGTAACCACGACATCAAGCTCGGCTGGACAAGTTCGCCCATGAAGACTCCTAAAGTCGGTGGGAGCGCAGAAGCTCACCATATCTAAAAGAATCCTAATTCAAGAAGGGATAGGATCTCGAATCCTAGTTAGAAGACTTGGATTCGAGATCAGGTCAATACATTGTGTATAAATAGAGGCTAGATTAGGCGACATAGATCATTCACTCTCTTTGTAATCGCTTACACTCTCAATACACATACTCTCTCTCTTGCCCGTGGACGTAGATCTTATTCACGATCGAACCACGTAAATCTTTAGTGTTCTTGCAGCATTTATTTCCTTACGAAATTAAGATCGATCAATAATATTTAATATATTAAATGTTAATAACAAATAAAAATATAATAAGTAATAATATTACTTTATATATGTACCTGTGTTATTTATTTTATTTTATTTTGTTTAGACGTTCTATTTAGAATTTAAAAGGAGAAAAAAACTCAATCTAGAATAAATTGACTGGTCGACCTCTTAACTGAAAGTCATATACGTTTTCAAATTCCACCAAAACTTTGTAGTTGATTAACCCATAACAAGTATAAAATTAGCATCTGCATGTAACATAAAAATGCATATTTGAAATTAATTATTTCTTATAAAGAAGTAAAAAGATAATTTATTAGTTCCAATGCACATAAGAAACAGGACAACTCAAAATATTTTGATTTATTTTATTTTATTAGCATGTGTTATACGTTAGTAAAACGATTAAAAAAAGCAGTTCAACGAAATAAAATAATTTTTGAAAAATAAAATAAAATAAAATAAGAAGGAAATTCATTCTAGTAATTGACTGATCTGATGTTAGAACTATTCAAACTAATTAGATAAGTCCTATCGAAAAAATGGCAAACAAACAAAACCCTATAGACAATTGTTGTCAAGTGCACTATGCAGAAAAAAATTCCCAACCGACAATGACATCCTTCATATTTGTTATGATTCTATCGTATTATATTTGAATGTTAGAACTTTTTTCATTTAATGTCCCAATATTAGTATATTATTATTAAAATATTTAATGTTTTATAATTTTTTAATTAATTTCCTACAGTGAGTTTCCATCGCTCATATACTTACATGGCTTGATGGAGAGTCAACGTCCGTAATCTACATAGATGATGTTTGAAAACGTGTACAAAAATAGTACAGACTTGCGGGCGTGTTACAACTTAATGTAAATGTAAGAGGAGATCGGCAACAATGAACTTAAAATGTAATGGAAATACAATTGAAACTAAAACCGATTCTAGATGCCGAGTCGAGGAGGCCTCTTTTCATGAAGACGAGATACGCCCGGTAGTGCTCTCGGTTACGGCGTATCGTCCCAAAGATGAAGGCAGCGTCTCGTAGGTGGCAGCACCGAGACCAACGAGCTCCTGCGAACCGGACGGAGAGAGCGATGAGCTTGACACAAAGTATATATGCAGGAGTGCTCTAAAGTATCTTGGAATGCTTTTGCGAGGGTGGCTTATCTTTGGGGAGACATGTCCTATTTATAGGGGTCGTCCTCTGTGGGAGCATCTTTGAGTCAACACCGTATTGATGTCGGGTGTTACGGAGTTATGCCCCTATCGAGTCGCGGCGATTTCGGAGACAACGTGGGCACGCTTCCGCAGAGCATTCATGTCGGAACGTTACCGACGGTTCGAAGAATCTGGACAACGCGTGCGTCTAGGTTCACTGGACGATCCGGACGTCTCCTTCGTGCACGCGCAGCCCAACGGTTGGGCTTACACGAGTTGGGCCTCACCAACTCCATCGCATAACAGCCCTAAGGATTGGGCTACACGAGTTGGGCCTCGGACCAACTCCATCTCTGGGCTCGATCAAACATTGATCGGCAATGGGCCACGGAACCAGGCCCACGAAACAAGCCCAAGAAACAGGCCCAAAGAACACCCAAAGACCAATTGCCAAGATCCAAGATCCAAGATCCACGGACCACGGACCACGGAACCGAACCGAACCGAACCGGAGCCGAGTCTGAGCCGGAGCCGGGCGGGCCGGGCGGGCGTGGGCGCGGGCGATGGGCACCGGGCGGCGGCGGGCACCGCACTGGCGTGAGCGGGCGGGCGGCGCGGCGCGTGTCAAGTGCGGCGTGGGCTCCAACCCATCACTTATGCACATAATTATACTAAGTGTTCAATGAACCACTTATATAGGCAATTAATGAAGGTACATTAATCAATGTGGGATAAGGATTAATTAATCCATGCTTATCCCATTAATCACATAACTCCATGTTTAAGTGACCAACTTTGATCCATTATTTCTCCTCCGGAAATCGGTTTGAGAATGTGAATACACCACGATCATCTACTCGGAGCGTAGATCGATCCTATGCTATTTAATTTCACAAAATTAAACGTTCGTCACTCAAAATCTTGGTCAAAGTAGCTTCGCAGTAACTCACCACATATATAATAAACATATATATATGCGTGATTTCCAACAATCCCCACATGAGTGGAAATAGCCATATGCATGTATGCGCAGACACACTCGATCCTCAAGAGATGTTAAAATATTTGGACAGTGGTTTATAGCCTGAACCTTCCATAGTTAGTACCATCGAATACACGAGCGGATTAGTGGACACGATTCCTTGAACTATTCCCCACAACGCAATCGAGACAATGGTATTAACACTTTAACACCTCAACCTCATCCGTTCTCACGTTTGATTCCATTTTGGCCATGGACATCCACTTTGGATTCATAAGTGTTTTGTTTGAAGCGGCCCCACTTCGCACTTACATAGGTGATTCTTTACCGAGTATCTTGCCATACTCAACCTCCTCGAGGTATCTTAGGAATCATTAAGAGTCAACGACTCAACCTCACCACTAGGCAAGTTTTTCAACACTCGTTTGCTTTATAGGGAACATACTAACTTGAGTGTTTATACACTAACTCCTATAGCTTAGTTCTCCCATTGAACCAAGTTCTTGGGATCTCCAACATCATGGTTGGGTTACCACTATGATTGTTCTTAAGATGTGGATTTTAATCCCATTCCTCTAGAACTTGATCATTTGATCCGGTTCAACCCTTTGGTTAACTGATGCGCCAGATTATCTATTGACTTGACATAGTCAATTGATATAACCCCACTTGAGATCAAATGCCTCACGGTATTATATCGCCGACGATATGTCGAGACTTACCATTATATAAACCATTTTTCGCTTCTTCCAATAGCGGCGGCTATCACGGTGAATCATCACGGTGGCACGTGTTTAGACCAACATGGAATATCTTCCAAAATTACGAGCCACTCGGCTTCCTCACCACTTTATCCAAAGCTATGAATTCCGATTCCATGGTGGATCGGGCTATACACGTCTGCTTTAGTGGATCTCCAAGAAACAAAGACATCCCCCAATTGTGAACACGCACCCACTTGTAGAAAGTGAATCTTTCGTGTCGATATCCATTGGCATCACGGTACCCTTCAAGCTTCGGGGATATCTCGTGAAATGCAGCCCATGATTTTGAGTATACTTCAAGTACCTCAAAACTCTCACTAGAGCCTTCCAATGCTCATTGCTTGGATTGTTAGTGTAACGACTCAATTTGTTCACAGCCAAGCTATGTCGGGTCGGGTGCAATTTGTAAGATACATCAAACACCCGATGACCTTAGCATAGTCTTCTTGTCCAACAGTTCACCCTTTTTACTCAAGTGAACATTGAGCTCCAATGGGTCTTAGCGGTAAACTGTCAAACACGTTGAATTTCTTTAGCACTTTCTCGATGTAGTGAGATTGTGTCAAGATAATTCCGTCTGATCTTCTTAGAATCTTGATTCCAAGAATCACATCAGCTAATCCCATGTCTTTCATGTCAAAATTTCTTTTTAACATGCGCTTTGTGTCATTAATGACTTGAGTATTGCTACCCATGATCAACATATCATCTACATACAGACACACTATAACATAACCATTATCAGTGTTCTTAACGTAGACACATTTGTCACACTCGTTGATCTTGAAACCATTTGCCAACATTATATTGTCAAATTTCATGCCATTGCAACGGCGCTTGTTTCAAACCATATAGAGACTTCACGAAGTTTGCATACCTTGCCTCTCGACCGGTACTACAAACCCTTCGGGTTGCTCTATATATACCTCATCCTCGAGGTCACCGTTCAAAACGCAGTCTTAACATCCATTTGATGAATCTCAAGATTGCAGCAGCAGCAATTGTGAGAAGCGCCGAATAGACGTAATCCTCATCACGTATGAATAGGTATCGAAGAAATTGTACCCTCTCTTGTTTAAACCCTTTGACAACCAAACGGGCCTTATACTTTTCAATTGATCCATCCGTCTTGTACTTTCTTTTAAGGATCCATTTGCATCCTAAGGGCTTACAACCTTCTGGCAAATCAACCAAGCACCCAAGTGTGGTTTTGCAGAATAGAATCAATCTCACTTTGAACAGCCTCTCGCCAGAGCATCCCGTCTGGCCGAGCATAGGCTACTTTGATCGACGTTGGGTCTTCGTCCAACATGAACGCAATATAGTCAGGACCAAAATCCTTTGGCGTTCGACTCTCGCCTCGTCTCGGTTCGACCCTCCGGATCGGACCTCGATCTCTTATGCGATATCGGTTCTTCCTCCAAAGATTTAGAACTCGAAGCCACCATCGCTCTATTGCTAGAGTCGACTTCACTTTATCCTTGTCTTTACAGGATAAACACTTTCAAAGAATATAGCATTCCTTGATTCAATCGTCGTCCCCACAAATATGTCCCTCGACACGTGGATCGAAACGATAGGCGCCGCTGTTCGGTGCATATCCAATAAAGATACAATCGATCGCTTTAGGTCCAATTGTAACTTGTTTAGGAAGAGGCACCTCAACCTTCGCCAAACACCCCACACTTTGAGATATTTGTCGATGGCTTTCTTCATTTCCACAACTCGTAGAGAGTGACATCCTTACTCTTCGGTGGAATTTTGTTCAAGATGTAGTTGGTCATCAAAGCGACTTCCCCCACAAATGCAGGCAACCTCGAACTAATCAACAAAGCATTCATCATCTCCTTAAGTGTTCGATTTTTACGTTCAAGAACGCCATTAGACTGGGTGAGTAAGGAGTCGTCGTTTGATGTATTATACCACTTTCATTGCATAATGCCTCAAACGAGCTACATATTCCCCTCTATCACTTCAATGGTCTTAATTGTCACTTAGTTGATTCTCGGCTTGCTTGAAGTTTTAAAAGCTTCAATAGCCTCGCCTTTACTTCTTAGAAGGTAAAGATAACAATATCTTGTCTACCATCAATAAGCGTGATGAAATACTTTTACCACCTCTAGTTTGTACAAACTTTAAATCACACACATCAGTGTGAATAAGTTCAAGAGGCTTAGTGCTCCGATCTATCGAATGAAACGGTAACTTAGCCATTTTGGCTTCCACACAAACCTCACATTTCGTTTGTGTATTAACTTCATTTAACTTTAGTAAATCTAAATTTACTAATCTTTTTATTGCATTTAGATTAACATGTCCTAATCTACAATGCCATAAATCGAGCACTCGACCAAGTAAGAGAAGTAGATGCATTTTCATTAATAGCAATCTTGGGTACACGCAAGACACCATTACATTCAATTTGAAAAGACCCCGGTGAGGTAACCCCTACCAAGGAACTTCCCAAACTTAGTCAAGACAAACTTGTCCGACTCAAAAACTAGTCTAAACCCATTGTTAACTAGAATAGAGCCCGACACCAAATTCTTGCGGATGTTCGGGACATGCAGCACATCCTTCAACGTGATCTCAATGCCGGACGACATCTTGAGCACCACATCACCAACTCCGCAACCTCGGACGAAGCTTGGTTCCCCATGTTGAGCTTCCTCCCTCAACAGCTTGTAGGTGGAGAACGATCTTTTCGGCGCAGACGTCTGCAGATTGCACCAGTGTCGATGAACCATCCACCTTGATTCTCGACGTGGTTGACTTCTTCGATCACCACAGCAGCCAAGTCATCCTTGTCCCATTTGTCAAGTCCTTCTCGACAACATTGGTAACTTGTTTAGCCTTCTTCTTCTTCGGCTTATAGCGGTCCTTACTCGTGTGGCCATGCTTGTCACAATTGTAATGATCCCGTCAAATTTACGGCAACCACCTTTCCTTTGCCTTTGTCTTTGACATTGGGACGAACACGTTTGTTGGAGGGACCGCCTCTCCAACAAAGTTGGCTTTAGCATCGATCAAGCCTTCGCTTTTAAATCTTGTTTCTTCACGTCGACTCGATGCTAGCTGACGATCAAGTCTTCAAGTGTCATATCCTTTCGCTTGTGCTTAAGGTAGACCTTGAAGTCTCTCACCTGGGGTAGCTTCTCAATCATCATGAGCGACGACAAAGCCGTCCGAAACAAGTGCCCTTCGATTGAACCTCGTGTACAATGAGTTGAAACTCTTGCACTTGGTCCATGATCGGTCGGAATCGATCATCTTGTAGTCCAAATATTTGGCTACAATGAACTTCTTAGTACCGCATCATCACTACGGTGCTTCTTTTCTAGCGCATCCACATACATTTGGATGTCGTTACAATAGCATAAACACTATACAAGCTATCTTCTAGACTACCAAGTATAAAAATTTTACAAAGATAGTCGCCAGGTCGCCTGGTTATATATATCGCTCGGACGTGAAAGTCCGTCACTTGACCCGATGCGGCGGGCTCATCTTCCACCAAAAATTTGCGAAGCCCAACGTCGTGGTAGAACAACATCTTTGCTGCCATCTCTTGAAGTCGGATCCTCCAAACTTTGGCGGCTTCTCGGGGCTGACATCATCCTCTCGTATGAGCAGCGCCGAGATCGATCCCAAACCGGATCCACCAACACCACTTGAAGTGTGCCGGAACATGGAACTCGAATGAGAACCACGGTGTTAGATCCCATGGATCCAACAATCGACCCAATCGAAAAGTGCGATCGTCGAACCAAAGGAACCACTAAAAGTGGAACCAATTGTTGAACCACAAAAGTGGAACCAACAATCGACCCAAAGGTCCCATGGTTGACCTCAAGGCATCGAACCAAACATGACCGCCATTGTGCGGAATGGCGGCAGCAGCAGAGGCGTGAGGCGGCGGCAAAGCAGCGGCGAGCAAGCAGTGGTCGTATGTGTACGGTTGACATCTCCAAGCAAAGGTATTAGTTTTGAAAGTTTTAAGTCAATTTTAATGTCTGGACTCCTTGGCAAGTGTAATCTCGTCTTGCGATTGTTTGAAAACGTGTACAAAAATAGTACAGACTTGCCGGGCGTGTTACAACTTAACAGAAATGTAGAAGTAGGAGATCAAACAACAATGAACTTAAAATAGAATTGAAATACAATTGAAACTAAAAACCGTATTCTAGATGCCGAGTCGAGGAGGCCTCTTTCCGCAAGAAGAGATACGCCCAAGAAGGTGCTCTCGCCCGCGATCGTCCCCAAAGATGAAACGCAGCGTCTCGTAGGTGGCAGCACCGCAGACCAACGAGCTCCGCGAATCGGACGGAGGCGAGGCAGAGCTTGGACACAAAGTATGTATGCGAGGAGTGCTCTAAAGTATCTTTGGAATGCTTTTGCGATAGATGGCTTATCTTTGGGAGACATGTCCTATTTATAGGCGCCGTCCCTCATGGGGAGCATCTTGAGTCAACACCGCATTGATGTCGGGTGTTACGGAGTTATGTCCCCTATTGAGTGCGCGGCGATTTACGAGACAACGTGGCACGCTTTCCGCAGAGCCTTCATGTCGGAACGTTACCGACGGTTCGACGAATCTAGACAACGCGCGTCGGTGTTCATTGGACGTATCCGGACGTCTCTTCAAGTGCACAAGAGCCCAACGGATTGGGCTTACACGAGTTGGGTCTCGCATCAACTCCATCGCATAACAGCCCAAGGATTGGGCTACACGAGTTGGGCCTCGGACTAACTCCATCTCCGGCTCGATCAAACATTGATCCAAAATATAGGGCAATGGGCCACGGAACCGAGCCCACGAACAGGCCCAAAGAACATCCAAAGACCAATTGCCAAGATCCAAGATCCAAGATCCACGGACCACGGAACAAAACCGGAACCGGGCCGGGCCGGAGCCGGGCATGGCATGGCGACGGCGGCGGCTGATGCGTGCCCATCACTTGTGCACATTATTATACTAAGTGTTCAATGAACCACTTATATAGGCAATTAATGAAGGTACATTAATCAATGTGGGATAATGATTAATTAATCCATGCTTATCCCACTAATCACATAACTCCATGTTTAAGTGACCAACTTTGATCCATTATTTCTCACTCACCGGAAATCGGATTTGAGAATGTGAATACACCACGATCATCTACTGAACGTAGATCGATCCTATGCCATTTAATTTCAGAAAATTAAACGTTCGTCACTCAAAATCTTGGTCAAAGTAGCTTCCTGGCAACTTGACCACATATATAATAAACATATATATATATATATATATGCGTGATTTCCAACAGATGATTAAAAAAACAATTGCAGCAAACGAATTAGACGCCAAAGATGTAGCCGTCGTTTTCCTCATTACCTTATGGCGAGCAACAAGACAACCAGGCCGCCGCTGCCAACGATACCTTCTTCCTCAATTTTCTAACCAAACAACAAGTAGCAAAAGCCGCCACCGCCATCAGCTCACTTTCTCATATCGGCCGAATACCATGGTCAAAACCTTGCCTCGACATGTCTTCAGGAGAAAAGCTTGGCTGCTTTCCATACCAATCTCTTAAGCTCTAGCAACGTGCCCGGATCCATGCTTATCCGAAGTTGATTTGAGTTTGTCTCTTCTAAGTCTTCATAAGTGAAACCCTTGCGATATCTTTTTGGATAAAACTGATTTCCAATCGTATGTCATCTTGCCCATGACACTCTCTTCTCTCATTCTCCTTCTTCTTCATGTGCCCTGGTCACTTTGCTCTTCCCTTGCCTTCTGCCATTTGAATGGAATCTGAATTCTATGCGGTACTCGGATAAGTTATGTCATATGATGGAGCAGCTTTCTCTTGGTGTCGTCATTGTGTCCAAGCTGCGAGCAATGACTCTTTTTGACCTCTTGGTGCAATCGAATCTCAAATCTTCCTTTTTCACGTATTTAGCTTCACAATGCTTTACTTCAGCCTCATTATGCCCTGCCTCAACGATGTGTCATCTCAGACACAAAACACGAACAAATATTAAAAAAGATTCAATCTAAACCTAAAATAAGTCAGCAAGAAAAGCACAAAACTTGAGCTCATCAAAGTAAAAAAATTTAATTTTGTATAGAACTGCGAGAACCGAAATAGAAATAAAAGAAGGTAACAACGGATAAAGAGTAAAATGATTCAAGCAGTAATAGTAACGTAGTAGTTTAATTTCCAATTTACGCAATGATAATGATGTAATTATGAGAATTGATGACAACGTTACAGGATTTCGCTATAAGATATCTACAATTTTACTATTAGGCCATTTCTTTATATTAGATGAAAACTATAATTATTGATAATGATCAATACCTAAGCACGTGTAGTACATTGCAATAATTGTGTAGTCCTATATATGGTATGCTTTTTTATGTCTAGATAACCCTCAAAAAAGGTACATAGAAATCTAAACTCAGACTTGGTCCCGGATGTGGACCATTACAATTTTAATAAGTACAGTTCAAACAATTAATTACTGTTAACTATGTTGGGCTTTTATGATAGTACTGTTATTTGTTGGGTTTCTAAATTGTAAAAAGTCATTGCTTTGTTCATAATGGAAGCTGAATATGTGACTGTAACGGAGACGAGTAAGAAGATGATGTGGTTGTAAAGTTTCTTGGGTGAGCTTGAGAAGGAACATAAGAGTAGCACTCTCTACAGCGATAGTTAAAGTGCTATATTCTTGACAAAGAATCCAGCGTTTCATTAACCTTAGAAAAGTTGAAGCTATGCATAACTTCAATTGACCTTGGAACTTGAAGATGAAGCTAGGCGATGCTAAGCGATATGGGAGAGGTAGCAAGAAAGTATAGTTATTTGAGAATTCAGTCTTCAAGTGAGAGATTGTTGGAATATGGTGCCTAAACGGATTGTACGCAAAAGTCCGATCTCGGTGATCCAACTGTTTTTTTACTCAGGCGGAATCCTAATGGGCTTAGGGTTAAGGTTTGATATTATTCTATTTAATGACAGTTTCTCCTAGTAATCAATATCTAAAATATCATAATGAAATCATTGACTTGGCATCGCTCCCAGACGTATTCCCAAGACGAACTGTGTAAATAATTCCCGTGTTCTTTATTTTTTCTGTCGTGATTGTGGTGTGTATTTTTCGCAACAAACTTGATTTATTTTTTACTTTTTTATTTTTTTATGAGTAAACAAATAAATTTAATTTGTGCATTGTGTTTCTTGTGCTATTACCATATGCCGCCACACCACATTCACGACTCACGAGTCTCTCCGACCAGAGGATTATGGCGGGAAGTGCTTGCAGATTTTATTGAGGTATTGTTTCTTACTTTTATGCAATTTTTTGTCTTTATTAGAACTCAATGCTAGGGCCGATCTTCAATTGGCGAGCATGGATGATGGCCCATGCGAAAATATTTTTAATATTTATCAGATATAAATTTAAATTCAAAATTTAAGTTCAGTCCAAAATTTATAAATAAAGGACCCCAAATTTGGTTCATTCTATTAAATTTAAGGATCATTTACCGAACTTTTCTATTACATAAGAAACAACTCAACTCTTTCAGTCCTTAATATCTTGAGGTGGCCTAAAAAATTGATAAAACTAATTACCAAGCTCGCATGATTTAGGCTCACCGCTTTTTTTGCTGTTTCCAAAAAAAATAAAACCATTCTCCATACGTTATAGTTATTTTGTGGTTAATAGAATTTTATTTTAGTTTTATTTGAGGACTACATTATATCTTTCTTATGGTAGATAGAAGACTCATTTTTATTGTTTCGTCTTAAGCTTTTTTTTTTGGTTAGGACCGGCGATGCTAAGTGTTTTTCATAGTTGGTTGAAACTCGATGTTGGTTTCATGTATTTGCTGTTGTATTAACCCTTCTGTCTAATGTTTTTAGGCTATAAATTAAATAAAGTGCAAAATGAATAAAAACAGATATGAAGTCCGGAACTAAGTATCCTTGAGAATAATAATATGGACAAGGAATAAAGATGTTTTGAGTCATATAAATAGTAGTACTTGCGTGTAACTTTTAGACAGCTAAAAGTGTTAAAATTTAAAAATTTCACATATAAGATTTCAAATTGTACAAATTTGTGGAAAGATGGGACGACTAGGTACCTTTGACACCTCGTGACAGTGCAAATTATATAATCTATTCTAATTATATTTGTATTTCATAATCGCAAACAAATATATTTTGTAAGATATGTAATTTGATAATATGGTGAGACGTTAACGTGGAATAATTTTGAGATAAAAAAATATGTTGGCGGGACTTTGCCTAAATGGTAAGGGTCTAATAATGTAATGACTTTTTATTCCTGCCAAATGCTTGTAGGCAGTTTCTTAATTAGTAATTATTCTTGATTTTGTTTATCCGGTTTATTTGGAGGATACAATATGCTGATTTCATCCATATATATAAATGGATGGTGACATATTATAACGTAAGTAGTAGGAATGTAATCTAGTCAAGTCAAGTATTATCAAACTCTCAAGCTCGACTCTATCTATTATGGACTCAAGCTCAATTTTGTTTCGAATATTTTTTAGACTTGTAAAGTTAATTGAGTCTAAATGAATTTTCCAAATTTAAATTTATCATAAATATTCAATTCTTTATTATTATCATTCTATTCACAAACAATACAATACATTTACTAGAATTTGCTATTTTCTTGAAACGGATATAGTTAGAAACTAATATATGTAGATGTGGTCTTATGTCATAACACATGAAGACCATGTCCTAAATCCCAATTAGGATGTGGACCCATTAAAGAATCTAAATTAGAATATGATTTTAATACGTCATCACCTAAAGATGTATTCGAAGTAGACTTTTGTGATAGTTATACCATGTTAATAATCTCACTTTCAAACTAGTTCACTTAAGGAGCTAAAAAGTAGAGTAAGCTCAAGTTAATTAGACTCATTTTGTTCGAGGCCTTCACTATATGGGCTGGAACAAATTTCTGTCAAGTCGAGATTTGAGTAAGTTATGAATAGCATAACATTTAATTACGGCCTTAACTAAAACAACAGGATTGTTTAATTAACAGATAATTTGCTAATTAACCTAAAGGGCAAAAAAAATGTTCGAAATTAAAAAACATGAATATGGCAATTTGTGAAAATATTTCAAAACAAAAATGATTGAATTATTTGACGGAAATAAGGGTTATGATGTGGACCACAATTATGATTTATCATATAGATAAGCAGCTTTAAGTGATACTCAGAATCATCACCCACAACAGCAAATTTGCAGTTGGCAGGTAAAAGCATGGGCTGCACCACATATTTCAAATTATTAATTTGAATTCCCATCTCCAAACAAAGGATGAACACAAAATGACAAATTCTTACATCTTACTTTATTTAGGCCTATACATCACAGTAGAGGCCATTCCATTACTATCCACAACTTCGAATCTGATACAAATTGTATCACATCTCTTATTTCCTATCACTTGTGAAAATTAGATAATAATATAAGTTACATATAATATTTATAAACAATAGTAAAATAGGATATGCAATACCGTGTAAATAGAAAAGTCAAGTAAGAAATTTTATTAGATCCAATATAAGAGAAATAATAAAATGTTTGGACGAGAAATGATTATCTATTTATTCATAAAATTTGTTTTATTTTCTCTTTCCAGTTTATATTTCCTTTTCCCAAATAATATTTTATACTCCATCCGTCCCATTATTGTTGGCTCGTTTCTTTTTTGGGCAGTCCCGTTATTATTGGTCCGTTCTAAAAAATGAAATAATTTTACACTAAAAAATACCTCGAATTTTGTGTCACACACTATTTTACATAAAATACAATTGTTTTAATCCACATGTAAAAAGAAGCTATCAATCGCGATGAACTTACTAATTCATATACTTGCATTAGAAATTTTCTTTTGGCTAAACCGGACATAATGAAATCACTTCTGAATGTGACGTGCACAAGTCAAATTATATAAGAAAGAACTACTGCGCATCAGGCAAAAAAAAAATATTTAGCTAAAAGCAACCCCAGTTCAAAAGAAAATCACCACTTTTTTAATATGAAATGATATTTTTTCATTTAATAAATATAAGTATATTAATTTTTACATATTTCAGTATCATTCAAACACTTCTGCTTCCGGTTCAACTTTTACCATATTTAGGGGTGTAATCGAACTGAGTCGAGCCGAATATCATCGTGCTCAAGTTTGGTTTGTTTAGTATCGAGCCGAGTCTCGAGTTTTATTTATCGAATATTTCGAGCTCACGAGCTTTAATCGAACCCAAATAAACTTTCTAAATTTAGATATATGTTTAGAATATTGATTATTTTATTTTAAAAATAAATTATTTTATCCATACTAACATAATATATTTATTGATTTCTTATAACAAATAAAAATAGTTAGAGATTTAATACAATAATCACTAATTATAGAAAGAAAATAATTATATCTAGTTAATAATTTTATATTTTCAAAGTAAATCAGTTAACGAACTTGTTCACGAGCTAACGAGCCGAATACTATCATGCTCAAGCTTGGTTTGTTTAGCTAACGAGCTTCACTAAACAAACTCGAACAAACTTTTATCGAATCGAGATCCGAATAGCTCACGAATAGCTTGGCTCATTTACGGCCCTAACCATATTACATAGAAAAAAACATAGATCAAACAAAAAAATAGATCTTAACAACCAGTTGGGAAAATTGTTTGATTAGATCCCAAAGCTTGTTGATGATTGCTTTGCTTTTTTTTTGGGGGTCAATTAATACAGAAATTTTTTAAAGGATGCGTCACGGTGGACTCGAACCCGAGACCTTTGGCCTGGGGCATTAACCACTCTACCACTAGGCCAACACACACACACTGAAAATGGTTTTTAGAAGATTTTTTTTTTGGTAATTTAATAAAGGAATTTTAAAGGCCGCGTCACGGTGGACTCAAATCCAAGACCTTTGGCCTCGGGCATTAACCACTCTACCACTAGGCCAACACACAGCTTTGCTGATGTAACATAGTATCACTCACATATTATGGAGTTAGTCTTTTTAGTTTTAAGTTTCAAGAGAGAACTATCGGTTTAGAAATTGAGATCGATGAAATTCAAGCGATATGAAGTCACCATACTCAATACCAACAAGAACAAAGAGAGCAATATTGAAGATCGCGATCAAGACGAAGGCTAAAGTTGGAAGACTGAAGACTGAAGACTAAAGATCAGAAACTGGAGACTCAATACTGCTGAAAACAAAGAAGTCCAAAATATGACTAAGTGTCATACCGGTAGCTGAGAAGTCGAAGTTGCTGATAACTACGTCAAAGCTTAATCGTCATACTGACTCAGGGTCACCAAACAGATAAAAGATCGAGTCCAGCCTACAGATAACACTCAGACTGATACGACCTGAAGTTAATTTACTGAAAATACACGGAGTCAACCCAACTGAAGAAACACGAAGTTATTTAAACCTTGAGTGTTTAATTTGTCACGTGTTGTAACGTATCTGTAGAAGATCTTGATGTGCCAAAACCACTGTTAAAAGTTGCAGAGCTACAATGTACGATGATGCAGATCCCGACAATGACGTACGAGGATTCAAATGGGTAAAATTCAAACGACAAATGGAATGAATGTGATTGGTGTTCTCTCCAATACCACTATTCATCATCTGCTCTATAAATACGTATGGAATCCAAGATTTGAAGGTCACCAAAACGCTATACAATCAAATATTCTAAAGCATCCAAAGCTTATATCTCAAGAACATTTATCAACGATTTCAAAGAAGGGAGTTCCAATGTGTTATCAGAGCTCAAATATACTTATCGGCTCGAGATTTCAGTATACACTCCCTTACGTTCTAGGTCCTTACCTGGTAATATCTCAAACCTAGAAATAGTGAGTTTGTCACATGTGACAGCTCAAATTTTAGTTAGAAAACCCTCTATTTAAACCCCCAAAGTTTAAATAGAAGTTGGGCAAGTAAGTAATGGAGTGTTAATTGCTGAAAACTTGGTTGTCTTGCACATGTGAGCAAGAAGTTAGATCGATTGCACCCTCAAGCAGTCAGAGGTTTCCTAGCATCAACAAGCGTATGAGGAACATCAAGTTAGACATGATATAAAAAATATTAAAGTCTGTATCTAAGTTTACTCTTGTACTCGTAAACAAGATAGAATTCCAAGTAGTGGATTGAGTGTGTTATCAGTTCATGGATATAGGAGTTGATCTCTACAAACATGTAAAAACTAAGTGTTCTTTACTTTCAGTATCATATTTGATTTGCATATTATTGAACCTAATATCATCAACACACGCAACATAACACTATTTTAAAACACTATATCAGTATAAGTTTGATATCGAAGAGACAAACTGAGAACTGACTAAACCAATATTCGATTATTTTTCATCAGTTTAAGTTTTTAGTAAATGTAAAAACATAACCACCACATTCCACAAACTCATCACTTATCAATCCAACTGTCAGCTGCCTCAGCAATCAGTAGGTTTGCTAACTGATGTCACTCTGAACAAGACCCCATATTTGACCGATCGCCAGATGCGAATACCAAGATCGAACAAGCTTCACCATCTTGTCTAAGTTGAAGGTCTAATTTTGTTAACAAGAAAAAACTTTTAATTTGCTTTAATTAATGTATTCTCTCTCATACATTAGTATGACCCCATGGACCATCACAACCTCATCACCATTCCTGCATATTTCAACAATTTGAACCCAAAAAAGGGGTGGGTGGAAAGTGGAGTTTTAGAAGCAACAAAACATATGATTGAACTTTAATTAGATGGGAACTAAAACAGCACAAATATATATATATATATATATATATATATATATATAGGAGGAATCAAATAGTACCCAACTTGAGGTAGTAAGTAGTACTCAATCTCATCCACTCATCTTATAGATCCTATGGTGGAGATTTTTTCGGATTTTTAAGCCATTTGGCACTGATTTCTCTATAGTAAGGGTAGATTAGTAATTTAATTTTTTATGTGATACAAAAAAAAAATTATGCATGTTTTAAAACTGAAAACTGCATTTGTTTGAACACAAAACTGCATATGTTTGAACATAAAACTGTATACGTGTTAACAAAAAAAATGCATAAGATTTATTTCTCCAGAAACTACATACATATTGTTATACAAAAAATTACATACGATTGAACATAAAAATGCATAATGTTGAACACAAAATGCATATGAGATTGATTTCTCCAAAATTTAGTATCACGTTTAGATTTACTACTTCTAACTTCATAATTCGAAAGAAAATATATGATCAACAATAAAGAAAACAAATGATCAACAAGATAAGTGTTTGTGTATAATGGAGGAGATATAAAGAAAGATATCGTGAATGAGAAACCTATGATTTTCTTTTTTAAAGAATACATGCTTGTGTTTCGTGGCATGCAGGTTTGTGTTTAGTCGTATGCATGTTATTGTTTTGTAATATGCATATTTTTGTTAGAAAATATACAGACTTATATTTTTTAGTATGCATGTCTACGTTTTATTAAATGCATGTTGATGTTTTGTGGTATGCATTTTTACGTTTTGCAGCATGCATATTTCATTTTCGACAGCAAAACTCATAATTATCCTTCTCCGTCGTTTTGCCGCTTCTTTCTCCGATTGTCGGCGAAATTCACCATAAACTACTGCTATAACCACCATGTCTCTCAATCCTTCAAAATCTACATCTCATTTTTTCATAAAATCTCTCAAATTCTTTCTCAAAATCTTATTTTTCCTCTCTTTATCTTTCAAAATCTGTTGTCTTATGCTTCACACCGTTGATGTCGCACCGCCACCGTCATTGTCAAACTGCAATCGTCATTGCCGTCATCACCGCCGTAGAAAGAAATTCAAGAAGGTAAAGAAAATCGGAGAGAGAAGAAGAAGACTAAGATTTTATTTTTACCCAATATACCCTGCGAAAATTAAAAAATAAATTTATGAAAAGGGATTGCCACATGTCGGCTTGTGATGCGGCCACATGTTCAAAATGTGTGGTCTAGATTTGGTACTACATACTATCTAGGGATCGGGTACTACGGGAACCCAACCATATATATATATATATATATATATGTTGTGTAATAGGAATGGCATTGATCTGATTGTATATGTATATGTTGGTGAAAATTCAAGCATTTGTGTTCCATTTTCTAGTGCCCACATGTTCCCTTTACAACATCACAACCACAACAAAAGTTGGAATATTAAAAAGAGGGGATTGCTAAGAATTTTTTAAATGGAACAAAGCTTTGGATTCATCGACTTTCTGGAACATCAATCTTGCAACTGTAACACACACACATACATGTGTATATATATATATATATTATGACCTTAAAACACAATAATATACACGTAACACACTTGGACAGTACTTGAGTAGAGATAACGCTATTTGAGAGAGAGAAAGAGACAAAAGGAGAAGAAGACAATGGAGGTATATATATATATATATATATATATATATATATATATATATGCTAGAAATTAAAGAAGCCATGGTAACAAATATATGTTCATCTCTTTAATTTCCTTCCCAATGTGCACACCCTTCTATGATCAAACACTTTTGGTTCCTAGCTATCTTCTTCATTTATTTTTCCCATATGCATGCACACTTACAACAATATAATATGTGAATAATACTCGTGAATAATACTTGTATATATATATTTTATCTCGTGAATAATAATTGTATATATATGTGAATTAAAACTGTGCAATTATTGTTGCAGATGGAAAGAATCTTGAACATGAGCACATGAAATCAGATGTGGAACACTGAGTTAGATTAATTCTGCATTTCGAATTCAATGCCTGTTCTTGAAAACAAAAGTGGAACCAAACCGAGAAAGGAAATTGTGAAATTAACCAGAAACAGAAAACATGAGAGAGAGAGAGAGTGAGAGATGTTGAATGAAGAGGAAACCCTATACACATCGATCTCTAATATGGAAGGAATTAAGATGAGGAAATATATATAAAATATTATGAAGAGTGTGCATCGAAACCTAGTTAGGTTTTCTTACCAAGTGTGTGCTTGTTGTTGTGCATCCAAACCTTAAGCACATGTCTCTTGATGCCCAGCTCATTACACAAGTGCTCAACCAACTCCTCATCCTGCTTCTGAATCTTCCACCCCAATCTCTCCGCGAAATTCAGCATCTTCTCCTTTTGCTCCTGGCTGAATTTCGTCCGAAACCTCTTCTTCTGCGACCCGCTGCTCGGATTCGAGTAATAATTGTACTCATCCGCCTCTTCCCGCGACCCCCCTCCGCCCCCACCGGAGCTAGACGGCAACGCTAGCACCGCCGCCCTCTGCTGCGGCGCCGCCGCCACATGCAGGTACCCGCCGGGGGTACTGCGGTACCCGAAGTGCCCGTGGTGGGCCAGCAGCAGCTGCTGCTGCTGCGGGAAGGGAAGAATGCCGCCCCGCCGTCGGGTTCCTTGCGGTGGAAGTTGCGGTGGCAGGTGCAGGCGGCGCAGCGGAGTGACTCGAGCGTGCCGTCGTCCCCCGCCGCGATGAACTCGCGGCAGCCGTCGACGGCGTGGCCACTGATTCCGACGGCATGGTTCTTCAGGCACTCCTTGTAGCGGGACTTGCGTAGCGGCGGCGAGGAGCTTAGCTTGGGCGAGGCGGTGCGATGAGTAGTTGAGTTGGGGTCGTAGCTCGGGATCTCGCCCTCTTGCTCCTCTTCATACTCCATCTCTTTTCTTTTCTTTTTTTCCACCTTTTTCTTAACTTTTAAATTCGCCACCTTAATCCTCATCATCTATACCTATATATAATGACTAACAATTTTGGACATCTCTCAAATTTTATTAATATTCTTATATCAGTTTTATTTTTGTTTAGTACTTGGGGCAAATAAGTCTGAAAAATTAATTCAGTGTCCTTACTATTTGATATGACTAATCATGTAAATATCTATTGAGATTGATCATTGTAAAAACATCATTTAAAGTATAAATTACTAATTCATGGATTGATTTGAATTCTCTATGAAAGTATCCAAATTTGTCTTGAAAGTCTTGAATTTAAAAACTGAAATTTCGCTCTTATGTGATTCGAACCCAAGTATTGAATCATCTAACAAAGTGATGAATTCACCGTACATATTTATGATCGAATGACTAAAAATAATTTCTATTTTATATTTTAAGATTGATTTATATTTGATCAATTTCTATATCTAAATTATATATATTATACTCAAAGATTTGAATGAATAAAATCAATATTTTTTCCGGCTAAAACAGGAAAGGATTTATGCTATTTTCAATAAGACATAAGATATAATTTTATGCTATTTTATTTTACTTTTGTGTGTAAGCTTCAATAATTACTTACCGTGTATATATATGACATCACTTTGTTCTTACTCGTTGGATCAATTATAGTATATATACCTCATTCTCTATTAGCTTCACATGTGTTTTATGTTTACCTATCTTGTTAAGGATAAGTACGATATAGGTATAAGCCATACTAAAACTGAGGGGTCGTGTTAAAATGAAGTAATTTCATTGGTTGATTAATTGAAGTTTCGAAATGAAATCTCAATTTAAAATACGTGTTATAAGAAAAAGGGTTAATTAATTGCATAGAATAATACTATAATTTTTACTCATTATTTTTAAATTGTGGTACCAATAACACAATTTTTACAATTTCTGGAAATTACAATATCGATAGAAGTTAGGCGAAATTAAAACTAACATAACTGTCGGAAACGCACACTTGGGTTAATTAGCTACGGCCATCTTCAAAAATATAATTGTAACTTTTCCACGTGTACGACGAGTTTATGTGTAATTTTTTGTAGTTACATCCACTTCAGTTTGAACATAAATAAACCGATGTTCCAAACCACACATATACTTTTGTGCGTATGTTTAAAAGTATTTGTAAATTAGAAAAATAAGCACAAGTTTTGTTATCATAGTCA
Organism: Salvia rosmarinus; assembly: GCA_036937905.1. Taxonomy (NCBI): domain Eukaryota; kingdom Viridiplantae; phylum Streptophyta; class Magnoliopsida; order Lamiales; family Lamiaceae; genus Salvia; species Salvia rosmarinus. The sequence continues at coordinate 10,533,519 of CM072816.1, forward strand.
AGTTATCCCTAAAAATATTTCGATGGAGATATAGATAAATCGGTCTACCACACATTATTTACATTTACATCAAAGACCAATTAATAAAATAAAACTTATATGAAAAAGGATAATTTGTAACAATTTGATAATTTTAATAACTCAAACTTTGGAGAGAGTATTTTTTTTTCTTTTCTTTTTTCTGGTCAATTGCCTTTTTGGTAGGTTTTGCATAGCATAAATTTTAAATAATTAATTATATCAGTTACAGCACTACCTTTAAAATTTTTGCCTTCTCAATAAAAACTTTCATATCAAAATATTGATCAAAGCCACATTAAAATTTCTCAGCAAACTTACCCAAAACAAACAACATTGTTTTTTGTTGTGATGAACTTGAAAAAAATTACCAGATTTGTTTCGTCGAAGGACCGACAAATATTTAAATTGTTGAAAATTAAAAATCTAACTACTCCATTTTGAAAGCCATATATATATGTTTAACTACAAAATGAAAAGGAATTATAATTTTTAAAGCAATTAATCTATTATTTTTTATTTCCTTTTGACCCAACACCTAGGACAACCGGCCAAGTACTATAGCTCCGAGTTTATTCTTTTTCTCTTCTAGAAAAAAAAGGAGTTAAAAGAAGTGAAAGATAAAGATAAGATACGAAAGTGGATACAAATTTTCATTCCAAGTGTATAAAGAACTCATAATGCTTTTCCATTTTCTGAATCTTGTTATCTTTCTATCGCTTATCCAATTACTTATTTTTTCTTGTCGCAGTTCAAATTGTATTCAACTTTTGTGTTAATATAGTGATGATCACAATTTTTGGTATATTTCATAAAAGTAACTTTATCTAAACCAAAGACTGAATTTATTTATGACAAAACTTGGGTCAATGTAGCCTCACATAGGTGATTAGACAGTAATTATGGTGCTTAAGAATAATTAAGATTTATTAATTTTAATTAAGGTTTATTAACTTTCAATTATAATTTATTAATTTTAATTAGAATTTATTATTTTAAATTTAGGTTTATTAATTCATAATTAAGGTTTATTAATTAATATAAATTAAGATTTATTAATTCAAATTAGGGTTTAATAGTCTCAATTAGGTTTTATTAAATGAAAATTTGGACTTATTAATTAATAATTAGTTTATTAAATTTAATTATAATTTATTAATTTCAATTAAAAATTATTAAATCATTTTATAACTAATTAATTTATACTTGAAATCAATTTAATAATAATTAAATAATTAGTTAATTATATAATTAATGACTTAATTAGGGTGATCTCACTGAACGCTCGCGGAGAGCCCCCTTTATTTATTTATGTTTGCATAAGACTCTTTTTTGAGTTGGTATATGATTATCTTAAAGTAAATTTTCATATCAATCAATGTCATAAATAGGGGTGACTATTAGGGTATCGGGTAGTGGTGCCGAGACCCGACCAAATTTCTCGGGTATTGGGTACCCGATTACCCAAAAATCGGGTGTAGGGTCCGGATCGGGTATGACTATTTAGGTGAGGTCGGGTATCGGTATTACCCGATGCCGATTTTTAAAATATATATATTTTATATATTTAAATATATAATTAATATCTTATAATATAACTTTATTATACTTAATTTTAATATGTGAAATTTATAAATGATAACTTAATATTAAAATAACATATATCCTTAAATAGGTGATATTTTATCATAATTTGGTAAATGGAAATATATAGTTAACAATGTATATCTAGATTTATGTACAAAATAAAAATAAAATAAATAAACACAAAGAAAAAAAATGCTATCATAACATCTAAATATCCGAATATATAGCTAATATAGTTACATAGTAACATTACAATATATACATATATATATATATGTATATATGTATATATATACAAATATAAAAATGAAATAAATAAACACAAAGAAGGGAATATAGAGCTAACGATATATATCTAGATTTATATAAAACAAAAATAAAATAAATAGATATAAAGAAAAAAAATGCTATTATAACATCTGGGAATATCCGAATATATATAGCTAATATAGTTACATAGTTGTAATATCCCAAAGTTTTAAAGCTCAACTATGATAATAAAAATCGTAAATTAGGGTTTAGTTTCGATAATTGAATTAGTAACTTATCGAATATTGATTTCGACTATCTATGATACAATGAATTATTATATCATATTCACTAATGATTAGAGAATTAAGGAATAAAGTTTATTTTATTCTTTCGAAAGTATTATTTCTAACGTCGATTGAATATCGATAGTTAATATTACGTTATTATTTTTCTAAGTGACGAAGCTTAGCATTAAATTTTCTTATTAATGAAATGAATTAATAAAGGGATTACGACTTTATTATGAACATCTTGAGATGATTCGGTTATTAACGTTTTGAGACGATTCGAAAACTTAGTCTAACGATTGAGGAATTATAATATTTAATTTCCTATGATTATTTTATGTAATAAGAGCATTATTTATCATTAAAATAATGCTAAAAAATTAAGGAATAAATATTGAATAAAGTGAGCAATTTTCGAAAACCCTAATTTCGAAAATTAGGGTTTGTGACTTGGAATAATTTTAATAATTTTTCCTATGATTTAATTTATCATCTAAGACTTATATTATGTCATATAGCTATTAATTGCAAGAAAATAAAATGTTTGACACCTACACTACATAAGTACCGAAAATATGTTGTAATAGTAGGATTAATTGAATAAAATTTCTATCTTTCTATCATGCTATGTAATAAATGTGATAGTAGGATATTTTTATGCATAAGACAAGAGGATTAATTAGAGGATCAAGTGAAAGTGTGTTAGCTTTGTGAGGGAGCCGATTATGTTGACTAATGAAGAAAGAAGAAAAGTTGGAACTCTTTGAATAGGATAGCTTGCATGTGTTAATGTGTAGGATATTTGTGTATTGGTATAAGATAAAATTAAAACTCATCCTTGGCATTGAGGTGGCCGACGTGTTTGAGGAATAAAGGTGTAGGATTTTTGTTCATTTAATTAATTGATTGTGATGTGTATTTACTAAAAGGTAAGATGATGTATTATATAAGTGAGTCACCAAAAATATGTCTTGCAATGTTGTGAGTATGACCGAGAGGTGTAGGAATGAGTTAATGTATTAATTATTTTTATTCCTTTAGCTTTAGTGTTAAGTGATAGGATATTATATCAATCAAAACATCATCTCTTTCCTAACTCTATCATATTACCGTGAGCAAAGTGAGAAAGAAAAGAGGGAGTGTTCTTCATTTATTTCACCAATCTTAGATAGAAAACCTTTGACACCAACAATCGACGCCGATTAAAACGTTAGAAATCGAACGAGCTTTCTATATACGTTAAAATTTTCGAATTTCAACCGTTAGATTTTATTATATGCTTATGTTAATTAATGATAAAAATATGAGAAATATAGTTATCATGTTTAGTTGTTTGCTAATAATGTTTATTATGAAGTAGTATGATCATATGTTATGATTTAATTACAAGCTAAGCATGCTATGAATTTTTGTATAATGACCGAAAACTTATAATAATTATTTGTTGATGGATTAATGATATATGGTAGTAATGGAACTCATAGTGATTTATCTATAATTTTTGGAAAGCATATGTAAATTATATGCAATGACCAAAAATGGTTGGAATGAATATGTTGATGTATAAATCATGTTTAAGTGATATTATGGCATATTATTGTTGTAGAGCCTTAATTAATTAAGTGTTACATGAATTTATTAGATTTAAAAAAAATAGTATGTTCATGTTTGGGAAATTTTCGAGAAGTTCAAGTATGGGTATATTGATGTATAAATTGTAATTGTTGAATATTATGTTATATTAGTGATAGATGTTGATGATTAGGTGTTGAGAGATTTTATTGGAATTTTAGAAAAATGTTTGATATATATGTTGTAATGGCCGAGAGTAATAAGGTGTAGGAAAGTGATGTTCAATTTTTCTATAGCTAATGTTATTACATATTAATGATCCTAAGTTAATATAGTGTATTATGTGAATTTATAAGAATTTTTGGAAGAGTTTTGATAATTATATCAAAAAGGGCCGAAAGCTATGTTATAGGATTTAGAGTATTAAATTCATTTTATCATGTATTATCACATATTATGTGCTTAGAATATATTTTAGACCTATTAAGAATTTATGGGATTTTAGAAACATAGTATACTATGTTTACGACGAAACGTTATGTTAAATGACGTAAGATGTGAAAAATAATATTCAATGTACAAGTAGATCATACTTTAGTTTAATATTGGTCATGATTGTTGATTAACGTGAAAAATCGAGACTTATGATTATTTGATAAGAAATCGATTGAAAATCGATTTATATAAAACTTTGTTAACATGTATGTGAATAAATTAGAAATATATGTAAAGAAAAGTAAAAAACGTTGACTTAAGACTAAACGTATGAAATACGTTAGTATGTGATCAATGTTATGGTATACGTTGAATAAATACAATAATACGTGTAAAACGTATTAAAATTTTAAGAATATCTCTTTTGTGAGAAACGATTTCATAATTGAAATCATTTTATCGAAAGACGTTAGTATAAGTTCGACGTTTAACCTAAATGATTAAAATGAGGCCGTAGATCATAATTCGTCTCTATCGAAGTACGAGAAGTTATTAGTTAAGATATGCGATGAAACGACGTACTAATTTAGTTAAAGGATGCGGAGTATTATTATAGAAAGTTATTAAAGCTTATTAGACTTTGACGTTCTTGAAAAACGTGACCGACGTACTAAATTAGTTTTACGTAAAGGTGGGGACGGGACGTGATCGTTGGCGTGAAAGAAATCGAATTAAGAAAGTCTACGCACTGTGGACTTTACTATACTTCTCAAAGATAAAATGCTTATCAAATGATTTATTTACGAGGCTTTATTTGTAAGAAATGATGATGAAATGATTTATTTAATTATCTGCCCAAATATTTATATTTTTATGTATGTATCATATCCATGAATGTTTATGAATGTTGTTGGTTCGCTACCAACTTATGAATGAAAATCGAATTCGGATCCTATGCCGGAGGGTAAGTTTCCTGGCTAGGGTTAACGTGTACACATTAATGGTGACTGTGTGCTGAAAGGACAATTCTCGACCGGTCACAGCGACGTAGAAGGAGGCCTACTTCTACGGCGTTAATGGAAATGTTATGAGGAAATGAAAGGATATGGATCATACGTACAAGGAAAATATGTATGGCCAGAAAAATGTTTATGAAATGATGAAAATATTTCGTAAGTACAAGGCCTTTTCCAAATAAAACACTTGTGTCTTACTATGATGGGGCAGTGTAATTTAAAGTTGACAAAATGTTTTGGCATGAGTTCACTGAGTGCATTCTTGTACTCAGCCCTGCATGTAGGGATGACAATGGGTCGGATCTGGACCGGATCTGGCTAGGTTCAGATCCAGATCCAATTTTTTTTTCTTTGGTCCGGATCCGGTCCAGATCCATTGGGTCCAAAAAATTAGATCCAAATCCAGATCCATAAGATCCACAGGGTCCAAGGTCTAGACCCAGATCCATATGTTTTCGTTTCTAAAATAAATTCTAAATCAACTATAATTCACAGTAACAACATAATAATCTAAATACACAATAATACTATAATAATAATTTAGAATTTCTACAATTATCACTATATTGGAAGACGTTAGTTACAAATTTACTATAAAGTATTAAACAACAAAAAACTCGATCATCGGTGGTGTAAGTGACGCGACCCGCCACGAATATTGATTGATACATAATTGTGAGTATTTTGAAATGAAATTTGGAGCATATTTGTTTTGTGAGAATTTGAAAAAGAAAATTGAAGAGTTTTAAGTTGGGGTTATGTATTTAATTATAATATATATATATATATATATATATATATATAAAATTAAATGGATCTACGAGTCGGATCTGGACCGGATCCGGATCTCAAAAATTAAATCCCAGATCCAGATCCGAAATATGGGAGTAGGATCCGGATCCGATCCGATCCATCGGGTCCAATTTTTGAGATCCGATCCCGAAAATGGATCCGGATCCACGGATCTGGACCGGGTTCGGGATCCATTGCCATCTCTACCTGCATGTTTGTTTTTAAATGTGCAAGTTGAGCAGATGATGGATGGAGGTGTGTTGAGAAGTTGGTATCCTTTTTGTCGCTGATATGTTAGAACCTTGACTACACATCGTCATATGTGTATTCACATGTTTTTCCGCTGCAATAGAACACTAAGTTATGTTTTGAATTTGACAGTTAAATACCTTCAGATCAGTTGAACCCTTTTGTTAAGGATCTGTTGGTCTAATCTTACATGTATATTACGTGTGTCTTGTATATAATGGTTTGAAGTTTCTTTGTTTACTTGATAAATGTCTCACATGTCCGTAGTAAATTGTCTTTCATGTCTCTTGATTACTGTTTCAAGTGATAGTCCCTACTAATCCGTCATTAGTAGTAGAGGGCTGTTACAATAGTAACATTACAATATATATATTTAGATTTATACACAAATATAAAAATGAAAAAAAAAACACAAAAAAAGGAAAACAGAAAAAGAAAAGTGCGCATACAGGGGTCGAACTCCAGACCTCAGACCTAGAAGAGTTAGTCAAGCACTTGAACCAGTAGACCAGAACACATTTACTAAATATTGAAAGGTAGATTAAATATATAATGGGTATATTCGGGTACCCGAATACCCGATTCGGATACCTGAGTCGGGTATCCGGGTACCCGACATAAAATTTCGGGTCGGGGTCGGGAATGGTATTTTATGCAAAATCGAGGTCGGGTACCCGATTTTTTTAGGTATGGTACCTGACCTGTACCAAATAGCCAACCCTAGTCATAAAAAAGATAAAGATCTAGGACTTCGTCCTACACCCAGCATATGACTTAAGTCAGAGGAATTTTTTTAGTATACTTAACCGAGAGGATTAGCCAACCTGATTCAACAATTATATATTTCTAATTCAAATTAATGAAATTTGTCATTTCAGGACCTAATTAATTGATCAATCATGAAATTATATACTTATTCATAATTTGAATTATTTATAACTATTGATGAGAGACACCCATATATCTTACCCACCTAATTATGACAGCGCACGGGAGCTTTAAAATCCATGGTAGTTCTTGTAAGTTAACAGAACTAGAAAATATAATAAAACTGTCATTGTTTAGAATTTGAAACTGGTTCTTTATCCTATTTAACAATATATCGTTTTCGAATATTCTGGAATACATACCTTAGTATTCGGGATTCTGGTTTGTTTGTTTTTTCTGCAAAAGAAGTGTAAATAAAATTAATATAGTAGCAAAATGGAATCGGCAAATTAACTCGCAGATAAATATCTGGATATAAAACAAATAACTTTGCACTAAATTTTTGTTTGATTTGAAGTCAGACGACACCTCTTAGCGGCTTCTTATCTTTCAAATAATAAAATATACAATCTTGGTGATTTATATACAAGTACATTTATTAATTAGTATTACTAATTAACTAATAGTGGTCAACTTAAATATGCACGCATAGGAGTGCCTCACGTACATCGGTGTAATTTTATTTTATTTTGGTATCATGGGGACCGTAGTCGCTACCTATAATGTGCACCGCCACTGAGTAATTACTAATTAACTAATAATTGTCAACTTAAATATGCACGCATAGGAGTGCCTCACGTATATCAGTGTAATTTTTTTTTTTTGTATCATAGGGAACTCGTAATTGTTACCTACGCTGCATACTGAATAAATATCACGTTCATATGCAATAATATATCAGTGTAATTTGATGTATAAAGAAGTTAAATGTCAGTTTAAATTTTAAATTACTTTGTTATTATTAATTATATTTTGAATTATCAAAAATATTTTATTAAATTCTGAATTATTGATTTTGTATCAATTATAATACCTTTATTTTTCTGCTTCGGAAAGTTGATGTTGCTCGTCGGATTGCCCGTGTGCATTTAACAATCCGATGGGTTGTTTGTGCAATATAAGTTTTAAAAAGAAATTATTAAATACATAGTGACAATCCGACAAGCCACGTCAATATTTTGGAGCCGAAAAATGGACGGGGTCACAATGGATATAAATTCAATAGTTCAAGATTTAAAAAATATTTCTGATAATTTAAGATATAATTGACAGTATTAAAATAGTTTGAAATTTAAATTAATATTTACTCTATAAAAACGCATGCCTGCGGCATATAACTTAATATAAAAATATACTGACCTAATAAACGAAATTAAAATTAAAAAAAATATATAAATATATTTGCTAAAATATACGAACGAATATAAATTTATTTGAATTCATATTTGAATATAACTCTTTATATCCGAATACCAATTTGAAATAAACAATAACATGTCAACTTCCACACATTTTCATGGCGTGATTTTGCAATTTTAAAACAAATTTATTTATATGTTTTCTTACTTCAAAAAGAGAACCTCCCACACCTATTTATGTAATTTTCAGTTGTGTCAATAGGGAAAACTACACAAATCCCATAAAAGGTATGAACAAATACCCAATCGTTATAAAAACATGCAAAATCGGAAGATATACCCCAAATAACCTTGAAAAATATTGTCCGAGAACGAGGTGATCGAAAATGAAAAAGTGCATCAATGTTCGAATGTTGATTGGGAGTAGAATCGATCGGACGATCGGATTCGATCGATTCTTCTCACCGATCGGATCCGATCGGATTCAAAGATTGAAAACAAACGAGTTGACATAAAGCTGCGCCTGGCGAAAAGGTGCGCAAATCCTGTGGAATCTTGACTAAGTGGAATCGATCGGACCGATCGGACGATCGGATTCGATCGGATTCTTCTCTATCCGATCGGATTCCTCCCCCAATATATAACAGACACTCCCGTCACTCTCATTTCACTCCCCCTCCCGGATTCGACTCTCCCCTTCACTCTCCCTCCCGTAAATCACTCTCAACCGGTCGCTCGCTCGCTCTCTTCGCTCTCTCGGATCGGATAGCTCTGTCGCCGGAATTCTCGCACCATGGCTTCTCAGGTACGTCGCTCTCTTCGCTCTCCCCGACGGAATCCGATCGGTGTTTAAGGAATCCGACCGTCAAACGGATCGATCGGATTTCTTATTTTGGTTAGTTAGTTTAGTTATTATTTAGTTAGTTAAACGTGCTTATGCTATTATTCGAATTTATTAGTTAAACGCGTGCTTATTATCATAGTTTATTAGTTAAATCGCTTATCATAATTAAACACGCTTATCTTAGTTTATTAATTAAATCGCTTATCATAATTAACCACGCTTATCATAGTTTATCATAGTTTATTATGATTTATTAGTTAGTTAAATCGCTTATCATAATTTATTAATTTTAAACGTGCTTATCTACAAATGCAAAAGTAAATAAGACCCACACACCGCCTTAACTCGCTTATCATAATTTATTAGTTAAACGTGCTTATTTATTGATAATATCATAATTTATTAGTTAAACGTGCTTATTTATTGATAATATCATAATGTATTAATTAAACGTGCTTATTTATTAGTTAATCCTGCTACTTAATTAGCACACATCGTTTAATATGCTATTATTTATTTAATATGTTAAAATGTATATTATGATTTATTATGCTTAATTATGCTAAACGTGTTATTATGCTTTATTATATGTTTTATTTTATGATATTTATACACTTTATTGTTTTTATTGTTAGGGTTATGTTGATTATGTGAGACCGAGATGATTAATGTTGTGGTCCAAATTAGCACATATTATAGGATCAATTATTTAGATATCATTAAGACTAGATTATTGGAGATTGGTGGTGAAGAGTTCTTGGATAGTTTGCTAGTGGATGCTTGGTCATTTACTTGATGGAAGCTTTGGTGCAAAAATATCATGGCTTTGCACCACGTGATTTCCGTCGATTATGACGAATGATGGTCTAGTATGGTTTCATATGAACGGACGGAGCATTTGTTTCTTGTTCATGACTATGCACTAGTCACCGGTTTAAGTTTTGGGCTCGTCTTTCAATCTTAGTAGAAACACCGGTTGCAACGTGTTCGAGTGTTTAGAGCTTTGCTCGACCATATATCTATTGCGGACTTAGTAGGCGTTTTTCGATGGGGCGTGCATATAGATGATGCGGATGGTAGTTTATACCTCCGTCTTGCATATATTATTATGTTATACGGGATGCTATTATCTCAGAGATCCCAGTCTTGGTGGAGTCGTGGGTCCGGCATTGGTCGATGATTTGGATTTATTCTCTAGATTTCCGTGGGGTGCATTCGTATCGGTGTATGTGCTACTACTTATTTCAAATTCAACCGAAGAAGGAATACCATTTTATGGACAAGCTTGGGCATTGGTTGTTTGGTCGCTCGAGATCATACCGGTGCAAGGGGGCATTGGGAAATATGTAGACCGGTTTGCCTACCCTAGATGCTTGAGATGGAGGTTCAAGAGCAAGTCCTCAATCGATGATTTATCGATTTTGTTTGAATCTCGTGTACTACTTTTACATATCCTAAAATTTGTGTTATAATTTTTATTATAATTTTGATTAAGTCTTGTTTATTTGAATTGTATATAGGACTATCGGCATATTCGGATGATCACGGCTACGGAAGAAGAAATGGACACATGGTACGGGTATCACTCCGACACGACGAGGCGCTTGGTGTGCCCTATATGAAACCACAAAATCCGTTGAGGATGGGGAACGCTTTTCCCCACGAGCACGAGTGATTAGTGATGACGATGTGGGAATTCTCGTGCCTCGAGGTACTTCTCGCTCGCATCCGAGGGCGTGGTGCGTGACGGCATATTATTGGCGAGTCGAGCACGCCGTACATGGTATCGAGGGGCTCGATCGGAGAGCACCGTCCACGTCTCGTCGAGCGAGCGGCGAAGCGGGCCATCCTCCGACTTCTTCCTCGAGCAAGATCACCTACGACCTGGTGATCGCCGGTTCCTAGAGGACCCATCGGAGGCATGCTCGGAGGGTGACTAAGCTATCGAGGAAGCACCTTGGCGAGGTTGAGGTGCGGATGACGACGAAGTTGAAGGGTTGGTTTAAGGAGTTGATTGGTGCTTACCGTCATCGTCCTTCACGACGTACACCGACCCATTCTCCATCCGATCATCATACTCATCCGGTGGCACGACAATCGCTTGATGAGGCACGGAATCGGTGATGGCGACATGCGGGCGTGCACCGACATTCTCGTGCACGAGTTTGGTAGGGTGAGGCCATGCCATCCTATCGAGTCACCTCGTCTTCCTATCGAGCCACCTTATACTTCCTATCGCCACCACCTCCCGCTACTATCGTGAGCCACCTCCTGCCTCCTATCGTGATCCTCCGCTACTATCGAGAGCCACCTCCGCTTCTTATCGCACCACCTTCACTTCATTCATTGATATGTTTGATATTTTTAGTGATTGTGGACAAGTAAGTGTAATTTAATTAAATAATTTAAATATTTTGTGTTTATTTAAATATTTCTAAGTCAAATGATATTTTCTACGCAGATTGTGTCGATTGGGATGACCTCAGAAGTCCCGATGAGTCCACTACTATAGGAATGTCCGATTATGGACACGATGGATGACTTTAGGGATGCCCACTCGTGGATCACATCGGGATTACCAAGAGACGAGGCGAGCACTGTGGTGACACGGTTCGCACCGGAAGAGTGGCCGACAATGATTCTCATCGATGGCCCTAGCATCTCCATATGTTGTTACTGGCAAACCGCGTGAACTTGATCGGACGTTAGTACGTAACTCAATGTCTTCCTTAAAGCCCGCCTCCATGTATACGGTGATGATTTCCAGAGTGGTGGGTTCTTAGTCGATCATTTTTCATGGATATTCTTAAGCCGACCAGCTTATTATCTTCGAGACGTAAGTATTTTGAATTTCTAAGTATTGAATTTATTTTAGTTGAATTGATTGATTAATACTTATACATTCAATTGTTCTTATTGTGAGCGATTGATCATTCATGACGAAATGTAGAGTGAGGCGATCAAGCGATCTTGTATTGTCCACCATGAACAATGCAAACACGATTGTATTGGACACCGACTTCTATGTAAGTATTGATTTCCCAATAATTTACATTTATTTATTTATTGCTTTGCTCAATTCAATGTCCGATTAAATCATTTGAATGTCTCAATAGCGAATCATTCAAGTTGGTTGGGAATCTTGTTCAAGTGGTTGGAAGGTGCCGAGAGTATTATTTCCGATCAAGGGCACGACGAGTATCCACTATGACCGATTGGTCCAACATGCAACAGTGATTTTGTAATTCAATATCATGTTATATTTAAATTTTAATATATTTGTTTTAATAATTCATATATTTTGTAATAATTGTGTTATATAGGTGATTATACCTATCCTTATCGATGGACACTACGTCGTCATTATCGTATCGCTTGATTGGACGCTTGATCTATATGATTCGATATATTGGAGATTAGAAGATCATGCGAAAAGAAAACGCTACCAAAGAGATGGCTCAGATATTGCATTTATTTGGATTCGTCTTGGATGAAGGCGATTATTGGAGGTTCAACGATACGGGCATATCGAAAAAACCGTGCCACTTGAATTATCTATCCGTCACACCGCTAACCGCCTCCCAAAAGACGGCGTCGTTTGTGGTCCATATGCATGCATGTACGTTGAGCGTGTGATATCCGGATCGCCGAGTATTACTTGGGGAATACTCATATACCAAAGATATAGGAAAATTATAGTCGCTTCTATTTTTGAGTTGTGTGAAGACACTTAGATATGTAAATTTAAATATGTAATATCTTAAATTTCGCTTTATTAATATTTGTAAATTAATAACTATTTAAGATTTTAAACTCCTATAGTTGCTTCTATTTTTATTTATTTAAACTCCTAACTATTTAAGATTTTAAAAATCACTTTGTGTAATTTAGTTCATGTTTTTATACGATACATGATCACGTTTTGTACGATACGATACATTTCAAACTTCACATTTAGTACGTAAGGAAATATCCAAGTAAACCTAGTATAGTCATCAACAAAATGTATGTAATACTTGAACCCTTCAATAGACGTGGTAGAACTTGGACCCCAAAGATCCGTATGCACTAATTGAAAGGGTGAAGAAGTTTTTTTTTTATTATTATTATTATTATTATTATTATTATTATTATTATTATTATTATTATTATTATTATTATTATTATTATTATAGCACAACACAATGTATAAAATTGAATGATATAAAGAATAATAATAATAAAGGTACCAAACACAATATTTCAAATATTAAAAAAATACAACAACTTTAATTAATCGCTATGCCTTCATCTATTCGATTTGGACATTTCCTTCGTGTATGTCCCGGTTCCCTACAATGATCGCATTTCTTTGGTGCTCGGCGTCATCGCTAGACGATTCTCCCATATCGTTTGTAGGCACTCTTCTTGTAGACCTTTACCACCGGATGGAATCCGACTTGTTCTAGGTCGTCCACTGCTTTGTCACAATAGGAGGCAATACATTCGCTTGAGCTACCTCATTTGGAACCGACCACTCATTGTATTGAGGACATGATTCAACGCACCACCGTATGTCTCAATTAAAGTGTTGGTCGTAGTATGATTCGATGTAATTGTGGATGGATTCTCGGCCTCACCTGTCGATGAAAAGTATTAGTATGAGTTACATGAAAAATAAAGCGACGTGTAGTATTAGTATTAAAACTTACTTAATGGCGGCAATTGCGTGTGAACACAACATCCCGTCTTGGTTAAATTCTCGACAATCACACGATTTGAGTTGAAGATCGACCAATAAGTTCCTAACGCCAGACTGCACCCTATATTTTCCATTTGTAGATCTCGTCGTAGAGTAACGACGACTTTTGGACACCGCTACTGTAAGCTTTTTCACTGTTTCCTCAGTGAGATAGTTGTCCGACCTACGTGCTGCTGCTCGTCTATCGTTGAACCACTCCTCAATTACAAGTCGATTGCTTCCAACATTGAGCATATTGGAAGGCGCTCGCTCATAATAATCGAGAGTTAAATGACTCAGCTGCATTTGATGTTAAGAAACTAAAACGGCTCACGGGGGACTTTGAACGGGCCCATTTTTCTGGTCCAACACGGAGCAATTTTTGGTATGCTTTATCATTTATGCTTTCGATAGCAGACATAGCACGTTGGTATTGTCTGGGCTCGTATGCATAAGCAGCTTCTTGGAACATTTCCACCACAGTACCGCTACGAAATTGTTTGATCTTGTTCACTAAGTGGTAGAAGAATAAGGCGTGATGAGCTTGTGGAAATACTCTCTCGATGGCGTTAGCTATGGAAACGTGTGCGTCCGAGACAATTAAGAGGTTTCCAGTATTTCCAAATACCCGTTGGATGCGTGAGATAAACCATGACCAAGATTCATCATTCTCAATTGGTCCAACACCATATGCCAATGGGAACACTTGCTCATTGGCATCCTTCGTTACTGCAACAAATAAAATTCCCTTATTCTTTCCCTTGAGGTGAGTACCATCTACGACGATCACTGGTCTCAAACAAAAATAGAAGGGGGCAATAGATGCAGCGAGAGCAACGAACAGATGCCGGAATCGACCATCACCATCGACCTCATAATCGGTAAATGTACCGGGATTCGTCTGTTTCAACATTTGCAGATAACCTGGCAGCATTTGGAATGACTAATCATGCCGACCGTATATCAACTCAATCGATGTATGTCGGGCTCGCAACGCCATATCATAACTGATGCGGATACGAAATCATGTTTCAACTCCGCCATAATTGATTTAGGCTTCATGATTTCACCACAGCGCATTTTTCGAGCATAATCTGTTTGCAACTATCTTTGAATGAACCTTCAATGGTCCAACACAACCCAAATCACGGTGACATTTGTGTTCGATATAAACTTATAAACTTTCCAAATATTACCTCGTTGGGCAGCTCGTAACTCAAAATTACACCTCTCGTGAGTGCTTGCATTTAAATGTCGATCGTGTTGTATCCGAACGACCAACAACGTATTCGCCTCGCTCCATATGCCACACACCAACAGCAGAGATAGAGTCATCTTTGCTATAGTAATATGAATTACTACTCAATTCTCCATCCCTTGTCGGGTCCATTTCACTAGCAACAAGTGAGGTCTGCGGCGTTGAGCGGAATGACCTAACTAACCGATTAGTTAGTTCTTGACATCGGGTTGGTTGACATCTTACGGATAGGCGCTTGGATTAATCAAAGATAATAGTTTGGGAAGTCCTCCTTCTTTGAATCCATCCCGCAAAATCAATAAACGTATTATTTAAAATTGATTGTTCGGGATGGTCGTCGGAAAACATCCGAGTCGGTCTCTTGAGATCTTCGGTCTCGGTACATATTCTTCTTCGTCTTCTCCATCAACATCATCATTCTGAATAGGCGTTGTTGGCCTTGTTGTCTCCGTAGCGTGCCTTTGGGATTCAGAAAACCAATCACCAGAAAGCATACTTGGAACATCTTGTAAATATTCTTCTTGCATCTCTGTGTGGATCGAATGATTGTGCTCTCCCGGGTTTGATCCACTCGCAATATTTGTAGTGTTGTGAACTACATAAACACGTGGATATTCTTCGGACATGCACAATCGAGCAAACAGTTCATCATTGTTGGATTTGTATCTTGAAAGCGGTTTGGTTGAGCTTGTATACAATGTTTCTGTTACCACTATTACAATCTCCTATCGGTTTGAATACTTGATTGCATATATCGTGTCCCTTATCTCATATATAAGTTAGATCATACGATGTGTAGAAGATCACGAAGTCTCGTATGATTGGTCAAGCTTAATGAGATATAAAAGTTTCACACCGAGACGACTTAAGGACGAGTTGTCGGTTTAGGCTGCGGATAGATAAGAAGTGACTTGACTTAGTTGCTTGTCTATGCTGGTACGCGTCTACGGCGTATTGAAGGATCACGATGAGATGTGTTCTTCTTTCGACCGTCCATGAAGAACCAAGATCTCGGTGACTTACGATGATCTAAACCTCGATAAGGTATTAGGTGAGTATGAGTTCTTGACCATCACTTTGACTTGTTATGAGTGAGGGTTATATGTTCTAACCCAAGATTCTCCGCATCTTGGGTGGTGGCGATCTTGTATGTCACGCTAGTTATCATGTCAGTCACCGTATCCGTTTAGGATGATGACGTCCTTAAGGAGCTCAAAGGTTTATTGTACTAAACCCCGCAGGTTGAGTTAGCTCAAGTACAATAATAAGGTTGAGTGGTACTACTTAAGGAAATGTAGTTATTAATCGTTTTAAGCGAATGATTGCTATAAATGATTAATGGACGTTCGATATCTTAAATACGAGGATTCGTAATGTCTAAGTGCAAGCCCGACTCAACCCGGTAATAAAGGGTATGTCAACATTCTTTCTCTAGTGGCATGATCGAATGTTTATAAATTACTTTATGTTGCAGGTGAACATAAGATAATTAATTTATTTGAGGCCCATCTTTATTCCTTGCATTTGATCCTCGGGTTGGCCCATCCAATATAGCTACAAGAAAATCGGTCCCTATGTGCTCTCAAAGGAATGATTTTATTCTCTTTATCCCACAAGGATATTATTATATTTATGGTATGATAGATCATTTCCATATAAGATTATGGTAATAATCACGAGTGTATGGAAATAATCACGAGAGTATGGAAATAATCCTAAGATTATGGTAATATTCCATATAGGATTATGGTAATATTCCATATAGGATTATGGTAATATTCCATATAGGATTAAGGTAGTGCATTATAAATATAAGGTATGAGATAAAGTCTAGGTTAATGCTCACATTTTGTGAAGAAGATTTTCGGCCATCTCATATACATTGAGAGAGAATTTTCGAGTATTGTTGGAGAGAGCATTGGGTGATTTTCGAAGCATTCTCCATAGATCGTCCTCACTCGGCGTTGGAGATTGGGCAACCGGATACGATCCGGAAGGTCAAAGCACGAGTCCGATCCGTTCGATCCGTTCATCTCGTTCCATCGACCTCTTCGATCCAAAGGTAAACACGTGTAAACCCAACGTGTTGCGATTTAATTATATAGGCGCATGCTAGGTTTATAATCAATGTATGGTGAATTAAACACCCAAGATGGATCCTCGGGGTGAGGGTTAACATACGTTTTCCTACACTTGGTATCGAGCACGGGATCGTAATCTTGGCTCGCTGGATTAATTCACGTTTGATTATTACGTGCGTTTAATTAATTGTGATCTTCGTTCATCGTGGCTCGTTTATTGTTTTTGTTGGTTTTGTTTTACACCACGAGAAAATCCGTGGTTAGATTAGATTTTATTATGTAAATCTTATCCGTAAAAAAGAACGAAGACGAAAGAACGAAGAACGAAGCGACGGGAAAAACAGTCTCGGCGGTGATCGGGAGGTTTCATGGCGAGCCTCGCGATTCGCGGCGATCGCGAGGGCCGCGGGCGGCAGGCGGCGTTCTCGCGCGAGATCCTGGCGCTTAGCGGCGAGCTCGCGATCGCGGTACCAGCGAGGCTGCGAGCCGTCGCGAGCTAGCGGGCGGCGGCGCGTTCGCGCCGAAGCGACCAGCGGCAGCGGCGTATCGCGGTCGCGAAGTCGGCGGGCGGCGGCGTCTCGGCAAACGTTCGGCGCTCGGGGAAGGCCGCGAGCGTGCTCGGCGGTCGCGGTCGCCTTCGCGATCACAGGCAGCCAGCGAGCACGCTGCAGCGGCGCGCGCGGCGGCGCGGCGGCCGGGCTTTTCCCTGCGCGGCCCAGCACTCTTTGGGCCGACCCGGCCCAGACCCGTTTTTCCAGCCCAATCCAGTTTTTCCGGTCCGTGCCCGTGCACGCGAGGCCCATTTGTTGAATCCGGTCCGTGCCCGTGCACGCGAGGCCCGTTTTCGAAGTTTATTACTGTACTTTGTAAATCTATGTAATAGATTAGATTTAAATGTGCAGGTTTCACGATTGGGCCGCGATGAACGTTTTATTTTATTTTTATCGTTCATATGCATGTCGTGGATGTTTAAATTATGCAGTAGCATGCTATGTATGTTTATATTACGTTGACAAACCTTTAAGTGTTTTACGTAATTGGATGCGCATAGTAAGCATGCTAGGTTTATCGCGTTTATCAAGCATATTTTAGAATTCTGCGAGCATGTTTTACATGTTGAGTTCTATAGAAAAGCATGCTAGGATTACGTGATCTGCATGGACAAACCTTTTGAATAAAAAGACTAAGCAAGCAACCCGACAAATTAATTTTCAAATTAAAATGTCAAGACCTCCACTTTTGATCTCTAAACAAAGTGAGGCCTTGACTGTGAGTAAACGTCCACACGCATTGGCTTGCTTGCCTTGTTTATCATAAGTTTGTTAGATGAGATTTCTAAATAAAACATTTTAAATCTATTGAGAGTGGGAGTTTCATGTAAACGATCCACACGTGGCTTGCATGTGCGATTTTCATAAGTTCTCTAGAGATAGATATAAAATGAGATAACAAAAGAATTTGAATTGGAAGCGGTATGGTCAGAGTGAGTATACCAATTCTAAGAATTCATTTCTGCTTTGTTAAAATTGTGGTCGATGCTTAGACATCACCTCAAGTACAACTTCCATGAAGTCCTTCTTGCGATAGTGGTGTGGTCTAGTAAGGTCCAATCATTAATTTCATTTGTCATAAGGATAAGTTGACATGGATTGAAATTAAGCGACTAAAAGGTATATTTTAGTGCAGTCGGGGGTTCATGTGTAGCGATCCACACGCGTGGCTTGCATGTGGAATTCCTTGGGCGATTGGAGGTTTCAATTAATATTGTTTTATCAAAGGTTACAATATTATTATTACGAATTATTTGCGATCGTATGCTTATGTGTTTTACATTATCGTTTCGAGATATGTCTCTTCACCGATTATCAATATGCTTCGCACAAAATCCGTTATCGGTCCAAATTTTATCGAGTGGAAATGAAACATGGAATATGTTCTTATCATTGAAGAACACATGTTTGTTCTCACTACTCCTAAACCCGATGCCACTTCTTGACGCGTCGACTAATGAGCGGCGAGAATCAGCGGACTTTGGAATAAGTCAAACAATATGGCTAAATGCTATATGATGACTACGATGTCCAAAGGCTTGCGGTGCGACATCGATCGATGGTGAGACGCGATCGACATTTGGTCAAGTCTCGAGAGTAAGTTTGGGCGATCGGATCGGACGATCGCTTCCACACAATGAGAGAAATCTTGGCGTGTAAGATGGAAGAAGGAAGTTCGGTCCATGAACATGTCTCCCATGACTCGTCTCATGGATAGTCTTGATCGGTTGGGAGGAGGTATTGACGGCGGCGAAGGTCGATATCATCCTCAATACACCGCCCAAGTCTTTTGAGAACTTTCGGCGTGAATGCGATCATGAGCAAGACCGAGTTTACACTTAGTCGGTTGCTTAATGATCTCGTTCTTTGGGAAGGAGTTATGGGAAAAGGAGCACATGCTCTTGCTAGCACATCTAAGGGCCCAAAATTTTCATCGCAAAATGGAAATAGAAAAGGGTACCAAAGGTGGTAGAGGCGAGGAAATAGTGGGAGTAATGGGAGCAAGAACATGGTTGCCACGGAGGCTTGAAGAAGCCAAAGGAGAAGGCAAGTGCTTCAAGTGCGGTGGGCGGGCATTGGAAGGCCAAGTGCCCTATGCTCAAGGCTCAAGTACGCCGTTTGCTTTAATGTGAAACATGTTTAGCGACTTGTTCTACCCATTCTTGGGTAGTAGATACGGGTGCAACTGATCATGTTTGTTACACCTTGCGGGGTTCCTGCGGACAAGGGAGTCGCTTTGATGGCGAGATAACGATCTCCATGGGCAACGCGCAAAGTCGAGCTGTTGCGAGTTGGAGATGTTCTTTATGTTTTGGGACAACAGTTTTAGTTTTGAAAGGCGTTTTATATGTGCGGATTTTCGGAGGAACCTTGTTTACATTTGAAATTATTTACACATGGATATTACATTATTTTTGATAGTGGTGTTTCTATCATAAGAAATGACGGTTATCTGTGTTGGCACCTTATATAATTCGCTTTATACTATTTCGCAAAACATAATACCTATAACTATGTTGCATCTACATCAAACCCTAAAAGAGAAAGTTTTCTTAGAAGATGACTCTACTTTTCTCTCGGCATCTTAGATTAGGTCACATCAATCTAAATAGGATCCAAAGACCGGCTAAGAATGGGCGTTGGGTGATCTCACGGTTACTCCGTTCCCGATCTGCGAATCCTGTATAGAAGGTAAGATGTCGACTGGACCCTTCAAAGCGAAGGGTTATAGAGCCAAAGAAATGTTGGAGTTAGTCCATTCGACTGTGTGGACGATGTCCATACAAGCTCGTGGAGAATGCGAGTATTTTGTCACTTTCATTGACGATTACTCGAGGTGCGGATCGTATACCGCTTCACCGCAGTGCAATGCTTTGAGAAATTCAAAGAGTTTAAGGCGGAAGTGGAGCGAAGCTAGGTAAAAGTATCAAGTCATGCGTTACGATCGCGGTGGCGAATACCTCGATAACGAGTTTATGGACTATCTAGTGAAGTGTGGGATTACATCCCAACAAGACTTCACCCAAGCACACCACAAGAAAATGGTGTGTCGAGCGAAGAAATAGGACTCTTTTAGAAATGGTTAGATCTATGATGAGTTATGCTACATTGCCTATTTCGTTCGGGGTATGCCTTGGAGGCGGCATACTTGCTAAATCTAGTACCGTCCAAGTCGGTCGAAAAGACCCTTTCGAGTTGTGGTTTGGGCGCAAGCCCGGTTTAAGCCACATAAGTTGTGCAAGTTAGAGAACCACAAGTATCTCGCACCCACCGTTGCCATTGTGCTGTAGAACCTCGTCGTAGTGGGAGGGTTGTTCGTCAACCCGAGCGATTTATGTTCGTGGGTGAATCTTGGTTTAGTCCCAGCAGACGAACATGCAATAATCGACCCATGGACATACAGGGCAATACAAGATATTGATGCAAGATCATGCACACCGCTATGGACTTAGAAATGGAGTCCATAACGGCTATGGATGTATATGAAAGACACCTCTACCGGATGGCAAGGAAGCCATAGGTAGTAAGTGGATATCTGAGAGGAAGAGATTCCGATGGAGAGGTTTCGCTTTCAAAGCCGGGCTTGTGGCGAAAGGGTACACTCGGATTGAGGGCATCGATTTCGATGAGACCTTTTACTTTGTAGCAATGCTCAAGTCCATCGAATTCTTCTAGCCATAGCACCCACTCAAACCTAGAGGTTTGGCAAATGGATGTTAAAACCGCTTTTCTAAGCGGTTACCTTGAGGAAGGTAGAGACATCTATATGCACGACAACCGGAAGGTTATGTGGTAAAGGGTGAAGAGCATCTAGTATGGAAGCTTAAGAGTCCATTTATGGACTTAAGCGAACCTCCCGATCATGGAACTTCGCTTTGACGAGGTGGTAAAGTCCCATGGATTTACCCAGTTGCCTAGCGAGAGTTGTGTGTATCGGTTAGATGTCAACGGTGATGTGGTATTTCTTGCACTTTATGTAGATGACATCCTTCTAGTTGGCAACAACGTGAAGTTATCGACGTAAAGAGTTGGCTATCCGATCGGTTTCAAATGAAAGACTTAGGAGATGCGGCAGACATTCTTGGGATCAAGGTTTACCGAGATCGCAAGAAGAAAATGTTGAGCTTATCTCGGGCGCCTTACATTGATCTTGTGATTACTCGTTTAGTATCACGCACCGCCAAGAAAGGATTGCTACCTTTCGGACATGGTGTTCCTTTATCTAAAACGCATCACCTATATTCGCAAAGGAGATAGAGGAAATGAGACAAGTTCCTTACGCTTCCGCCGTAGGAAGTCTTATGTACGCAATGCTATGCACGAGGCCCGATATACGCTATGCGGTAGGCATAGTAGCTAGATATCGAGCTAACCTGGACAAGCTCATTGAATTGCGATGGCATATACTCAAGTACCGAAAAGGACTCGAGATTATAGGCTAGTTTACCATGCGAGATAGTCTAATGCCTTTGGGTTATCTGACTCGGTTTCCAAGTCGACCGTGATGAGAAAAAGTCAACCTCGGGCTATGTGTTTACCTTGGGAGGTGGAGCCGTATCTGGCGGAGTGCAAAGCGATGCATTGCGGACTCTACCATGGAAGCCGAATATGTAGCCGCCTTGAGGCTTCTAAGGAGGCTGTATGGTTCAAGAACTACCTCACGGATCTAGGTGTGGTACTGGTTTGCCCAAGAGTATCATAGTTTCTTGTGATAACTCGGTGCGATGGCAAACTCGAAGGAACCACGGACCCACAAGGAGACAAAACACGTAGAGAGAAAGTACCATGTCATACGAAATCGTTAGACGAGGTGGCGTCTCGATTGAAAAGATTGATCGACGGAAAATCTAGCGGATCCATTCACGAAGAGCCCGCAGAAAAAGTCTACGATGGACACGTTAGAGGACTTGGATTGCGCGATGGCACCCACTTAGAAAGGAAACTTTTGTATAAGTGGGAGAAGCAAAGTGATGGTTGTTTGTAATAGCTAGTAGAAAGACACATTGTATACTAAAAGTTTGCTTTAGTATAAGTGGGAGATTGTTGGATTTGTATCTTGAAAGCGGTTTGGTTGAGCTTGTATACAATGTTTCTGCTACCACTATTACAATCTCTATCCGATTTGAATACTTGATTGCATATATCGTGTCCCCTTATCTCATATATAAGTTAGATCATACGGTGTGTAGAAGATCACGTAAGTCCGTATGATTGGTCAAGCTTAATGAGATATAAAAGTTTCACACCGAGGGCGACTTAAGGACGAGTTGTCGGTTTAGTTGCGAGATAGATAAAAGTGACTTGACTTAGTTGCTTGTCTATGCCGGTGCGTCTCGGCGTATTGAAGGATCACGGTGAGATGTGTTCTTCTTTCGACCGTCGTGAAGAACCAAGATCTCGGTGACTTACGATGATCTAAACCTCGATAAGGTATTAGGTGAGTATGAGTTCTTGACCATCACTTTGACTTGTTATGAGTGAGGGTTATATGTTCTAACCCAAGATTCTCCGCATCTTGGGTGGTGGCGATCTTGTATGTCACGCTAGTTATCTCAGTCAGTCACCGTATCCGTTTAGGATGATGGCGTCCCTTAAGGAGCTCAAAGGTTTATTGTACTAAACCACTGCAGTTGAGTTAACTCAAGTACAATAATAAGGTTGAGTGGTACTACTTAAGAAATGTAGTTATTAATCGTTTTAAGCGGTCGATTGCTATAAATGATTAATGGACGTTCGATATCTTAAATACGAGGATTCGTAATGTCTAAGTGCAAGCCCGACTCAACCCGGTAATAAAGGGTAAGTCGACATTCTTTCTCTAGTGGCATGATCGAATGTTTATAAATTAATTTATGTTACGGGTGAACATAAGATAATTAATTTATTTGAGGCCCATCTTTATTCCTCGATTTGATCCCCTGGTGACCCATCCGTGCCCATAGCTACAAGAAAATCGGTCCCTATGTGCTCTCAAAGGAATGATTTTATTCTCTTTATCCCACAAGGATATTATTATATTTATGGTATATGCATAGATCCTTTCCATATAAGATTATGGTAATAATCACGAGTGTATGGAAATAATCACGAGAGTATGGAAATAATCCTAAGATTATGGTAATATTCCATATAGGATTATGGTAATATTCCATATAGGATTAAGGTAGTGCATTATAAATATAAGGTATGAGATAAAGTCTAGGTTAATGCTCACATTTTGTGAAGAAGATTTTCGCCATCTCATATACATTGAGAGAGAATTTTCGAGAGTATTGTTGGAGAGGCATTGGGTGATTTTCCAAGCATTCTCCATAGATCGTCCTCACTCGGCGTTGGAGATTGGGCAACCGGATACAGATCCGAAGGTCAAAGCACGAGTCCGATCCGTTCGATCCGTTCATCTCGTTCCATCGACCTCTTCGGATCCAAAGGTAAACACGTGTAAACCCCAACGTGTTGCGATTTAATTATATAGACGCATGCTATGTTTATAATCAATGTATGGTGAATTAAACACCCAAGATGGATCCTCGGGGCGAGGGTTAACATACGTTTTCCCTACAATCATCGGTTAACAATGATTTTATTATCCGACCATATCGAGATGTGGATAAATAAAATAATTGATAATCCGTGCTCAATTCATTAGCCGTGTCGTGATTGATATAGTATATGAAGTCGTAAAGTAAACGATCCGAATTTGGGCAATTTGTCGACACCCGCCAATATACGTACAATCACTATCAAACTCTCCACCATAATTCACAGTAATAAATTTCCAATTGTGCATCTACATAAAGAAAGAATAAATAAAAATATTAAAACAAAATTCCCAATCAAAATATACGTACATGTAAATATAGTATATTATTCTTTGGGGTTCTTTGGCGAATTACCTTTGATATTGGAAAATGATTGAATTCTCCGTGGTTTTCCTTCAAATCCGCTCTTGACTTGATAGAAAATTTTGGAAAATGAAGATATGAGATGTGAATGAATGAATGAATGAATTAACAAATTTTATAGAAGGTAAACAACAACAAATAATGGATATCCGTGTATCATTCACGTGAAATTCAGAGCTACAATGAATTGAGACTCATTATTGTACAAATTCTTGTAACAACAAGAAAATCGCACCTATTATTGTACTAAATTCGGACCTATTATATCGGTTTAGTGAATGAATTGAATGCTAAAATAATTTGAGAGAAAATTCAAAGCACTTATTGAGGAAACAATTAAAAAAAAAAAAACCGATCGGATCCGGTCGGTGTGTATTTCTCGGATTCATGCACACGAGTAATCCGATCGCATGCAAAACTAAAACGAATTGAATCCGATATTCGATCGGTTCGGTCGCATCGATCGGAATCCGATCCCGACGATCGGATTCGTCTTCCATCGAATCCGACCGAGCTCCTTTCCATTTTTAATCCGCTCGTTATTTTACGAGAAAACAAAGTCGACCATGAGGGTATATTTGTCCATACAATATAAACCTACCGATTTTGCATGTTTTTATCCCATTGGGTATATATGCATATCTCTTATGAGATCCGGGTATCGTCGTCATCCGCCTTTTCGTCGTAACTTAGCGGTTTAAAGAAGAAGAAAAACTAGTAGAGTAAAAGAATTGTGGGGTTAAGTAGCGATGCGGTAGAAATATAAAAATGCATCTCTAGTAGAGATGGCAATGGATCTGGATCGGTCCGGATCCGTGGATCGATTCATTTTTCGGGATCGGATCCTCAAAAATTGGATCCGATGGATCGAACTGATCTGGATCCTACTCCCGTATTTCGGATCCGGATGCGGGATTTAGTTTTGAGACCGGATCCACCCGGATCGCCTGATCCATTTATATTTTTATATATATTTATTTATATATATATATATATATATATATATATTATTTTATTATAATTAAATACCTAACCCCAACTAAAAACTCTTCAATTTCCTTTTTCAAATTCTCCCAAAGCAAATATGCTCCCAATTATGTATCAATCGGGATTCACGGTGGGTCGCGCCACTTATACCACCGACGATCGAGTTATTTGTTGTTTCCTACTTTATAGTAAATTTGTAATTAATGTCTTCCAATATAGTGATAATTGTAGAAATTCTAAATAATTATTATAGTATTATTGTGTATTTAGATTATTATGGTATTATTGTGAATTATAGTTGATTTAGAATTTATTTAGAAGCGAAAACATATGGATCCGGGTCTAGACCCTGGAACATGTGGATCAGGATCTAGATCTAATTTTTTTGGACCCAATGAATCTGGACCGGATCCGGACCAAAGCAAAAAAAATTGGATCTGGATCTGGACCTAACCAGATCCGATCCAGATCCGACCATTGTCATCCCTAATCTCCAGAGGTGGCAGCGAAGCGGAGCGTAAGAAAATAATCCAGCGGTTCCACCACGCACCAACCGTGGCGTGTGTGAGTGTGACGTTCAATAATTAGAGTTTTACGTGGGTGGATAAGGAATTAAGCGGTTCGGTTTCAGTTAACCGAATCGAATTTCTCCGAAAAAGTGGAATCGAAATCGAACCGTTTTAAATTTTCGATTAATCAAAACCGATCGGTTCCGACGGTTCGATTTTTGGTTAACCGAAAAACCGAATTAAAATTAATTAATAGTAAAAATAAATAAAATAATACATAAAATAAATAAAATAATAATTAAAAAACTGAAACTTATAGAAAATAAATAAATTTTTTAACAAATAATTAAAATAATTAATTAATTAATGATTAAAATAATAATTAAAAATAAAAAACGGTTATCGGTTAACCAATAACCGAAATTTTTTTCAACTCTGGAATTAAAACCGAACCGATAACCGAATTTGTCGGTTTTTGATTAACCGAATTTATCGGTTTCGGTTTGATTTCGATTCTAACCGAAAACCGTTCAGATACCTTTAGGAGTGGACGAGGGCTCAACTCAATTCAATTAAGGTGGTGTGAATTTAAGGCAATCTCGTGTCTGGGTTTACGTGTGACACTGGTTTTTCTGATTCTGTACTTCATCACATTATTTGACGTGATTGTAAAATACTACACTAAAACTTGAAATGAATTTTAATAAATTACTGTAAATAAAGAAGAAATTTCACATTTTAAATGTAAAACAATATTCAAAAAATGAAAAAAGATTTTAGTGAATGGATTAAAAAAAATAAATGTAAACTTTTAATAAACAAAAAAATTATGTGATAATTGTCACAATTAAATTATGTTATTATTGTATTGGGAAAATTTTATATTGCCTAGTTATTCAAGAGGGTGTTTGTGACTAAGCTCCAATAGCTTATAAGTTGTTTTAAGAACTTATAAGATATGGTGTATTAAGAGCTTATAAGATGTTAAAGTTTTGGATAACAAGGGTAAACATGGAAATAAGAAAATATATCTAGGTTATTTTGTAGTTTTATTATAACTTATAAGATCATTAAAAATAAGTTGGGTTTTGGGTTTTTTAATAGAGCTTATAAGCTCTTAAACTTATTTTGAAAACTTATAAACTCTCTAATAACTTAATTTGTCAAACACATTGATTGAGCTTATAAGCTCTTGAACAGCTTATAAGCTCAGCCAAACACCCCCTAACTGGATTTTGTAGAGCTTGTCCTAGGCCAGACAAGAGGCTAGATCAGGTGATCGAGTCAGGACCTAGTCAACAAGTCAATTCAGGGAAAAAGCCAAAGGAGATCATTTCCTAGAAAATCGGAACCACTAGGGCTGACGAGTAAGGCGTCCAAAAACGATAGCCGCTATCCAACCTATCTATAAATACAAGACTATTAGGACACACGACTCATCCACACTCACATTCATATTCATCTCCACACACTGATATGAGTTCTGCACTCTTTTCCGCTCTCTTTGTCCACATCCACGCTCTCTTAGGGATTATCGTTGCCGTTTGACTAGACTGAGTAACCAATCTGGCCAGATACGCTCTAATACTTCTTATCTCTTACATTAATCAATTATTATATTTATTTATAGCTTTCGTTAATTATTTTTTATCATTTGATTGAATTAAGTGTTGGGACCTCTTCCATTGACACCCCATTGATGCTCTTAGGAGGATCCTAATGTTTTCTTTGATCTCATGTTGCTAGTGTCTATCATACATGATTAACTTGACGTCTATTTCGTAATTGTTGGATATATCCATAATAATAATTAATATTTTTATGTAAGTAATGTTTATAAAAAAAATATATGAGAAATGCAACCCAAAGACGGAATACAAGATTCAAAAATTATAAAACAAACACTATTATTACACCTTTGTGGGCTACGTCCCACAAGGCTCGCATAACTCTAAAGCCATGTGCTTGAACAATGAGAGGAAGGATACCATATAGGGTCTATAGTAAAAGACATAACCCCATTCATCATGCAAAAAAGGATATTGTCAAACATATACTATCTCCATAACGTTTTAAGTGATTCGTATTTTTCTTTGGGTTGTCTCACTCTATTAACTTAATGACTCAATTTTTAATATAAAAATATCTCGAATTTCGTAAACCATATTATTTTATAGAAAAAATATAATCTTCTTTAATCTATGTGTCCAAAAGCAATGAGCCATTTAGAGTGGGACAAAAAAATACAAATAATTAAAACAGAAAATGCAATAAATAATTCAAATTTAAACATCCTACATCCCATTCCTTGTCAAATAAAAAGATGAATCTGGTTCATGGTTCTTTGAATTGATATATCATCACAAGATTCACAACATATGAAATGATATATTTTTTTAATTTTTGTTTTGAAGAAATGAAATTATATTCCTCTAAAGAACCATGTCGCAATTTTCAGTTATTAATTTGTCTTCAACAAAAAACCAAGCACATAACTCCAAACACATCCAACCCAACAAGATCAAGTTTTGCAAACCCTTATTTGTGTAGTTTGATATATATATATGTTCAAATAAGAACCATTTTTAACGTGATAACTAAGAACCACAAAATTTCGCTATGAACAAAATGAATTAACTATAGTTGATGCATCTGGTGGGAAAGTTACTGAATCCAAATATTTAATATTTTTCACCCTGGTTTGAATCCCATGAGGAACGAAAATTCTATTTTTTTAATTTTTTTGGATTCAGTAACTTTCATATTTGACTCATCAACTTTCACAACGAATTCATCATTTTTTATTTTCACGTTCTCACGATAAAAATGGTTCTCATGTTAACCCTTATATATATATATATATATATATATATATATATATATATGGAGTGGATCAAATAAGAACTCCAATTTTTTTGAGAAATAAGAACTAATGTGGTCCGTTCATTTTTATAATCTAACGGTCAAGATTAACTATAAATAGTTTATTATTCTCATATTTTAATGATAACCGTTTAGCCCTAAAATCAAGGGATTTTATATATTGATTTTCGTAATTATTCTCAAATGCACAACTACTACGATTACATGCACAACACCATTAATTACATGAACATAACAATGAATTGGAATGAATAGCATGCACAAGAACTACGATTATATGAACAACAACATGAATTATATGAACAACGAAAAATAGAATGTGAAATATCCAAATAACGAAATTTAGGAATTTGACTATTTTTATTATTAAATAATTATGAGTCATCCGATCTTATTTAATCTAACGGTGGTTATTGGTTCTTAGTTCTTGTCTAAGAGGTGGTTCTCTCTATAACCAACTCATATATATATATATATATATATATATATATATATCGAGAGAGATGTTCAGATAAGAACTATTTTTAATGGGAGAACTAAGAATCACAAAAATTCACGTAAACAAAATAAATTTGCTATAATTGTTAATGCATCCGCTCTGAAAATTACTAAATCAAAATATTCATAATTTTCACCCAGGGTTTGAATCTCACGAGTAGCGAAAATTCTATTTTTTTGAATTAAGTAATTTTTTCAGCGGATTCATCAACTTTCATTCAAAATTTATCATTTTTTTGTTCCCGCGTTCAAATGATAAAAATAGTTCTCATATTATATATATATATAGTTGAGTTCCCGTAGTACCCGGTCCCCAGATAGTATGTAGTACCCAATCTAGACCACACATTTTGAACACATGGACGTATCAAAATTTGACACGTGGAAGCCTATTTTTCGCTCAGGGGCAAAATGGAAAGGTGCTCGTGGTATTGGTGCCCGCTCTGCCTAGAGAGTCCATGAGCATTGGGTATCCACGGCGCTGGGTTTGGGCGCCAGATTCTTAATAACATGACACTGCATTCAAAACAACATGACACTGCATTCAAAATAACATGACATCGCATCGCACCCAACCGACGCGGAGTGCGGCCGGCCGGGTGTCTTGGTCGGTATAGGCGTTGGGTGCGCTTGACCGGGGGTTTGGGAAAAGCCACAACAAAACATAAATAATGCATATGAAATAACATAACACTGCATTTAAAATAACAAAACACTGCATTTAAAATAACATAACACTGCATTGCACCCAACCGACGCTGGGTGCGTGTGAACGAGCGCTAGATGCGCGCAAGCGAGCGAGCGCTGAGAGTGCGTTTCAACATGCATTAAAATTGAAACTCAGATGCATATTTGTGTTCAAGTGAATGCATTTTTTTGTTCATTTGAATGCATAGTTCAGTTAAACTATATGCATGGTTTATTTTCGAAATCACATAACAAATCAAATTACTATTCTATCCTTACTACCACAAATTTGTTGGATTTGTATACTGAAAACAGTTTGGTTGAGCTTGTATACAATGTTTCCTGTTACCACTATTACAATCTCCTATCTGATTTGAATACTTGATTGCATATATCTGTGTCCCCTTATCTCATATATAAGTTAGATCATACGATTGTGTAGAAGATCACGAAGTCACGTATGATTGGTCAAGCTTAATGAGATATAAAAGTTTCACAAATGAGGCGACTTAAGGACGAGTTGTCGGTTTGAGGCCGCAGATAGATAAGAAGTGACTTGACTTAGTTGTTTGTCTGCCTTTGACGCGTCTACGGCGTATTGAAGGATCACGGTGAGATGTGTTCTTCTTCGACCGTCGTGAAGAACCAAGATCTCGGTGACTTACGATGATCTAAACCTCGATAAGGTATTAGGTGAGTATGAGTTCTTGACCATCACTTTGACTTGTTATGAGTGAGGGTTATATGTTCTAACCAAGATTCTCCGCATCTTGGGTGGTGGCGATCTTGTATGTCACGCTAGTTATCTCAGTCAGTCACCGTATCCGTTAAGGATGATGGCGTCCCTAAGGAGCTCAAAGGTTTATTGTACTAAACCCTGCGGTTGAGTTAGCTCAAGTACAATAATAAGGTTGAGTGGTACTACTTAAGGAAATGAAGTTATGTCGTTTTAAGCGATCGATTCTTGTAAATGATTAATGGACGTTCGATATCTTAAATACGGGATTCGTAATGTCTAAGTGCAAGCCCGACTCAACTTCGTTATAAAGGGTAAGTCGACATTCTTTCTCTAGTGGCATGATCGAATGTTTATAAATTAATTTATGTTACGGTTTGAACATAAGATAATTAATTTATTTGAGGTCCATCTTTATTCCTTGCATTTGATCCTCGGTGGCCCGTCGGGCCCGTAGCCAAGGAAAATCGGCCCCTCATGCTCCCAATGGCAAGATTTTATTCTCTTTATCCCACAAGGATATAATTATATTTATGGTATATGCATAGATCCTTTCCATATAAGATTATGGTAATAATCACGAGAGTATGGAAATAATCACGAGAGTATGGAAATAATCCTAAGATTATGGTAATATTCCATATAGGATTTTGGTAATTTCCATATAGGATTATGGTAATTTCCATATGGGATTAAGGTAGTGCATTATAAATATAAGGTATGAGATAAAGTCTAGGTTAATGCTCACATTTAACCTACAATTTTCGAAATTCCTAAGAAAATATAGGAGAGATTTTAGAATTTTGAGAGAGCTTAGGGTGATTTTCGAAGCATTCTCCATAGATCGTCCTCACTCGGCGTTGGAGATTGGGCAGCCGGATACAGTCCGTAAGGTCAAAGCACGAGTCCGATCCGTTCGATCCTTTCATCTCGTTCCATCGACCTCTTCGATCGAAAGGTAAACACGTGAAAACCCTAACGTGTTGCGATTTAATTATATAGACGCATGCTAGGTTTATAATCAATGTATGGTGAATTAAACACCCAAGATGGATCCTCGGGACGAGGGTTAATAAATGTTTTCCCTACAAAATTAACGTGTAAAACTTTTAAAAATCAGGCGTGAATCTCAACCACACGATTAATAGGATGGATGGATGAGATTAAGTACTACATATTATCTGGGGCTCGGGTACTATTTGATCCCTCATATATATATATATATATATAAACCTAAAATCAATGTATTTTTAGTACAAAGTTAGTACACTTTATGTATAAAGTTATCTGAACTATAAAATATGAATAGTGTTGTCTTTTACTATAATTCAAAGATGCATTAATTTTTTATACGTAAATTGCATTAACTTTATCGTAAAGTACATTAATTTTTAAGTTTTTATGAAAAAATAGATTTTTATTATAATTCAATATTTTATATATACATATATATTAAGAGGTGGAATTTTTTTTCTCTATCCATAGATAAAAAACAAGAAATAATGGTTATAGCTGGCAAAAGTAATGGGTCGGGCCGACTCGAGTTAGACCTAACGGGCTTTTACACTTTTCAGATAGGGTCGGGCTGGACCCATAATTTTTTGGGTCTAATCTGAAGTCCAACAAGCCCTGGGCGGGCTGTCAGACGGATGGGTTTTTTTAACTCATTTTTTTTAATTTTTTAATATATAAAATTAATATATTTAATAATAAAAATTAAATAATTATATAAAATATATTTAATATTGTTAAATAATTATATAACCTATTTATATAATTAAGATAATTTATAAAATAATAATTTAAGATAATTGATAGGTGATGTCAGTGAGCTTTCGTAGGTTTGAAAAAAATGGTTCAAACTCAAACACTAAACAAATAAATAAAAAGAAAAAATAAAAAAAGAATAATAAAACAAAAAAAAAAACAAAAAGAATAATAAAACAAAAAAAAAACAAAAAAGAATAATAAATAATAAAATGTAATTATTGGGGATTGGATAGAAGTCTCTCATAAGATAATAACATGCGACCACTACACCACAAAACCTTCTTCGTTAAATAATATTCCCTTCATCTCATTCAAGACGGTCAATTTCTTTTCGGTACAGTTATTTAGGATAATAATATAAAATGATTAAAGTGATAAAAAGTAGATAAGTCAACAATTTTTGAAGAGATAATTATTTCCTAAGAAGGAATCAGACCATCTTGGATGTGACGAGTTCAAAGGAATACGCCATCTGTATTAGATGACGGAGAAATAATATAAGTATGATCGAAGCCCGGGTTTTTTTGGATCGAAGCTCAATAAACACGGGGTTTTACGGATGGATTTTTCATGTTCGATTTATTCGGATCTTTAATTTTGAAATCCAAACCAACCTAAATTTTAGGTATCCCGGGTGGACCAGTCTCATTTTGATGGCTTTAATAATGGTATTTATGGGGGCTGGCAGTTCAGGTCATGTATTATGTAGTGGCGTCCTTTGTGTTTTAATTGATAGTGAATTCAATTCTAATTTCGGCCGACATTGAAACTTGGCCCCGACAAAGTCGCAGGTGACAATGTGGCCTTCAAAACAATTTTTAGTTTTTAGTTTGCATTTTTTTCCTCCTTCAAAAATGTTGCGAATGATTCTCATGCTTATGCTGTACAATAGATTTTGATACGTGCAAGTTGCCGTCTGAGTGTAAGCGAATTGAATAGTCTCGAACTCAAATTTTATTTATTATTAAGTTAATTATTGACTTCATTTATACATGTTTGGAGGCTTACGATGTCATTCAGGCTTCAGCCAAAAGGTTTCATATTTAAAATTAAATTGTTTTATTTTGAAAATAAATAATTTTATCTTCAATAACATATTTATGATCTACTTATAATAAATAAAGTAAAAGAGATTTAATTATTAATCATAGCATAGAAATACAAATTTTATCTAGTTAAAAATTATATTATCAAGTGAAATCACCCAATGTGTTTGCTTACGAGATAACAAATCTACTACTGTCAAACTTAAACTTGGTTCGTTTATCTTATAAGAATCACTAAATAAGCTCGGTCGATCTTTTATTGAATTGAGATTCGAATAGTTTGTTTCATTTAGGGGGCTTTATTTTTAGGGCTAATATCTTAAAATACCTCTTTTCTTTAGATACATACCTCTTATACCCCACATCCTTAAGTTGATACTAAAACTACCCAAGGGACATTTCTACCCCTCAAGTCATGTCCAAAAAATTGCTATGTGTTTTCTTATTTTGCTATGGACAAATTAGCCTTCATATAGCATTTTACTCCTTGCCATTAGAAATCTCATGGATAATACATGATGTATATAGGCTGGAAACCTTTCTCGTGCCAATGCTAACTTTGTTAGTAGATCTGGAAGGTGTAACAACGCCACGTACAAGTTAATTATCCGAAGATTTTGATTGCAGATCCGACGCTTCTAAAATGGTATCAGAGCCTTAGGTTTATTGAGGAATTATTTAATATTTAGCATGTTATGTGTTATCCTAACGGAGGAGACTCCCAATTAAAAATGAATCCGGACGCTTGTCCGAGATGCGAAGCATACAGGTATGCTTTCCAAGATTTGGAAAGTACTCATAGAGACTTAAACCGACAACTCAGGTTTTTTGAAAGAACTTTTGAACATAGGGTTCAAAATGAATACCCACAAGAACTCATCCAGACATTTCAGAATGATATCCGGATGACGGAAGAGAGGCTCATTCTCAATGACTATCTTCAAGAAGCATTGAGAATTTTTTAGTGAAGGACCCATCCATCACAGGATTGATGGAGACAAAAAACAAAGGAGCAACATCCCCTCCTAGTTACAAGGAGATTTCACCGGATTCCTCAAATTCGGCGGAATTAAGGGAGATCCAGAAGACAGTGCAATACTATGGCAACTGTCTATATGGCGTTCCACAAGAACTCAGCATGATATTTATGCAGCAAGAGGAGATTCTTACCACAGTGTGGAGTATTCAAAAGAAGATTGAAGGCCTCGAACGAGAAGCAGGCCCGAAACTTGTCAAGAAACCCCCGGGTGGAATCAAGCTCAAGCCCATTGGGATGGGCGAGGACAAAGCTCGCAACGAGAGAATTATCCAACTCTCTAGATCACGAACAATCTTGAGAGGATTGGATTGAATGAGTTGTAGGAGTTAGCAGAGTCATTTTCTAACCTCAATATGGTGGACCTGAAGATGAACCAGGTGCCAAAGACGGAACCACCAATTCCACCACAAGGGACGCCAGGAGTTGACCCTATGGGATCAAGTGGTCAATATGAGTATAGCCAGGACCGATGCGAGAATTTGCAGTGAGTAATGCTTTAATCGGCAAGAGAAAGAAAAAGGAGGCAAAGAATGAAGGGTACCTGATCGCTCACTTTTCTAACAAGAAAAACGGGCAAGTATAAGGTAAGTCGAGTATCGTATCCACAGGGATTGCAATCCGAAAACAAAGAAGCTAATTCAACGAAACTTCATCATTATCCAAGAACAGATTTGGTTTATCAGGTTTATGGCTTCAGATAATTAAGTCCAAAGCAAAGGTAACAACTTGAAAATAAACTAAAGCAATAAATACTCAAAGAGATAACTATAGAGAAAGACTAACCCTAGGGATGCATTAATCCTATCCACAACGATGTTTATCCCGCTTATTATTAACCGCTTTAATCCGAGATAAGATGGAAGATCACATATGTAGCCAACAACTTGATTCGACAATTGTGACAGTTGATTACTAATTTTCCCTATTATCTTTATTCGCCTCTAGAGGAAAATAAGCAACTCGAAAAGGATCACAAAGAAAATGCTTCCTACGAATGTTCCTATCTCGATTCACTCTCAAGTTTATCCGTATCATGCATTCAAGATCGATTGACGATTAAAATCATTACGTAATTAGCGGCAACTATGATATGCATCAAGATTGAGCAATCAACACATATAAATAAGCACCAAGAATCATGAATCAATGCCGGAAGGTAAATAACAATAGCGGGAATCACAACATATAGGATAGAATCATGCAAACCCTAGGATTAGAACAGAAATTTAGCTAGACATAAATAACGAAATAAAATACGAAATAATCATAAAAACAGAAATTAAATAGATAAAACCCGTAGGGAAACGTCTGAAGAACAATGGTTGGGTTCGTATCCAAACCCAACGAAAAACGGGAAAACAATGGAATTTGTTCAGACAAAAGCGTTCCAAAGCGTCGACAATGCGTAGAACTAAAGTAGAACAATGAAAAACTAAAGCTAGAATGAATCTAAATCAAAGCTAGAGTGTAAAAGAAGGAAAAATAATGAAAAACTGGACAAAAACGTGTAAAATAGGTCTGGGGAAGGTTGGGGGCGCGGGAGCAAGCTTGGGGATATATATAGGTGCAGAAAAACCCTAATTTTGTGCCCAGCCGCCTCGCCCGGCCGCGAGCTCGGTCGCGAGGTTCTGGGCGTTCTGGGCAATTTCTCGCGGCCATCCTCACGCCCGCGAGGGTGGTCGCTAGCTCCTGCGTGACTTCGCTGTTTCGCTCCGTTCTCTCGCGTCCGAACTCCGAATTGCAATCCGTTTGCGCCTATGGACTCCTATCGAGATGCTCTTTAACATTGTAAAATTTTTACATCCATATTTTTTATATCCAATTCATCATCTTTGGTTACATCTTTACCTTGTGCATCGATTATCACCTGAAAAGCCTACAAAACACCAAAGAAGAACCCCAAGAGTAGTATCTTCCAAAAATATCTAAAAGCATTGAGATCCAAGACATAAACGCACTTTATTGATCTAAAATCATCTTTAAATACCAACAATAAACGTGTAAAATGTGCGTTTATCAAACCCCCCAAACTTAAAGCATTGTTTGTCCTCAAACAAAACAAAACAGAAAGAAAGACAAGATACAAGGACAGATCAACGAGCGTCAGCAAAGATGATTAACACAATTAGGCCTCAGAAATATCTCAAAGCTCAAAAACATTAGCGCACACGACGACATAAGTCAACTCGACAATGTACAAACATTGAAAGCAAAAATCTCATTCAATTCCACCCTCACAATGGCATGTGTGTAATATATAGAGTACACTCAACTCATAAAGAAATAAAGAACGTGTATGCACTCAAAAATCAATGCAATGCAAAATCTCACCATAGGCTTGCCATTTCTCTAATATCTCCACCACATCAAATGCGTTCAAATTAGGATCAAAAAGGGCTTTTCATAGGTTGTAATGTAGGCACATTGATTAAGGTAGGATAATATATGGCTAAGTGACTCAAATATATTCCAAGCACCTCCATTTATATAATCAACTCATATGGACTTTGTTCATTTCCCCTTTTCTTTCCAACATGATAATTCAATCATTTGCACAACTCATGGTACCATATACTATGATAATTGACTTCCTTTATGCTCACATTTTATGCTAAATTTTTCTTTTCTTGGCTTTGTAATAGAGCATATAGGGTCTATTCTTTTTCACACGGGTACCATTCTTTTCCTTTTACCCCAACTTAGAATATCAAAACAAATTTTTCTCCCATTTGATTCCCATATCCATCCTCACCTCCTATCATCCGGTTAATCGAAAGAATAAGGTCTAATAAAGGCTCAAAGAAGGCGATAAGCGGTGTATATCATTGGAGCTAGTGTTTGGGTAAATATGTGGTTTAACAAAGATGGCCTTTATCCTTTCCATATTCAAAACACATATTGCGACCTCGACACGTAAAAAGCGGCAAGTTCTAGAAGATAATTACATGCACGATATCACACGGATAAAAGAAAGCGTAACAAGATGTGTATACAGAAGCTCAAGTCTCACGGTTTTAGCAAATGGTTAAAAACAACAAGCTAAGCAATCTCAAGTTATCCATGCGTCATTTTCCAACATATCATGTGCACTATCAAATATTTAACAGAAAATTTCTATCATCATTTGCTATATGGATTAACACATTTCACTTCAACTCGTTGATCGACCGACACAACAAAAACACAAAAGACACGACAAAAGCCCCAACATATAAAAACTTAACAAAACAACGCAAAACATAAAAATGAATCTCAACCACATCACACTCGACCATTCCTCCCCCCCCCCCAAACTTATTGTCAACAGTATGCAATGGAGGCAATAAGGTTTGTAGAAGAGAGTGATTGGGAGAGACCGTACCTCATATGTCGCGCTACTCCGACGGTGGATAGAATCCTCGCCATTGATGATATACCTTGGGACTAAAAACAAACAAACACGACACGACACAACAAATAAAACAAGAAAAACAAAACGAAAAAACAAAAAGCATGTAAAATGTTGGGTTACCTCCCAACCAGTGCTGGATTTATCGTCGCTAGCTCGACGTTACCTCTTATCAATCGGGCGATTTGGCAACTGTGGTCTTTCCAAACTTTTTCTTGCCCTTGTACTTAGCATTGACAACAGACCACCAATTGGCATAAGAATGGCTTCCACTGAACTTGAACGAATCTCTCAGATTTTTATGCCGAGTCCACTTCTTCCTTGCAGCATGCTCGTCGACTGGTCGGTTGCCCTTCAAGTGCGAGACTTGACTAGCGATGTGATAGTGATCGAATAGCAATTTTCGGGCTCACGAGTGTCATGTTGCTTGATGGCGTCATATATTGAAATCTTTAGCTCCTCATCATTGACACGAAACGTGAGGTCACCTTCCTCAAGCACATCAATCAAAGCACGACCGGTTGCTAGAAAAGGTCTACCAAGATTAGTGGTTGATGCTTGAATTCGGGTATGTCTAATATAACAAAATCAGTGAGGAAAGACAAAGTCCCGAATTCTTACCAACACATCTTCAACAATCCCTTAGGGTATGTGACCGACACATCGACTATCATCAATGAGATCTTTGTTGGCTTCATCTTCCTAGCTCGGCGGTTGAATACATTCAGTGACATCAGTTGATGCTTGCTCCCAAATCGCACAACACGTTGGGAATGTGTGCTCGGCAATCTCGACTCCGGTGTGAAGCTCCCGGATCTTTCGCTTGAGGCAACTTCCGTTGTAAGATGGCACCGCATTCTTGAGATAGGTTAATTTTTCAAATTTACCCAATTTTTTTTGCTTGCTAATGCATCTTCGAAACTTCACATATCCGGCATGTTTGGAGCGCTTCAAAGAGAGTAGATTGATATTCACTTTACGAAATATCTCTTTGAATCGGGTGAACTCCTCGTCATATTTCAACTTAGCTAGTCGACTTGGAAACGGAACCGAATGGGTATATGTAGGATATTTCGTCCTTTGGGTGTTCCTCGCGATCGCCCCGCAATTGCGAGTCACGGTCGCTAGGGACTACTTGCCACTCGGCGCTCTTCCTCGCGTCTGGGCGGCGGGCGCGAGCTCATCCTCTCGGCTCTGCACGGTCTCGCGCGCACGGCTTGCGGTCGCGAGCTCGGTCGCGTGGTGCTTTCCTTTCGCGGCGCGGGGTCGCCGCGTGTTCCTCGACCGCCAGAATGTGTGATGTCTCGCGGCCGGGCTCATGGTCGCGAGTGCTCCTCCGTCGCTCCTTCTTCGTCCGGGTGGGTCGTCGATACGCTCCACTTAACTTGGGATAGCAAAACACCGATTCTTAGGGTTCACTTCAGTATTACTCGAAAATTGGCCCGTCTTTGGCTTTGCATTACATTGTGCGACTATCGGATCGATCCGTTCTCCGGCATCTTCAAGTGTTTGCCCATGGCTGTCATGGTGGATTCGGATCGCAACTTTCGAGTAGTGCTCTTGATGAGCGAGTTACACCGTGTGGCCATCGATTACGATTCATCGTCATTTGTTGGTTGCTCACAACCAACTGCTGCATCAACTCATCTAAACCCCGCTTCTTCGGCTCTTGAATCATACCATTCTGCACAGCGAAGCCTGCTAGAGGTTGTTGGAAGTTATTGGGGTTGGCATACGACAGATTAGGATGATTCCTGTTGTTCGGATAGTATGCATGATTTCTCCCATGATTCTTCTGATTGATAAAATTTACATCCTCTGTCTCGATCTGGCTCTTCAAAAGAGTGAACTTCTTCATAAGATCGTCGTATCTTGAGTCACTCTCAACAGCAGCTGCTTTAACCACAGTGTTCTCTCCATTGGCCATTGGTAACTATTAGCCGCCATCTCTTCTATGATCGGGTGGCCTCCTCTACTCGGCGATTCGATGAAGACCTCCTTGATGCATCTACAATGCTTCTCGTGTGCGATGTCACCGCTATAGAGCTGTGTGATCTGCGCCCTCTAGAAAATCCGTGTTGAGGCATTTTCTCAATAAGCCCCGAATCTCTCCCATGCCTCGAATAACGACTGCGTCCTTGTTGGCAAAAGTGAGAGATCTCGGATATGATCTTCGTGCTTTGGTGGCGGAAAGTATTTGAAAGGAACTTCGCAAAGTTTCCCCATGCCTATCCCGCTCGTCCGACTCTTGAACGATCTTTGTCTGGCTCACAGAGAGAATCCGAACATACGATCCGGATTGAGTCTTGTGGCACCCCATTCTCGCTTGATGGTGTCACATATATCGAGAATGTCTCGGTGAGCATTCGGTCCTCGACCACTCCTCCTCCGAACCGCCTTTCTCCTTGCACCATCTTGATCGGGTACGGCTTTAATTGAAATTGTTCGTGTCCACGCACGGGCCCCATCCTCCTCCTTGGAATTATTCATGGGAGGTCGGTACATGTAGTTCGTGAGGTCTCGTCTCGGGGTAGGGACAGGAGTCCCATATTCGCCATCTGCCGCGCATCTCTGAAATCGGCTAGCATGCGTCAGCCTTGCTCGGGAGGAATGCCCTGATTACGTGGATTGGGCGCCATTTACGCCCTTCTTCTTTCTCGTCTTTTCCTCCTTTGAGAATTTTTGATTTACGGGTCTAAGTGTTGTTCGGAGGTCCACAGGACCTTGTGAACATAAACTACACAGAAAAAGAAGGAAAATCGGCTCAATAAAACAAAAATAAAATAAAAATACAACTTGAATTAATAATTCCAAATCGTGAAATTATTCCTATGTGATCTTAACAATCCCGACAGCGCCAAAATTTGATCGTTCACTTTTCTAACACGAAAAACGCGCAAGTATAAGGTAAGTCGAGTATCGTATCCACAGGGATTGCAATCCGAAAACACAGAAGCTAATTCAACGAAACTTCATCATTATCCAAGAACATATTTGGTTTATCGGGGTTTATGGCTTGGATAATTAAATCCAAAGCAAAGGTAACAACTTGAAAATAAACTAAAGCAATAAATACTCGAAGAGATAACTATAGAAAAGACTAACCCTAGGGATGCATTAATCTTATCCACAACGATGTTTATCACCTTATTATTAACCGCTTTAATCCGCACAAGATGGAAGATCACATATGTAGCCAACAACTTGATTCGACAATTTTGTGATTGATTACTAATTTTCCTATTACATTACGTCTCTAGAGGAAAATAAGCAACTCCAAAATGATCACAAAGAAAATGCTTCCTACGAATGTTCCTATCTCGCCATGACTCAAGACTTATCCGTATCATGCATTCAAGATCGATTGGCGATTAAAGCATTACGTAATTAACTGGCAACTATGATATGCATCAAGATTGATTAGAAATCAACACATATAAATAAGCACCAAGAATCATGAATCAATGCCTGGAAGGTAAATAACAATAGCAGGAATCACAACATATAGGATAGAATCATGCAAACCCTAGGATTAGAACAAAAATTTAGCTAGATATAAATAACGAAATAAAATACGAAATAATCATAAAAATAGAAATTAAATAGATAAAACCCGTAGGGAAACGTCTGAAGAACAATGGTTGGGTTCGTATCCAAACCCAACGGAAAACGGGAAAACGATGGAATTTGTTCGGACAAAAGCGTTCCAAAGCGTCAACAATGCGTAGAACTAAAGTAGAACAATGAAAAACTAAAGCTAGAATGAATCTAAATCAAAGCTAGAGTGTAAAAGAAGGAAAAATAATGAAAACTTGACAAAAAACGTAAAATAGGTGCAGGGAAGGTTGGGGGCGCGGAGCAAGCTTGGGGATATATATAGGTGCAGAAAAACCCTAATTTTTTGCCCAGCCGCCTCGCCCGGCCGTGAGCTCGGTCGCGAGGTTCTGGGCGTTCTGGGCAATTTCTCGCGGCCATCCTCGCGACCGCGAGGGTGGTCGTTAGCTCTCGCGACTTATTTGTTTAGCTCCGTTCTCTCGCGTTCGAACTCCGGATTGTAATCCGTTTGCGCCTATAGACTCCTATCGAGATGCTCTTTAACATTGTAAACTTTTCACATCCATATTTCTTATATCCATTTCATCATCTTTTGTTACATCTTTACCTTGTGCATCGATTATCACCTGAAAAGCCTACAAAACACCAAAGAAGAACCCCAAGAGTAGTATCTTCCAAAAATATATAAAAGCATTGAGATCCAAGACATAAACGCACTTTATTGATCTAAAATCATCTTTAAATACCAACAATAAACGTGTAAAATGCACGTTTATCAGTACCCCAGTTGGAAGAGCCACCTTGGAGCCTATCCATCCCTATGGATTGACACTCGACATTGATGAAGTTGAATTCAATGATCGAGAAAATATCATAGATGAATGGGCATCATCAATGGTTGTTACAGCTGCAACATTGGAACTTGACGCCGTCAACATGGTCAAGATCCTCGAAGGAAGTTTAGCGGTTGTTAAACAATCACCGGAATATTGCCCGGAAGAAAGGAAGAAAGCGTCTTCGACGTTCAACTTCGTGGAGGGCCTTGATTAAAGGCATGGCCGATACATTCAAAGTTCATTTCCTCGGAGATGGATATTTCAACGACTATAATGACGAGAAGAAAAGAAATATTTGATGGCTTTGTACATTCTAAAATTGATGGTTTTAGAGAAAAATCGCTCAACAAATTTCTTGACTATTTATAAAGTATCAACATCTCAAAGACAATCAACGAAGATGTTGCGAAGGAGCTGTTTTTCCCGAAGTTCCCTAGTCCATGGAGGAAATGCTCATCGTGGATTACCAAGCGGAGGTCATGTGGGCGGTGTTTCTAGAAGGATGTCTTATGTCCACAAGAAGTCGTTGGAATGGTGTCAGCGCAACCACTCAAAAGAATCTCAAGAAATTGAGAAAGATCAGCGGATCGACTCCGTTGATCTCGTGATATGCTGATCTTCCAACGAAAATCGGAGGAGAATATTTATATCAATCCGGGAGGAAGAAGAACATGTTTCAACCCCACAACAAGGGAATGAGAGAAAGAAAGAGTTCTTGGAGGCCAAGGCGATGTGGTCATGACAGAAGGCGGATATTACAAATCGGACAAAGGAAATGGTCCAACAAGGAGACGGTATCAAGCTCAGGGATCTAGTTCTCGCGAGCAACCACCGACGAAGAAAACTTTACGACGAGCTCACACTAGAGATAATGAAAGTTTCAAAGATTGCAACTGCTGAACATGCGGTGCAAATGGGCATATCTTAACAAATTGCCCACAGAACGAGCAAAGAGGAATACGGAGATTCGAGTCTACACCAGACATCGAAGATGCCGTATACTATCAAGAATTGATACAAGTATATCAGTTCGAAGATATACCCTCAGATGAGAGTATATATGAACAAGAAGAAATCTTGACGGAGAAGGCGAAATGATGAGTCTTGAAATCGAGATCCGATCGGAAGGGGCGCGCCATCGTGAGCGTCGTGATGAGCTAGGTCATACTAGCTGAACCATCATGTCACAGAAGATGCTGAACAGGATCATGAATAAAACCCTGAATTTACAAAAGTATCAGGGGTTTTCAATTGAAAGAAAGATAGACCATGTTCTGAGGAACCTGAGTCTAGTCAAAAGGAAGCACAATGTGGTATACGGAGTTACCAATAGAGAGATATCGCTTCCATCCCAATTTACTGGGAATCAAGTAGAGATGCAACTGATACCAGCCAGAGATATCAGGGAAGATCTTCAAAGTATGAAGCCAGAAATAACTAATACGATGGAATGGATTCATATTGGAGCAATTCAGTTGG
Source organism: Salvia rosmarinus (assembly GCA_036937905.1). NCBI lineage: Eukaryota > Viridiplantae > Streptophyta > Magnoliopsida > Lamiales > Lamiaceae > Salvia > Salvia rosmarinus. The sequence continues at coordinate 10,577,625 of CM072816.1, forward strand.
TGATAAAATCATCACTCTATCTGGGTACAGATTCACCAATTGATATCGCGATCTGCGATAAGAGAATACGTAGTCATGCCGATTCTGTAAGGGGAACCATCTCAGGGAATCTATGTGGTAAAAATATTATAGCAATCTTCTACCCGAAGATTTCTTATAATATCAAAGATTCCGGATTCAGCAGAGCCCTGACTCTTTATCAGGACTTTAAGAAAACAGAGTTGATGGATGATGGGAACAGACCTTATTCCATCACTTATCGGTGTCTTATGCTCTATCAAACTCCCATTATCAGAGTTATATTTGGGAAGGAGTTTATCGAGATACGGATATCTTGAGAAGGTAGCAAGAGCTAGTCATTTGTCACGATCGGTGGAAATTCCACCACTAAGAGAAACAAATATCCAAATCGGTAACAAGCGATACTTGATTATGGCGAGAGTCAAAGATTTGGAGCCCCAAGGTTATCATTCCAAGGAGATAGAGTTATCTCTCAACCATATGAAAGAAGTTTTTCTCAATTGTATGAAAGGAGAGCTATCAGAGACGTTCAACAGCAGGCGATCAAAGTGTCAACCAAGATTGGATATCCTCAAGGATGGCGAGAAATTGCCATAAGATTTGACACTGCAGACGAAGAAATATACGTTCCTTGCACGGTGTTATGTGATCTAAAGAATTCGAGGTCCAACGTCTATGAAGGAATCCTTGATTTCGGAGGCTTTCAAATGACCATCACAGGGAAGGCCGGCCGAGAAATGGAGGTCCTAATTTTAGGACGCAAATTCCTCGATAGGTGCAAACCATGAGGAATAACAACTGAAGGAATGGAAGTGACAATTAGCGGGAGAAAACTGCTGATTGAATGACAAGTTCATTCTCAATATACATCTCAATCGGGGTGTTATACGAGAAGTACAAAGCAGAGTATTTCGTTGCCTATGTCGATTCAAAGCGAGAATCACGCACCAAGAAATGAGTTTTCCCGACAGAAGTGGAAGAAAATCTACCTCAGATTGTTGGAAGAGATTTCTCCAAGAAAATCTTGCTCTTAGCCAAAGGAGTAAGACATGCGGAAATTTTGATAGGCGGAGCAGGTCAAACACCTTGGTACAAGGTCCAGACTCCACCAATCTATTTCCATGATACTGGAGCTGATATTATGTTGGGAAACAATTTCCTACAGATGTTCAAGAAGTTCATGCAGGACAATGAAAGAAGAAGATTGGTGTTCACAACCAATTGTGATCACAAAATCATTGTTCAGCGACTGCAAGGGGCATTTAACAGACAAATGCCAATTAGATTTCGCAGCAAGCGTGGTGATGAAGAAAAACTTCGACACCCAAAAATGAAGGATCAAAGGCGGTTCAACGAAGCACTGCTGAGTTGTAGGATTTCAGAATTATCCGATGATGAGGAGATCCAAATCCTTAAGTCATCTCTAATATCTAACGGGATATTAGAGAGGGCACTATGTAGCTCTAGAGGATTTCAAAAGAAAAATCATTCGTTGCTACAACGAGGATCCTTTGGCATGGTGGGATAGAAACCAACTCGAAGCTAGTTTGAAGGTTAAGCCGTGCAAGGAATTCGAGTTCGTGATTCCGACCCATCTGATGAACCTTGTGGGCGATGAAGGACATGAGGCGAATAATCGAAACACCTTGATATAAAGTCGTCGAACCTGTGGAACTCGCCTACAATGATCCGGTTTCTAGTAAGGAATCATGGTGAGGTCAAAAGAGGTAAACCAGTTGGTTATTAATTATAAAGGTATTAAAGACATTCTCGGGTTTGGCGGATATTTTATCCCTAATAGAAAACATCTTATCAATTGCATTAGGAATGCTAAGGTGTTTTCAAGTTTGATTGCAAGTCGGGTTTCTACCAAATTGCATGGAGGAAGGGGTAAAGTTCACTGCTTTCTCTACTCATGCGGCACTACGTTTGGAACGTAATGCCAATGGGGTTGTGATGCACCTCGGATATTCGAGAGGAAGATGGATAATCTTTTAAAGATTATTTCTCTTTTATATTTGTTTATATTGATGATATTCTTATAACTTCAAAGAATATGGATGAACATGTCGGGCATTTGGAGATCTTTGTTGATGTCTATCCAAAGGAAGGATTAATCTTGTCTCGAAAAGAAAGCGGGTCATCGTAGGAAAATCGATTTTGACCCTCTCCCGAGGATCTATATTGGATGTTTAATTCACCATACATTGATTATATTCCTAGCATGCACCTATATAATTAATTGCAACACGTAGGGGTTTTCTCGTGTTTACCTTTGAATCTGTCGGGGATGAATCGGGATGAACGGATCGAGACTCGTGCTTTGATCTTCTGGACTGTATCCCGGTTGCCCAATCTCCAATATCGAGTGAGGATAATCTATGGAGAATGCTACAGAAAATCACCCTAACCTCTCTATGAATTTTCAAAAACTCACTCCCAAGTACTATGGGATTCTCGAAAATATGGCTAGGTTAAAAGTGAGGATTAACCTTGATCTTATCTCTTACCTTATATTTATAATGCATTACCATAATCCCATAAGGAAAGGATCCATGCATATCCCACAAATATAATTATATCCTTATAGGATAAAGAGAATAAAATCATTACCATAGAGGACATAGGGCGATTTTCTTCCTAAGCTTGAACTGGATGGGCCGACCAGGATCAAATGCAAGGAATAAAGATGGGCCTCAAATAAATTAATTATCTTATGTTCAGCCCGAACATAAATTAATTTATAAACATTCATTCATGCCACTAGAGAATAAATCTTGACTTACCCCTTTATTACCGAAGGTGAGTCGGACTTACACTTAGACATTCTGAATCCCGTATTTAAGATATCGCGTCCATTAATTATTTAGAGCATTACATTCGCTTAAAATAATTAATATCTTTAATTCATAAGTAGTACCACTCGACCTTATTATTGTACTAGAGCTAACTCAACTGCAGGGTTTAGTACAATAAACCTTGAGAGCTCCTTAAGGGGCGTCATCATCCTAGCGGATACGGTGACTCGATCTGAGATAACTAGCATGACATACAAGACACGCCACCACCCAGATGCGGAGAATATTGGGTAAGAACATATAACCCTCACCCATAACAAGTCAAAGTGATGGTTAGCAACTCATACTCACCTAATACCTTATCGAGGTTTAGATCATCGTAAGTCACGAGATCTAGGTTCTTCACGACGGTCGGATAGAAGAACTCATCTCCTTTGTGATCCGTCAATACGTCGAGGCGTGCCGGCATAGACAAGCAACCAAGTCAAGTCACTTATCTATACCACGGCCTATACCGACAACTCGTCCTCAAGTTGTCTCGGTTTGTGATTCTTTTATATCTCATTAAGCGACCAATCATACGGACTTACGTGATCTTCTACACCTTTGTATGATCTAACTTATATATGAGATAAGGGGATCTGAGATATATGCAATCAAGTAATCAATTCGGATAGGAGATTGTAATAGTGGTAACGAGAAAACATTGTATACAAGCTCAATCAAAGCGCTTGCGATATACAAATCAACAATCTCCCACTTATACTAAAGCAAACTTTTAGTATACAATGTGTCTCTCTACTAGCTATTACAAACAAAACCATCACTTTGCTTCTCCCACTTATACAAAAGTTTCCTTTCTAAGTGGGTGCCATCAACACAATCGAGTCCTCGAGCGTGCACTTGGTAGACTTTTGCGGCGAGCTCTTTGTGAATGGATCCGCTGGGTTATCCGTCGTATCAATCTTTTCAATCGGCCACGTCCCTCGTCTCACGATTTCTCGTATGACATGGTACTTTCTCTCTATGTGTTTGGTCGCCTTGTGGGTTCGTGGTTCCTTCGAGGTTTGCCGCACTGAGTTATCACGATAAACTATGATACTCTTGGGCAAACCAGTACCACACCCAGATCCATGAGTAGTTCTTGAACCATCTGACCTCCTTTGCCCTCAAGGCGGCTCGTATCCGGCTTCCATGGTAGAGTCCGCAATGCATCGTTGCTTTGCACTCCATGATATCGGCTCCAACTCCCAAGGTAAACACATAGCACGAGGTAGACTTTTTCTCATCACGGTCGACTTGGAAATCCGAGTGCATGTAACCCAAAGGCATTAGACTATCTCGCATGGTAAACTAGCCTATAATCTCGAGTCCTTTTCGGTGCTTGAGTATATGCTTCTTTGTAGTCCAATGAGCTTGTCGAGGTTAGGCGATATCTAGCTACTATGCCTACCGCATAGCGGATATCGGGCCTCGTACATAGCATTGCGTACATGAGACTTCCTGAAGCGTGGAGAACATGTCTCATTTCTCTATCTCCTTGCGGTCATAGGTGGCCTTAGATAAAGGAACGCCATGTGCGAAAGGTAGCAATCCTTTCTTGGCGGTGCGCATACTAAAACGAGTAATCACGGTATCAATGTAAGGCGCTTTGAGATAAGCTCAACATTTTCCTCTTGCGATCTCGGTAAACCTTGATCCCAAGAATGTTGCGATCTCCTAAGTCTTTCATTTGAAACTAATCGGATAACCAACTCTTTACGTCGATAACAACTTCACATTGTTGCTAACTAGAAGAATGTCATCTACATAAAGTGCAAGAAATACCACATCACCGTTGACATCTAAGCGATACACATAACTCTCGCTAGGCAACTGGGTAAATCCATAGGACTTTACCACCTCGTCAGCGTAAATTCCGGATCGTGAGGTTTGCTTAAGCCCATAAATGGACTTCTTAAGCTTCCATACTAGATGCTCTTCACCCTTCACCACATAACCTTCTGTTCTTTGCATAAAGATGTCTCTACCTTCCTCAAGGTAACCGTTTAGAAAAGTGGTTTTCACATCCATTTGCCAAACCTCAAGGTTGAGTGGGCTGCTATGGCGGAAAAATTACGATGGACTTGAGCATTGCTCTGAAAATGTCTCGTCGAAATCGATGCCCTCAATCTGAGTGTACCCTTTCGCCACAAGCTTGGCTTTAAAAGTCGAAACCTCTCCATCTGAATCTCTCTTCCTCTTGTATACCCACTTACTACCTATGGCTTCCTTGCCATCTGGTAGAGGTGTCTTTTCGTATACATCCATAGCTGTTATGGAATTAATTTCTAAGTCCATAGCGGTGTGCCATGATCTTGCATCAATGTCTTGTATCGCTTGTATGTCCATGGGTCGATTATTGCCTGCTCGTTTCCCGGGACTAAATCCGAAGATTCACCCACGAACATAAATTGCTCGGGTTGACGAACAACCCTCCCACTACTGACGAGGCGCTACTGGCACAATGGCATCGGTGGGTGCAGTAACTTGTGGTTCTCTATCTTGCACAACTTGCTGGATAGGAGCCACTTGTGCAACAGGTATCTCGATGGAACTCGACCCACTTCAATTTCTTAAAGTATCTGGTGTCGATCCTCCCACTAGACACGACATCTCGCACCTTTGGCTTAATCGGTGGTGGAATCGATCATCTTCTAATTCTCAAGAATGATTTCAACTTTGGATTTTTGGTTTGTCATAAAATCCTCTTCTAAGAATCGGGCATTAGTCTTAATAATGGTCTTCGATCCTTAGGACTATAGAATAAACCATCTTTCATCCCTCTAGGATAGCCAATAAACAGACCTTGCGTCGGATCTAGCCTCCAACTTGTCGACTTTCTTGTTCGACACATCTTTGGACTACCCCATATCCTTATGTGGCTTAAACCAGCTTCGCCCAAACCACAACTCGAAGGGGTCTTTTCGATGAGACTTGGATGGTACTAGATTTAGCAAGTATGCCGCCGTTCTAAGGCATACCCCGAGCGAAATAAGCAATGCTTGCATAACTCATCATTGATCTAACCATTTCTAAAAGAGTCGTATTTTTTTCGCTCGACACACCATTTTGCTATGGTGTGCCCGATTATGTCTTGTTTGGGAGGTAATCCCACACTTCACTAGATAGTCCATAAACTCGTTCTTGAGGTATTCGCCACATAATCGCATCCGCGATGACTTGATACTTTTACCAAGCTTCGTCTCCACTTCCGCCTTAAACTCTTTGAATTTCTCAAGCATTCGGACTTGCGGTGAAGCATGTATACGTATCCGTACCTTGAGTGTCGTCGATGAAAGTGACAAAATACTGTACCCTCCACGAGCTTGTGTGGACATCGGTCCACACAGTCGAAATGGACTAACTCCAACATTTCTTTGGCTCTATAACCCTTCGCTTTGAAGGTCCGGTCGACATCTTACCTTCATACGGGATTCGCGGTGGGAAAGCAGTAGTCATTAGATTACCCAACGCTCCATTCTTAGCCGGGTCTTTGGATCCTATTTAGATTAATGTGACCTAATCTAGATGCCGGAGAAATGTGGTGTCGTTTCTTGAAAAAACTTTCTCTTTTTAAGGTTTGTAGATGATCTGACATAGTTATAGGTATTATGTTTGGCGAGAAATAGTATAAAGCGAATTATATAATGTGCCAACACAGATAACCGTCATTTCTTATGATAGAAACACCACTATCAAAAATAACAAAATATCCATGAATAAATAATTTGAAATAGAAACAAGGTTCATGAAAATCCGGCACATACAAAGCGTCTTTTAAACTAAAGCATTGTCTCAAAACATAAAGTAACATCTCCATCGCAACGGCCTCGACTTTCGCCGCATTGCCCATGGAGATTGTTATCTCGCCATCATGCGACTCCCTTGTCCACGGGAACCCACGCAGGTGTAACAAACATGATCGATCGCACCGTGTCTACTACCCGTGAATGGGTAGAACAAGTCGCTAAACATGTTTAGTTACTAAAGCAAATAGCGTACCTTGAGCCTTGAGCATAGGGCACTTGGCCTTCCAATGCCCGATCTTGCCGCACTTGAAGCACTTGCCCTCTCCTTTGGCTTTTTTAAGCCTCCGTTGGCATGTTCTTGCTCCTATTACTCCCACTATTTCCTTGCCTCTACCACCTTTGGTGCCCTTTTCTTTTCCATTTGCAACGAAAATTTGGGCCCTAGATGTGCTAGCAGAGCATGGGCTCCTTTACCCATAACTACTTCCTTGCCACGAGATCGGTTAGCAACCGACTAAGTGTATACTCGGTCTTGCTCATGATCGCATTCACGCAAAAATTCTCAAAAGACTTGGGCGGTGTATTGAGGATGATATCGACCTTGGCCGCCGTCAATACCTCCTCCCAACCGATCAAGACTATCCATGAGATGAGTCGTGTGGGAGACATGTTCATGGACCGAACTTCCTTCTTCCATCTTACACGCAAGATTTCTCTCATTGTGTGGAAGCGGATTGTCCGATCCGATTGCCCAAACTTACTCTCGAGACTTGACCATATTTGATCGCATCTACCATCGTGATCTTTGCGGTTATGCAAGCCTTTGGACATAGTAGTCATCATATAGCATTTGGCCATATTGTTTGACTTATGCGAAGTTTGCTTGACTCTCATTGCTCATTAGTCGATGTGTTAGTAAGGGCATCGAGGTTTAGGAGTAGTGAGAACAAACATGTGTTCTTCGATAAGAACATATTCCATGTTTCGTTTCCACTCGATAAAATTCGGACGGATAAAGGTTTTGTGCGAGCATATTGATAATCGATGTAAGAGACATATCCGAAAGGATAATGTAAACACATAAGCATCTGATCGCACATAATTCGTAACAATAATATTGTAACCTTTTGATAAAATAATATTAATTGAAACCTCCAATCGCCCAAGGAATTCCACATGCAAGCCACGCGTGTGGAAGTTTACACATGAATCCTCGACCGGACTAAAATATACCTTTTAGTGGTTTAATTTCAATCCATGTCAACTTATCCTTATGACAAATGAAATTAATGATTGGACCTTACTAGACCACGCCACTATCGCGAAGGGACTTGGCGGGAAGTTGTACTCGAGGTGATGTCTAAGCAATGACCACAATTTTACAATGAAATGAATTCTTAGAATTAGCATACTCACTAGGACAATACAGCTTCCAATCCAAATTCTTTTGTTATCTCATTTTATATCCATCTCTAGAGAACTTATGAAAATCGCACATATAAGCCCGCGTGTGGGCGTTTACATGAAACTCTCACTTCTCAATAGATTTAAAATGTTTTATTTAGAAATCTCATCTAACAAACTTATGATAAGCAGGTGCAAGCAAGCCCTGCGCGTGTGGGCGTTTACTCACGAGTCGTCTCACTTTGTTTAGAGATCAAAAAGTGGAGGTCTTGACATTTTAATTTTAAAAATTAATATGTCGGGTTACTTGCTTAGTCTTTTGTTTCAAAGGTTTGTCCATACGAGATCACGTAATCTAGCATGCTTTTCTATAGAACTCGACATGTAAAACATGCTCATGAAATTATAAAATATGCTTGAAAAACGCGATAAACCTAGCATACTTACTATGCGCGTCGAATCACGAAAACATATAATATGTTTGTCTACGTAATTTAAACATACATAGCATGCTTACGCATAATTTAAACATCCACGACATGCTATGAGCGATTTAAAAATAAAATAAAGCGTTCATCGCGCCCACACGTGGATCCCGCACTTTCTGCCTAATCTATTACATCGAATTGCAAAGTACAAATCTTAGTAATCTTGAAAGGGCCTCGCGTGCAGGCGCGGACGGATTAAATCAAAGCGGATTCGCCAAAAATCGGGTTGGATGGAAAAATAGGTGCGGGCGGGTTTGGGCGAAATAAACTGAGCCGCGCTAGGGCACGGCCCGTGCGTCGCGCCAGCCTGCTGCCGCCCGCTTCGCTGTTACGCGCGCCTCGCGATCGCAGCGACCGCGACCCGTCGAGCAGCGTGCGTGGCCATGCTTTCATGCGCCCGCTTTTGTATGTGGCCGCATGATGGACCTCGCGATCGCGAGCCCACTCGCCAAGCCCGGGGATCTCGCGCGATAAACGCGCCCGTCGCCCGCGTGCAGCGCGCTGTGCGTGCCGCCTGCGACGCGAAGCGACCGCGACTGCGATGGCGCGCACCCTCGGCGCCCGGCGGTGCGAGGCCTCCGCGCCTTGACCTTGAGCCCCACCATTGCCGCCGAGCCATGCCGCCCGCGCCGCGCCCGGCCTGCGTCGCGGCGTGTCCATGGCGCGTGCGCGCTTCGCGGCGCCGCCGCCACGCGCCGTCGACCTCTTCGCCAATGAACTCCCATCATCTCGTTCTTCGTTCTTTCGTATTCGTTCTTCTACGGATAAGATTTACGGGGAAAATCTAATCTAACCACGGATTTTCTCGTGGTGAAAAACAAAATCCGACAAAAAAATAAAAAATAAAAGCGAGCCCGATGAGCAGCGGATCAACAATTAATATGTATTATGCGTAATAATCAACCGTGAATTAATCCATGAGCCAAGATCGATCCCGGCTCGATACCAATGTAGGAAAATTGATTTTGACCTACTCGGGATCTATCTTGGATGTTTAATTCACCATACATTGATTATATTCATAGCATACACCTATATAATTAATTGCAACACGTAGGGGTTTCTCGTGTTTACCTTTGAATCTGTCGGGATGAATCGAGATGAGCGGATCGAGACTAGTGCTTTGATCTTACGGGTGTATCTCGGTTGCCCAATCTCAATATCGGTGAGGATAATCTATGGAAAATACTACAGAAAATCACCCTAACCTCTCTATGAATTTTCAAAAACTCACTCCCAAGTACTATGGGATTCTCGAAAATATAGCTAGGTTAAAAGTGAGGATTAACCTTGATCTTATCTCTTACCTTATATTTATAACGCATTACCATAATCCCGTAAGGAAAGGATCCATGCATATCCCATAAATATAATTATATCCTTATAGGATAAAGAGAATAAAGTCATTACCATAGAGGGACATAGGGCGTCGATTTTCTTCCTATGCTTGAACTGGATGGGCCGGCCAGGATCAAATGCAAGGAATAAAGATGAGCCTCAAATAAATTAATTATCTTATGTTCGTTGAACATAAATTAATTTATAAACATTCATTCATGCCACTAGAGAATAAATCTTGACTTACCCCTTTATTACGAGGTGAGTCGGACTTGCACTTGAACATTCGAATCTCCGTATTTAAGATATCGACGTCCATTAATTATTTAGAGCATTACATTGCTTAAAATAATTAATATCTTTAATTCATTAAGTAGTACCACTCAACCTTATTATTGTGCTTGACTAACTCAACTGCGGGGTTTAGTATAATAAACCTTTGAGCTCCTTAAGGGGCGTCATCATCCTAAGCAGATACGGTGACTCGTCTGAGATAACTAGCATGACATATAAGCACGCCATTGGCGAGCCCAAGTTTTGTGCTCTTTTTACGTGTCTTGTCTAGGTCTAGATCGAGTCTTTTGTGTCTTTCTTGTTGTGTTTGTGTCCGGGAGGACACATTGGTCTGCGAGGAACAAGGCGAGGCGAAATGGGCAAGAAGAGTGGAACTTGCATGGCGGATGAATAGAGATCGATGCACCTCGGGCGCAAGGAGCTTAGCTCACACTTGGCTTCAAACTCCGTGGCTGTTCCGTTTCACGGCGTGACCTCCTACTGGACCGCACAAGTTCAATCTCCGGAAGGGTAGTCTCTTGGGCAAGCGGAGTGAAGAAGGCGAGCCCAAGAGAAGAAGGCGGAGGGGCGAGAAGGCGGAGGGAGGCTAATGGGCAAGATCTGCGAGATGCGGGTGGATCTCGCTTCGTCCGGAAAGGATCTTGTGACACGAATCTCATGAAATTCGGAGAGATCACCTCGGATCCGTGCAGGCAAGGAAAGGCGCCCGATTAACAAGGAAAACCTACAGATTATCCAGCCCATGGGCCAACACCATCGTCGATATCCACAGGCTTATATATATGGATGAAAGCGCGACTTGTGCATCTCTTCCGCGTTCAAACTCTCACTCGATTATCAAATTCATCCAGCAGACCACGTACATTAAGTCCCCCGGGCAAACACTTTTATTGCTATTCGTATGTTTTGCGGTGGCACTTTGGGCTCGTCGTTTCTATTTCGTTCGATTAATAGTAAGTTGGTTCCGTTTAATTATGGTTTCGATTAAGCTGTTGCATGGTTATTTATTTTATGTCTAGCTAAGTCTTTATTACGGTTTGGGCGTGACTAAGTGGAGCATGATTAATATAACTCGAGAGGTCTAAGTAGGGCATTACGATGCGCATGCGTGTGTTCCCGAAGCACTAGGTCTGGGCATTATATAACAACCAAACTCGGTGTGTTAGTTGCAAATAACATAGTGGGTAAGGAGGTTGCAACTAATAATTGGATTAAGGTGTACGGTGTCCCTTTAAATAATCTGTTGGTGTGGGCGAGTTGGAGTAGTCATAGCAGTGCCTTTGCCAATCTAGGGTCCATCTAGATCATACTTGTTTGCTGTGGGTTTACATGTCTTGAGGTGTCCTCGTGCGTGGGCATTACGGTTAGATAGTTTGCATAGGGTGTCCCTTGCCTTCTTTACAGAAAGGATAGATTTGGAGGGATGCGTCGTGGGCGTGGCGCGTGACAACGAGGTCACGACATATGTCTCTTATAACGGTTGATGCATGTCATGTAGAAAAACCTTTGCACCTAGGACCGAGTATTAATCGTCTTCACGAAGTTGTTGCCCAAGCCGGACTCGTCTTATTATTTGATATTCCCTTTGAGTTTGTTTGAGGTTACTTTAGTCTTATCTATAGTGATCGAAGATAATTACACCACTCTCGTCCTTTTAAGTGACATCGTGACATCGAGAGATTGCTACACCAACTCCTCGTGGGATTGACCCTATACTTATCGGCTACGCTACGCTGTGATGGGCAATAGGTTATAAATTTATTTTGAGCAGCTAAGCGGCGATGTCGAGAATTGGCGTCGTTGCCGGGGAGTTGCGCATTCGATGAGTATCTCTATTTCTTGAATTTATATTGCTTTCTTTATTGTATGCTACGACCTAACCTTGCGGAGAAGAGCGGAGGACTTTTATGCGATCCCGAGATCGAAAAGCACGCAAGGCGGAGGAAGCGGCGATGCGGAGGGCACGACAAGGCTGCGGGCGGCTAATCCGGAAGAGAACCCGGAGGCGTCGATGGGTGAACAACATAAGTAAAGCGACGTTGAAATGGTGTTCCTAACAACGAACCTAAGGCCAGCGGGCATCACTTTGCCCGCGATCAATGGCCACTGGGAGATGAAGCATTCCTTCATCGAGATCCTTCCCGATTCGATGACATGCGGGAGGATCACAAAGACACTTCAAGACTTCGAGATGGCGTGTGGGACTATCCGCCAATGAAAATCTTGGGGAGTATGTGAGATTAGTATCATTCCCCTTCTCTCTACATGATGGGGCAAGAGAATGGCTCTACACCTTGCCCACAGGAAGTGTGACCACTTGGGCACAATTGCATCAGAAGTTCCTCGAGAAGTACTTTCACCCGCCCGCATTCGAACATGAGGAAAGAATAAGCGACATCAAAATGGGCACGGGAAACCTTTTATGATTCTTGGGAAGGTTGAAGCATTTGCAGCGAAATGCCCTCAACATCAAATTCGAGACCAAGATCTAATCCAGTATTTCATGGCCGGGTTAAGGGCAAGTGAGAAAATTTGGGTGAATGCAGCTTGTGGAGGATCAATACTGAATAAAGTTCACAGTGAGGCCTTTAGGCATTGGGCGAGATGGCCGAAGAAAGCAGAGACGAAGGAGGAGAAGTTAGGAGGCAAGCTGCCGCTACTTCTTCAACCGTGGAGACCAAGTGGATAAACTACGTAACCTATTCGACAAGTTCATAACCAACAAAGGATCGGGACCGGGACCGAGCGAGGGCAAAAGAAAGCTAAAGTTTGCCAAATATCTTGCTGCCGTGACACATCACACGGATCAATGCCCCACCTTGTTTGAAGAAGAAGAAGTCGATGCGGTGGGTCGAATGGTAATGGGCAATCTGACGAGAGGAGATATGATCAAACTCTCGGACCTACAACCCGGGATGGAGGAACCACGAAAACTTTAGGTGGTCTAACAACCCGCGAGGCGGACAACAACAACAAAGATGCGGAGGCGGGACAACAACAACCATACGAAATAATCGGCGTGACCAAAGCGGTGGGCCATCGTTGGCGAACTTGTGCACACTATGGCACGAGAAAATGTGAAGGCTCAACAAGAGAGCGAAATTTAAGGTCGAGACAAGAGGAGCCCTCGAGCCTTGGGAACCAAGTTTCCCAATTAATGACGTAGCCAGCGCGCTTGAGAAGAAGCAAGGAGTTTTACCTCCACAAGTAGAGGTGAGCAAACACGCCCAACCAGCTGTAGCCACGAGAAGTGGGAAGAAGCTGCCGGAGAAAGTTTTCATGCCTAAGGGGCGACGCAGACATGCACAAGTGGAAGATCTCACGAGAACACAATGCCCGAGGAAAAGCGAGAAAAAGAAGAGGCAATCATTGAGCCAACCTATGTCGAACCTAATCCTGGGTTTACCTCCCTTTCGAGCAGATTGGCGAGAAACGGAGAGAGGAAGAAATGGCGAGATGTATCGCGTGTTTGAAGGTGGAAATTAATATACCGCTCATCATTTGCTCTGGGCACGATGCGAAATGGGCAAAGTTCATGAAAGAATTGTGTGCGAGAAAGGTGAAATACAAAGATGATGCAAAATTCTAAGTGGGAGAAAATGTATCCATGATCTTGCAGTGAAATGCCGAAAGTGTGGAGATCCGGGATGTTTTCATTCCCTGCGTAATAAGCAATCTGAGGATCGAAAGGGCCATCTTTGGTTTGGGGGCATCTATAAGCGTCATGCCCTTGTCGATGTTCGATGAATTAAAGGTGGGAACCACGAAGCTAACACAGTGGTTATCGATTAGCGAGACGGGTCAGCGTCTATCCGGAAGGAATCGCCGAAGACCTATTGGTCAAAGTGGAGGAACTCATATTTCAGTGGACTTCGTTTTGGATATGGGCACGATGGGTAACAAATCCTCGGTTATGCTCTTGGGTCGACCATTCATGAAGGCGGCCGGGACCGGGGATCGATTGCGACACGGCAAGTTATCTTGTGAATTGACGGCGAGGCGGTGACCTTCAACATCTTCAGGCTATGGAGCATCCGATTGATATTGAGGTCGTGGAATTCATTGATCACATTGAACCCGTGGTGGAGACATCACCGAGATAGGTTTACAAGATCCATTTGGATGCGACAATTCAAAGTGGTCTTAAGGAAGGAGACACTCAAGGAGAAGCGACTTACGGACAATGTCGGGAGGCCTGCTTTATTTGCGGAGGCGAACAGAGGGACTCAGTGGTCGATATACGAGAACATGCCCAAGCCGAAGGAAGAAGAAAAGTTCGTTCCATCCGCATGAGCAACGAAACTCGAGCTAAAGACTCTTCCTCACCACAGTACATCTTTCTAGGGAAGGGCGACACCTTGCCCGTGATCATCAATGCTAAACTCGGTCCGAGTCGGGAGGAAGGCAGTAAGAAGTGTTATCGGGCAATGAGGAAGCTATTGGATGGACATTGGCGACATCAAGGGCATCGACCCTTCCATATGCGTTCACAATATTACGATGGAAGAAGAAGCCGAAACCGAGTCTGCGATCAACAAAGGAAGTTGAACCCAGCTATGAAGGAGGTAGTCATGAAGGAGATCTTGAAGCTTCTCGACTTGGGCATCATATATCCCATATCGACGATAAATGGGTCACCCGATTGCGTCGTGCCCAAGAAGTCGGGCATTCGGTAGTGAAAAGCGAGAAAGGAGAGTTGATCCCAACAAGGCTCCAAGCAGGTTGGAGGATGTGTATTGACTATCAAGCTCAACACGGTGACCGAAAAGATCACTTCCATTACCTTTCATTGGCGAGATCTTTGGAAAGGTTAGGCGAAACAAATTCTTTTATTTTTAGAGCGGATACTCGGGCTACATGCGATATGGGTTGCCCAAGGTGATCGAGGATAAAACTACTTTCACATGCCCATTCGGGACATTTGCCTCTGAGAAGAATGCCTTCGACATGTAATGCCCTGGGACATTCGATGCATGATGAGCATCTTCTCGGACCTATTGGAGAAATGCATCGAGGTCTTTATGGGCGACTTTACCGTCTATGGGGAATCATTCGATGAGTGCTTGACAAATTTGGAGGTAGTCCTACTGAGATGTGTCGAAAAGAATTTGATCCTAAATTATGAGAAATGTCATTTCATGGTACAAGAAAGGATTGTTCTTGGGCACGTGGTGTCCGAAAGAGGATAAAGTGAATCTGACTAAAGTAGAGATCATCGCCAAATTGCCTATCCGAACCATGAAAGCAGTCGAGGTTTCCTGGGCACTGTTGGGTTCTCTGAAAGATTTGTGAAGGACTTAGCAAAGATCGCCCACCCATGACACGACTACTCCGAATGATGTACCTTGGAAATTCGATGAAGAGTGTAAGATAGCTTTTGATACTCGAAGAATAACTTAATTTCGACCCGATCATTCGACCCCGATTGGGGCATACCGTTTGAAGTTATGTGCGGCGCAATGGATATGCCGTGGGAGCCATCTTGGGACAACGAAGAGGAAAGAAAGTCATGCTATATACTATGCCTCGAGAACTCTCAATGCCCCCAATGCAACTCTGGCTGTAGAAAGAACTCTTGGCGGTCGTCTTTGCCTTTGAAAAATTTCGATCATATCTCATCGGGCCAAGACAATCGTCTACACCGATCATCTTACAGAGGTACCTAATGGCGAAGAAGGTGAAAGCCACGGTGATCGGATGGATCTTGCTTCTCCAGAGTTCGATGTAGAAATCGAAAGACAAAGTGGAGCACAAAACCTTGTGGCCGACCACTGAGTAGGATATTGAAGGGAAGACCGGTGCCCATTGCGAGACCTTCCACGAAGAACATTTGTACTTCATTCGAGACGCAGACGAGTTCGAGCCATGGTATGCAGATTGGTGAATTACAAAACCGGAGAACTCCTGTTGGGCTCACTCGTATCGAAAGAAACAAAATCAAAGCGGTTATCGTGCCTACATATGGGATGATCCTACTTATGGAGAAAGTGCGTTGATCAAGTTTTGCGACGATGTGTGCCCAAAGCGAGATCAAAGACATTACGAATCTTTGCCACTCCAAAGAATGTGGAGGTCACTTTGGGCACAAGAGGACGTGAGAAAGGTTTTAGGCAGTAGTTCTTACGGCCCACGATATTCAAAGATGCTTATGAATTTGTGTAAGCAATGCAAAGTGTCAACAAGAAGGAAATATCACAAGAGAATGAGATGCCCATGATACCTATCCTTCCGTCGAAATCTTTGATGTATGGGGATGGACTTTATGGGACCATTACCGAGCTCGAGGCGATGCGTACGTCTTGCTTGCGGTGGATTATGTCTCAAAATGGGTTGAGGCCAAGCGAGTGCCACTAATGACTCAAAGGTAGTTTGACTTTTCTTAAAGCTAATATCTTCAACGGAGTTCGGCGTGCGGCGATTATCGCGATCGAGAACCCGTTTACGCAACACTACTATCACCAAATTATTAGAAATGCGGTGTAACCCATCGTGTGACTACACCTACCATCCGCAAGCTAATGGGCAAGAGGGTTGTCAGCGGAATAATCAAGACTATATTGAGGAAGGTAGTGGGACCTACGGTGGGGCGGAGCACTCGTCTTGATGGCGCTATGGGCATCTGAGCTGCATCTGAGAGACCCTGGGCATGTCACCATACCGAATTGTGTTCGGCAAGATGTGTCACTTACCGGTGGGAACTAGAGCCTGAGGCATTTTGGGCGATGAACAAGCTCAACTTTGATTGGGACCGTGATGGCCAAGCTAAGCTTGACTTCAAGAATCGGAAGAAATAAAATTTGAGGCCTATAATGATGCCGTTTATATAAAGAAAGATTAAAGAAGGCACATGACCGTCTTATCAAAGCCAGTCGTTCGAGCGAGGCGATTGGTACTTTTATACGGTCTCGATTCAAGTTGATGTCGGGCAAGTTAACAAGCAAGTGGTGTGGACCATATGAAGTGAAAACTCAATTTCGAATGGGTATCGATGTCGCACACGAAGACGAAGAAGATCTTCAGGTCAATGGACAACGTCTGAAGGCTTACTATGGGCATCACGAGATAGATCCGGGGAATTGCATCGGTGCAAGCCCTCGACGGAAAAGATTAAAAGAAATCTAGTCGAGCCACGACAATAACCAAATGGCGGCGGGAGGCAACTGGTATTTTATTTGCTTTCGTTGTTGTTTTCTCTTTTGTTTTGTTTTGCCCCGTTTTGCGTGTGGTGTTGTGTTGGTCAATCTACGAGAGCAGTTGTGATCATGATCGAAGAGGCAAGATGAGGCGCTAGACATTCACCGTGGGCGAGAGGGTGAGTTGGAACAAGTGGCGGTTTGTCGGGAGAAAGGACGTAACGTCCCTTATAAGCCGCCACCCATAATTACCTCACCCGTCGCCTCAACCTCACAAATTCCCTCTCTCTCACCGAGCATAAAGAAGAAACCACCCATTTCAAAAAAAAATATTTGCCCAGTAAAACCAGGCGAAACCACCACAAAAGCTTGATTCCTCTCGAACCGAAGAGACCACCCGAGCTCGGCGAAAATGGCGACCCACTCCGGAGACTCCTACTACGAAATGCCTAAAAGCTCGTCTCCAATTAACTCAGGGACTGGAGAAAATAATGAAGACAGCGCCCTCTCCCGTAAAGCGGCAGGGAGGAACCAACGAGAGGCAGTGGCGAAACCGAAGAAGAAAAAGCGAGGCCAACAGGAGAAGGCTTTGTCCCAGTGACGGAGAAGGAAAATACCCTGCGAGCGGATGAGTCCACCTCGAGCGAGGTGGCAAATGAGCCCTCGGCGAGAAGGAGCGAAGAAAGAGAGAAACCCCAGTGAGAAAGACTCAGGGGCACCACCACCACCGAAAGAAGCACCGTCAGACTACCTCACCTTGAGGAAGAGAACCGGGGTACCTTGCGAAGATGGCATCACCTCCTCTGAAAAAGGAAAGCCGTCACGACCACGGAGGCCACCCCGAGGTTCAACACCACCACCGATGAGGCATTGTAAAGCCAGGCAGCTGAGACATGGAGGTCTTTGGAGAGTCGGGGTTAGGATGAGGTGAAGAAGTTTTTCGCAAGGATTGGATGGAGGCGTTTTGGAATGGCAGGGCGGTTGTACATCACATTGGCGAGGAGTTTATTCAAACTCTCGAAATAAAGAACCGAGCAAAGTGGGCGACCACAGATGCATCAAATTTAGGCGATGGGCAGCGAACTACCGTTCTCTGTGAGCGACTTCAAGCGCACAGGCATTACTGAAAGTGTTTGAGGCGAAGACCACGAGAATCTGAGGAGGCTTTCACCTCGTCCCCGAGCACACAGGGAGGTGGAATGAAAAATGGTCATCGATTGGTCTTGGCACAACGTTAGTCGGGATACACTAAGAGCGATGAGTGAGAGCAGCAGCTGGGATGTGCCATCGCCTCTTGTCCTCGGTTTCTTGAAAAGGTGGACGACAACTCCATCTCCAGCGAGGTTGTTCATCTTGTGGTGCATGTGGCATGGCCCTGAGGTGAACTTTGCAGCGTTCTGTTGCCCATTTCAAGGACATCGACTCGTCTAAGTAGAGGATCTCTTGCCCGTTTGGTGACCGTGTTGGCCGTACGAAGGTCTTGGGCACGGCGAATACCGACACGGAAGTGGAGCCAGGCGTATATTGACACTATGCTATGTTGGAGCGGATGAAGGATATATACTACGACGGGACGGAAAACCGATCTTCCGCGAGCCGGCCAGCGACGGGACAGACCCTCGCGATCGCCTGATCGGCGAAGAGGATTCAAAGATAGCCGGAGGAGGATGATGACATCAAAGCCCGCTTGACCGGGATGGAGGAACAACGGCGACCCATGATGCCACGATAGCCTACTTTGCCACGCGGATTCGGTATCCGACTTACCCTTCGACCTTTGTCCTCCCTTTTGTTTTTTTTTTCTGTTTTGTTGTGTTTTGTTTTTGTTTTGTTGTTTGTTTTGTTTTGTTTTGTTGTTGTTGGTGGTCAACCCTTTCTCACCCACTTTGCCTAAGCAAAGTGTGTGAGTGAAGGCGCGTTTTTTGTTTGTTTGAGTTAAGAGTCGGTCCCGCTCACCCACTTGCCCAAGGCAAAGTGTGTGAGGGGGGCCACCTTGCTCGGTTGTTTAGATTGTTTGTTGTTTGTGTTCCTCAGCATTTCACCCACTTTGCTCAACATGAAAGTGTGTGAGTCAGGAGGGTTTTCGTTTTATGTCGGGTTGGCATGTTTAAATTGGTGGGATTGATTGGCTATATTTTGCTTTGTTGTGAATAATGCTAGTAGTTTTAGGAATTCTGTTTGAGCATGACCGTATGTAAATAAGGATGAAATTGAATTTGAGCACACATGGTGAGATTTGAGCTTAAGCTGTTGTATCTTGATCAACACGTTTCCTTTCTTGTGTGATTATTGACATCTTCATTAGGCTTTTGCTAGAACTTGCGTGCACTCTTATGTCGAGGCCTTATTGACTTAGTTAAAACATTTAGATGACTTAGGCATATTTTTCTTTCAAATAGCCCAGTGAGCCAAAAATGTCCTACCTAATGTTAATCCTCGTTCGATTTCTGAGCTTAATAATTTTTCATTCACTTAAATTAACTTTGGAAAAAGCCTGCCGGTCAATTAGACTCGGGAGCTAATAGAAGAGAAGGACAAAGGGAAGAACAGTAGCCTCGTAATGGGCAAGAAAAAAAAGGGGTTACCAGAATTTCAAAGAAATGGGCAAAATGCCCAATATAAAGAAGGTACCCAGAATCGAAAGAAAAGCGAAGGACTTGAAATAAAGAATATATATTGATGAAGTCTAAGATGGTTGTCTTTGAGGCCCGTAAGAAAAAGCGAAAGAAATCCATGGAGGACAAAATAAATTTCTCGAACACGAGTCCATAATGACCTTAGCCTCGTTCGAAAAAAATTTCCACCTATGTCTTAAGCCATTACAACCAAATAAAGACCTAAGGATGAATGTTTAAAACTTTGTCTAAGCGGTGGAGATGGTAGAGGACACAAGCTATGGCATAGTCGAAATGAAAGATGTCACGAGCGTATACACTAGCCTATACACAAGAGTGCAGAGTGTTGGTAAGGAAAATGCCCAATATGCTCAAATTCGTATTTTGACTTGTTTGATGGTCGTTGCTTGAATGGAGTCTACTTGAATTGCTAGTTTGTTACGATGAAGCTTGTATTGGCGAGATATCCCGCTTTGGTGGAAATGTGCTAACCATTTTCTGTTTTGAGTCTTTTCTTTCTTTCTTTTGTCTTGGGCAAATTCGCGTGCATCTTGGAGGACAAGCATGTTTAAAGTGTGTCGTGTGTGAGCCCAAGTTTTGTGCTCTTTTACATTTCTTGTCTAGGTCTAGATCGAGTCTTTTGTGTCTTTCTTGTTGTGTTTTGTGTGCGGGAGGACACATTGGTCTCGAGGAACAAGGCGGGCGAAATGGGCAGAAGGAGTGGAACTTGCATGGCGGATGAATAGAGATACGATGCAACTCGAGGCACAAGGAGCTTAGCTTCGGCTGGGCTTCAAACTCCCGTGGCTGTTCCGTTTCACGGCGTGACCTCCTTCTGCACCGCACAAGTTCAATCTCCGAAGGGTAGTCTCTTGGGCGGCGGAGTGAAGAAGGCGGCGAGCCCGAGAAGAAGGAGGCGAGAAGGCGGAGGGAGGCTAATGGGAAGATACGCGAGATCCGGGCGGATCTCGCTAAATCCGGGAAAGGATGCTGTGACGACACCGAATCTCATGAAATCAGGAGAGATCACCTCGGATCCGTGCAGGCAAGGAAAGGCGCCCGATTAACAAGGAAAACCTACAGATTATCCAGCCCATGGGCCAACACCATCGTCGATATCCCAGGCTATATATATGGATGAAGGCGCGACTTGTGGGTCTCTTCCGCTCCAACTCTCACTCGATTATCAAATTCATCCAAAGACTTCCACGTTACATTAAGTCCCTTGGGCAAACACTTTTATTGCTATTCGTATGTTTTGCGGTGACACTTTGGGCTCGCCGCTTCTATTCGTTCAATTAATAGTAAGTTGGTTCCGTTTAATTATGGTTTCAATTAAGCTGTTGCATGGTTATTTATTTTATGTCTAGCTAAGTCTTTATTACGGTTTGGGCGTGACTAAGTGGAGCATGATTAATATAACTCGAGAGGTCTAAGTAGGGCATTACGATCTGCATGCGTGTGTTCCCGAAGCACTAGGTCTGGGCATTATATAACAACCAAACTCGGTGTGTTAGTTGCAAATAACATAGTGGGTAAGGGAGGTTGCAAGTAATAATTGGATTAAGGTGTCGGGTGTCCGCACCCCAAATAATCTGTTGGTGTGGGCGAGTTGGAGTAGTCATAGCAACGCCTTTGCCAATCTGGGTCCATCTAGATCATAACGCCGCCGTAGGTTTACATGTCTTGAGGTGTCCTCGTGCGTGGGTATTACGGGTTAGATAGTTTGCATAGGGTGTCCTTGCTTCTTTACGAAAGGATAGATTTGGAGGGTGCGTCGTGGGCGTGGCCAGCGTGACAATGAGGTCCTGACGTATGTCTCTTATAACCGGTTGATGCATGTCATGTAGAAAACCTTTGCACCTAGGACCGAGTATTAATCGTCTTCACGGTTGTTGCCCAAGCCGGACTAGTCTTATTATTTGATATTCCTTTGAGTTTATTTGAGGTTACTTTAGTCTTATCTATAGTGATCAAGATAATTACACCACTCTCGTCCCTTTGCCGACATCGTGACATCGAGATTGCTACACCAACTCCTCGTGGGATCGACCCTATACTTATCGCGGGCTCGCTGTGATGGGCAATAGGTTATAAATTTATTTTGAGCGCTAAGCGACGTGTCGCCGTCGTCGAGATGCGGAGAATATTGGGTTAGAACATATAACCTCACTTCATAACAAGTCAAAGTGATGGTCGACAACTCATACTCACCTAATACCTTATCGAGGTTTAAATCATCGTAAGTCACCGAGATCTAGGTTCTTCACGACGGTCGATAGAAGAACTCGTCTCGCTGTGATCCATCAATACGTCGAGCGTACCAAAGATAGACAAGCAACCAAGTCAAGTCACTTCTTATCTATACCGCAGCTATCACCGACAACTCGTCCTCAAGTTGTCTCGGTGTGATTCTTTTATATCTCATTAAGCTTGACCAATCATACGGACTTCGTGATCTTCTACACCTTGTATGATCTAACTTATATATGAGATAAGGAGACATAGATATATGCAATCAAGTAATCAATTCGGATAGAGATTGTAATAGTGGTAACGAGAAACATTGTATACAAGCTCAACCAAAGCGCTGAGATACAAATCCAACAATCGCTACCCGAAAGATTGAGTTTTTGGGTATTGAGATCGATGAAACGGGAATCATCCTGGAGGATCATATCGTGCAGAAGGTGTAGAACTTCCGAGAAGATCTCAAGGAAAAGCAACTCAAAGTTTTTTGGGAGTTGTTAACTTTGCAGGAATGTCCATCAAAGATCTTGCAAAGCTTATGAAAGTCTTTAGCCCATTGCTAAAGAAAGATGTTCCCTTTATTTGGACGGACGAACATCGAGAAGGGATGAAAAGTTTGAAGGAGGTTTACAAAACTCTCCCGAAGCTTTCGATACCACAGGACGAAGACGACTTAGTCCTGTACACAGATGTGAGTGATCATTGGTGGGCGGCGCTGCTTACAAAGATCACCCACTTGGAGAAGAGTCATGCAGAATCTTGTAGCGGTCTTTTCCCAAGAAAATGTTGTTCTTGGCACATCATGAAAAGGAGTTCTTTGCGATTCGGCGAGCTTTTAAGAAATGGCCTATTTTCTTACTTGCAAAGAAATTTACTTTAAAAGTTGATAACACTCAAGTTAAAGCTTTTTTAGTAAATAAGATTGAATCTAAACCTGAAAAGGCTAGATTATTAAGATGGCAAGCCGAATGTCAATATTATATTAATGATATTGTCGTTCTCAAATCTCATGAAAATATTCTTGCAGATTTCCTGACGAGAGATGGATCCGAAAGAAGTTGAATCCATCATCATAGCCCAGAGGCATCTCCGGGAGAATCTGGAGTTTCTCCTAAGAGAATGGGATGATTGTGTCCTCCATGCCAAACAAGCATGGAGAATTCAAGAAGAGGATGTGACCAGTGTCACACACCGAATAAGAGAATGCATATGGAACGAGGACTCGCTCCAATCCGTATTGCACCAGCCAATGATCCGGGCTGCAGATTCAAGATTGGGCAAGGAGTCCTTTCCGTATTAGGCGGTATACAGTAGCAAGGATTCATACCACTTAGCACGAGTGCTAAGTTGGTGGATTCTTCGGAATTACCAGGTGTCACAACCTGACTCACCGTGTCAACCCAGCACCTCTGGGGAAAAAGAGGGAGAGATCAGCCTTAGGCCCATGACTGGCAAATCTAAGGTTGATACTAACGTTTTTGAAATTTCTCCTACATGGCAGGCATACCAGTCCAACTGAGAGAAGTTGCAGACAAGGAAGGGCGTCCATCCTGAACACATCAGGGTTGACACCTCGGGGGATTATCCCCGAATGTGGATGTCTACTGGAGCCAATCCACAAGATGTCAAGTTATGGTATGATTTTGGGGCACTCGCCTCAGTTTATACCATCGCGCCTAGTTTCACCGAGATCAAGGGTCTACCAAGGTGGATCCAAGAAGCGGTGCATGATTCTTGGGCAAACAACCCATGACTCAGTAGAGGAGATGTTCTGGAGCTTTATTTCATTAGTCTTTGCTCCGGAACCTATCGATAAAGGGAGTCACGAAGCCTTTCACTACATCGAGCTCGACGGCCGATCTGAGGGCCCCGAATAATATAAAGGCCCGACATCGGATTTCACGTTGGTCTCACATTCTCAGAAGATCGATCACTACTCGGAGCATGGGGATTATGGGTCATCTTCTTGAGATGGACAAGGTCAAGTTTCCGTTCAAGTTCTTCTACGAACTCGTGAATGGAACTTTCTTGTTGAATACCATGACGGGAAAAACAACAAGCTTCGCAGAAAGTTTCTTCGAGAAAAAGATGACACTACTTTGGGAAAACAAGGTTGCGGCGAGTAAGGAGACTCATCGCAAATTTTGCAACATGGCCCACTTTGGGCATTGGACGTCGAGGATTTGTTCTGAATGTCCAAACCAGAAGGAGCCGGAGTTTGGAAAAGGTTTCTTGCCAAAAGAAGACAAGAAGAAATTCCGATCAGACGAGCATGAGGAGCGTAAGGTTCTCGAGAAAAGGACACCTCGAGCGCTCCAAAAAGTAAGGTGGTTGACAAAGAAAAAAGTCATGTGACTACGGGGCAAGACCACCCACCAAAAAGAAAACGACATGGGTGGGTGAAGCAACAGAAAGGTTCCCACTAAGAAAAGTTAGTGGGAAAATTGAAAGCAGACTCCACTCATCGACAAACGACAAAGCATCGGCAGAAGAAGGTGGAGTGTACAGGCAGACCATTTTCAAAAAGAAGGTGGTCCAGACACATGTGAAGGCGTGGGAATCTTTTCTCTACCACAAAATGAGTGTCGGCGAGACAAGGGTCCCAAGGACACATGTGAGCACGTTATCACGGAGAAGGCATCCGAGGCGATAATTAAAGACAATAATAGGGGATCAAACCTCTATATTAACCCAAGTGTGAGCTCGGATCGTGAAAAATTCTCCAAGTTTCCTTCAACCCCAAGCAAATAATTCTCTCTCGTAATAGTTCATAGTTTTCTTCCAAGTTCTTTTCCTTTTATTTTTCAAGTTTTAGAGTTGTATCTTGAGAGAGCACCCAACTACCATAGGTAGCTAAAGAGTTAGTCTCATCCCAAAAGGAGATTCACATATATATTAAGTATTTTATAATTCCTCAATAAAAGTGAAGACTTTCGCCCGACTATTCCGGTGTCTTGTTTAAATAATCTTCCATAGATATCGCCCCGATACCATACGCCCCGAATCGAAAGAGACGAGGGTCATTGGCTTGATGTTCTTGAAGGAGGTCAGAAGGTAGAAGTCCATCGGTTGCGATCGTGTGGTTGGTAGAAGCTCGGGAGGAGCTCGGAAGCCGTAAAATCCAGCGATCCGAAGAGTCCGTGACACTGTGGTCAGCGGTATAATGGCGAAAACTCGATTGATTATTTTTATATGATATCTGAAGCATGTTGGGCTGATTGTTAAGCATGTTTATCTCCATAAATGAATGTGGTTTGGTTGTAGTAAAGTAGTATATGAAGGTTTGATGAATTGAAGGGTAGATTGGTCATATTTATTAAAAATAATGGAAATGGGTAGATTTGGTAGTAACTTAAGAAGGTGGGATAGATTTGGTATGAATGTATTGAAACGGGTTATTAAAGATTTTTGGCCTTATTTTTAAGTGATATAGAAGATTAATAAATATTAAATTGAATGTATAATGGCACGTCACCATTCGTGGACGAAGAGGCATACATACATTATACGTACATACAGTGGCGGAGCCAGAAAATATTTTCTGGGGGGCCCAATTAATAATAATTTTAAAAGATAATAAAATAAAATTATAAAATAATAATAATTTACATAATATAATGAGTTATTATAATCTTTTTAGAAATTTGATTGATAATATTAATTCACATATAAAATTTTATTATTTGCATATATCTTTTATTTTATCAATATAAAATAAATTATAGAAAAAGAAAAGAAATAACATTTTATCGACATAAAACAAATAATAGAAAATAGAAAAATGAAAGAAAGATAAAGGAAAATAAGTATAGGAAAAGAAAAAGAAAAAGAAAAATATGTAGCTAATAGGTATCGAACCACGATCTCCTAAATGAGAGATGAAAATCATAACATATTAGACTACAATAGATTTAGTTATTAAATGTTAAATATCTATAGAGAGAGCACACATGTTTAGTTAAGAGTTAATTCACATATATAGTGTTATTATTTACATACATATTTTTATTTATTAACATAAAATAAATTATATAAGAAAGAAAAAAGAAAAAAGATCCCAAAATAAAGAGAATAAATAGAATAGAGAGGAAAAAAAGCACAAACTAAAAAGAAAGAAATATAAGAGAAAAAAAGGAAAGAAAGAAATAGAGAAAAAAAAAGGAAGAGAGAAGATGAAAAAAAAGGGAAAGAAACGGCAGAAAGAGAGAGAAAAAGGAGGGAAGAAAGAAAAAAGAAGGAAGGAAAGAAAACAGAAGGAGAGCGCGAAAGCAGGGTTTCGACCCCGGGACCTCTTCAATTAAAGAAAGCTCATATCCATCAGGCTACCCAGACATCTTTGAAATATATTTACATATCAAATATATATCTATTTTTTCAAAAAAAGTTGGGGGCCCTTGGACCCCCCAAACCCCAACGTGGCTCCGCCACTGCGTACATACATATAACCATCTGTTTTGATTTGATGAGAATATTAGCATCTGCAGCAATGGGCACTGTTTTTGAGATCAAATCCGTTCCAGCAGTGCGCTATTTTTGACATGTTGACAATGTTAAACTATTTCAAGCTTCTCTCTTTTTATTTTTCTAATTTTTATTTATTATTTTTAGACATTTTTATTTTATCACAATAATAAGATGGATAAATAAAAATAATTTATGTAAATCTATTTACTTTAATGGATTAATGATTGATAAATTAATTTTAATCTTAGTTGATAATCATATTCTTCAAATAATCAATCATACTCCTTCCGTCCATCAAAATCGTTCATTGATTTTGGTAGCACGAGTTTTAATAAATTATAATGATTATAAAATAAGTGAGTATAAAAAGGTGTGTCATGAGAACAATAAATGAATATATTAATGGACATTGAGTCTAAAAATGTGAGTCATATGTGGTTTTTTTGTAAATAAGTAGATAGGTTTAAGGTAAAAATATAAAATTGATGTTTTCAAAAAAGGAAAGTGAACATTTTTTATGGACAGACCAAAACAGAATTAAATGCATGAATTTAGTGGACGGATTGAGTATATTTTATCAATCTATCTTATCATGAAAAATCTATTTTATCATGAGAAGTAAATATTCTTTTAGGATTTGAATGTAAAATGGATTCAAGTTTATTGGGTTTGAAAGAATAGGTAGGTTAGGAAATGAAAAAAATATACTTCATCCATCCCATCCAAAACAATCCATTTCTTTTCGGCATGATTATTTAGGAGAATGGTATAAAGTGATTATAATGATAAAAAGTAGGTAGATTCTACAAATTTTGAAGATATAATTATTTCTTAAAAAGAAACATATCATCTTGGGTGGAACAGCTCAAAAAAGAATACATATCATCTTGGGCGAGACGGAAGGAGTATTACATATGAATTATGTAGTTTTTTTATTTCTCACTAATTCAAATAAATTTTGCATAGTATTAAACAAGTATAAAAGAAAATCTGAAATACTCATTGTAAGTGTAGACTTTAGAACTGAGTTGATTCTCTGATTATTTTAATGCAAAATTTGTTGTAAAATGGAGTAGATATCGATTGTCCACACCTAAGTCCCTCTCTAATTTCTTGGAATAGGATATGATATTGGAAATTTTGTATTGGTGCAGTCTTTGTTCTTTTATATCTGAAGATATTACTGGTTGTGACATGGAACATCATTGTATTTGTTGGGCTTCCAATATATTAATAGTGTGATAAGATTAGTTATATTTAGAATCTAGTGAGGAAACTTTAAACAGAAATGGTAGGCGATGAGTGTGTAGAGAGAGAGAGAGCATTTGATCCTTTAAAAGTGGGCATGGAGATGGAGAGACGTTTGAGTTGACGACCTAACACACCTTCTGTCAGCTCCAAGGAAACCAACCATAAAACTACACACTTTGTCAAATATGTTTACTTCTATAACTATTTTAGAATATTGCTACATTCTACATCCATTCTATTAGTTTATGGTTTTCTAATAAAAAAGATGAAAAGGAAATACCGAACCGTAATTATCTTTCCTTTATATATATATATATATATATATATATATATATATATATAATATATATATATATATATAAAACATGAGAATCTTTTCATTGTGAGAACGTAAGAACAAAAAATGAAGAATTTAGATGTGAAAGTTGATGAATCCGCTAGAAAAGTTACTGAATCAAAAAAAAATTCATCCCTCATGGGATTCGAACGTGGGTGAAAATTTTGAATTTTTGAATTCAGTTTTTTTCCAACGGATGCATTAACTATCATAGCTAATTCATTTTATTCACAACAAATTTTCGTGGTTTTAGTTCTCACGTTAAAATGATTCTTATTTGAACATCTCTCTATATATATATATATATATATATATATATATATATATATATATGGGTGGTTAGGGTGAGAATACTATAATGCATAAGAAATAAGAATAAATCATAATTATTAATTAATATGTACTTAACATTCCATATTTCATGCTTTATTTTAAACAATATTGATGATATCATCACCTTTCTATTCACCTGTAAATATGACACAAAAATATATTCCCTCTCCAAATCTTTTACCTACCATAATATGACACTTATTTGTGTTGCACAAGTTGTGTAATATGTAACACATATCGTAACTAACATTGCATCAATGTGTTGCAAAAGAATTTAATATTATTTTATGAAATATATTTGTAGCACACATAAAAACATTATGTAGCACAATCTTAACATTTACTTTGTATAACTTTATTATTGCAGATGAGATACTAGCGAAGTTAAATGATGAATTAACATTAAACTACCAATGCAACGAAATCAACTGACAAAGCAAAGAAATTACATTACCAGTGCGACGAAATAGATGCGGAAAAAATAAACATTTGAAAGAATAATATCTATTTAAGATATGAAATCCCACAAAAAAGAAAAAATCAAATCCCATAAAAACAATATTACTAATCTGACCTCTTATTTTTATGTGTATTAAAAATATAGCATAGATAGTTATTAATATAGTACATAAATCTCTAATATGACCATCAATTTATTATGATAAAGGACTAGGATTTATTCATATTTCTCACCAAAATTTATATTTTACTTGATCCAAATCATATATATATATATATATATATATTCGGTACAAACTTTATAAAGTTGGAAAAGTAAAATTGATACACAGGATCCCACCATAATCTTTGACACCCATCATAAAATGAAATACCAATTTAGAATATCATCGATGAGAATTTTATGTAATGCACACACTTACCAAAAATGACTAGTTATGCTGCTTATGCAAGACAGGAGAGCATTAGATGATCTTCAAATGTCACACATAAAATTTCAAATGTTCTAAACCATATAAAATGTTAGTAACTCTATAAAATATAAGAAAGATCCCGAGAAAGGAAACAGAACTAAAAAGTTCAACCAATATTAGAAAAAGGCAGTAAATTTTCCTAGGTTTTTTCGTCACGTCAAACTCACTACAGCAACTATTCACTAGAAAAAAGTTAAATAAAATAGGCTAATTCATCACTATAAATAACTATTTACAAAAATTCAACATACACGCATTCTATACATACTATATCCAACTATTGCACACCAGTTACATGACATGTTTCATCACAATATTAAAGAGAACGACTGTTGTCTTCTTTCTCCTTTTTTTTTCCCACTTGTTGCTTGGTGCGATCGAATTGACGGTTGCATTCAATATCCGACCAATAGATATGGGATAGGTTTAGTGGGGCCCAACTTGAAGAAGTACTGTTAGAAATGGAAATGAGAGGCAAATGCGCCCTACTTTATAATCGGAGTGTGTAGTCACAATCGTGTTTATCTTTTTCCCGCAATTCTCTCACTTTATGAAACCACGCACAAAACATACTATATACCTTACGTTTGATCATACATTTTTAAGTTAGGGCTATGTTTCCCTACCCCTATTCAATCATCATGCATGTTTGCTATATATAATATAATCTACTTCCACAATTTAACTTATTTTATTTATAATTAAGATCAGCTTCATGCAAAAGATGGAGAAATCAAAGACAAAACAACTTGCGAGGAAATTCATACAGAAACGGGTTTTTGTTTTAGGATTTTTTTTTTAAAATTCATGATTCATAATACTTCATAACCTTCTAATGATTATAAAATTCAGCACTAGTTAGCCATTTTGTCTGATATGTTTAATTCGGAATATATATATAGAATTCGTTATGAAAGCATTTGAATTAGTCGTGTAAGTGTCTGAATTAAAAAAAAAATCACTTCTCATGGAATTCGACTCAGGCATTTGAATCCATCAAGTAAGGTGATGAATTCATCGTAGATCTTCACGAATCAATGACTGAAAATGATTCATATTTTATACTTTAAGATTGATTTGTATCTGCTCATTTATATATATAGGGAATGTTTAATGTGAGAACCATTTTTATCATGAGAACGTGAGAACCAAAAAATGATGAATTCGCTGTGAAAGTTGATGAATCCGTCGGTTAAAGTTATTGAATCCAAAAAAATTCAAAAAAATAGAATTTTCGTCTCTCGTGAGATTCAAACCCAGGTAAAAATGTCAAATTTTTGCATTTAGTAACTTTCCTGGCAGATGCATAAACTTTTATAGCGAATTCATTTTGTTCATAGCGAAATTTTTGTGGTTCTTAGTTCTCACGTTAAAAATAGTTCTTATTTGAACCTAATTATATATATATATATATATATATATATATATAGGGGTTGGATCCAGTGAGAACTCATCTTTTATGAGAACTTGAGAACTATGCACAAACGTATAAAGTTGATGAATAAAACCTATAAAGTTGTGCATAACGAAAACATTCGAAAATTGTTGTACAACAAAATAATTTTAGAAAGTTTTCGTTATGCACAACTTTATACCATTTTGTGCATCATCTTCAACGTCTTATGCATGGTTCGCAGAGTTCGCAAAAAAGATGTGGTTCTCATTTGATCCATCCCCTATATATATATAGTTTTTATCTTTGTAAAAAGGAAGGGGGGTTTATCTTGTAAAATGGTTTAACTAATTTGTAGGACGAAGAAAATGATATTTTATCCCACAAATAAAAACGAACAAAAGACAAGATTGATTATGCGATAAAATTAGTAGTGTTAATGGGGAGAATTGCCTCAAATGTTAATATTGCTACTTAAATAACCCATATGTTAAGTTGTTACTATTTTTACTCAATTTAAAGTAAAATTACAAAAATATCATTCATTTGTAAAAAAAAAACAGACGAAGGAAATGGGGGGACGTTGGCCGCCGGGAAACCGAGGGGAAGGGAGGGTGGCCGCGGAAAAAGGGGGAAAGAGGGATGTTGGCCGCCGGCAGAGGGGAGGGATGGATGGTTGGCCGTCGGGAAAATGGAGAGGAGGAGGTTGGCATGGGGAAAGAGGGTTGGCACCGTGGAGGTTGTGCACCGGAGTTGGCTGGGGAGGTTGGCCGTTGGGAGGATAAAATTGTACAAATAGTTAAAAATAATAGCAACTTAACATATGGGATAAAAAAGATAACAAACTTAACATATGAGTTATATTATATTTTCGGCCAAATTAGTAATCCATAAATACATGAAATCAAAAACTATTGAAAAGGTCTGTTGAAAGATCAATGAAATGAAATGAAAAGCAAAATACGAGGTATCAATGAAACACTGAAAAACCCAAGGGCTTGATAGAGTAAAATGTTTCTAATATTTCTAAATTGAAAGATATACAATTTGGTAGAAACTTTTTTAGCAACTTGACAACGCTTCTTATATATAGGATTTGGATCATATATGAATACAAATATTTGTGAGAAATATGAATAAATCGTAACCGTTGATTCAGTTAGATCAATAGACAAAATTAATTCTTTATATGCTGATATTTATAGTTAAATGTGTTCGTTTGTTCTTCTTGAAGAAATTATAAATGATATTTTATAATTTTATTAAAAGCGGGCGTAATATAATTATCAAAGTTAAGGAATGTCAATTATAGCGCGATCATAAAAATGTCAAATTATAGCCAAGTCGTTGGCCCTATTGGGACTATTATCACCAAATAGTACCAATATGACCAACAATTTGTTGGTCCTATTGGTACTATTTGGTGATAATAGTCCCAATAGGCCAACGACTGCTATAATTTGATATTTTATGTTCGTGCTATAATTGACATTCCTAACTCGATAACTATATATATGTATTTCACATTCTTATTATTAGTGAATCTTTTATAAGACAAAATATATTGGATATCACGGAAAACTAATCTTAAACACTTCCACAATATAAGATGTCAAATCTCATAATAATAGAGATTAACTGTTTAAAATAATCGTCAAATTACTATTATATTCGTGATAAACTATGTACGACAAAGGTAACGATTTATAATTATAATACTACTCCAAAAATAAAATAAAAATAAATAATATATGTAGTTGTGCAGAGAATCAGTTAAATATGTGCTACAAAATGATAAGTGTGTGCAACAATAACATATATACGTGATTTGAAAGAATTTCACATATTTTGGAAGATTAAAATCCTCACAAATCACAACTGATGGATAGATTTGAGCTATTTTTACCCTTCAGTTGAATTTTGATGAATAGATTGGTTATGATTTCATCATTCTTGTTTAAAATGAAGCATAAATTTGGGACGTTAATTATATATTAGTTATTGGTTATGATTTATTCCTATTTCTTACATATAATATAATTATAACCATAACTATCCCAATATATATATATATATATATATATATATATATATATATATATATATATGGTGATCTTCTAGAAACCAATTTGGTCCGTAGATCTTGATTAATGAGCGATCAAGATTGATTTTTCAAATAGTATTTGCTTTCTTACACATAAGATAATGCTTTCTAAACCTTATGTTTTTCTTACTATAAAACCATGCTTTCTTTATTTCTTATGTTTTTCATGCATAACATAATGTTTTTGATTCATCTATCATTATGTTGGTTTCAGTTATAGAATAGAAATGATTTCTATTTGATCTTCTTCTTCTAATAATAATAATAATAATAATAATAATAATAATAATAATAATAATAATTCTTTATACTACATATAAGATATTTATGATAATAATTATTTGTGTTTATATATGTATATGTATTATAAATATCAATTTAAATCTTAAACTCTACGGTTGAATTTTTGAAGTTGTACCTTGGGTTACGTTTCCATAAACAGAAAGTTGACGTGTATAGATAAGTGTTTTTTTTTTGTCAAGTGGACTCGAACCTGAAACATTTGGCCTCATACATTAACCACTCTACTACTATGCCAACACATATACCTATATATAAGTGTTTTTAATAAATAATGGTGTCGCTAAATAGTATCGTTTGCACCGGATAAATATCAATTAAATTCTAAACTATAGCTAGTCCAAAAGTATTTTGAATTATCGATGATATCAATTAAAAATCGAATTATTGAGATTCTTACAAAAATATACTGGATAATGATTTTCATTGGGTCAAATGTTGACATGTATTTTCATTGTTTTTAATAACTAATAAAAGGCAAAAGATATATATATATATATATATATATATATATATATATTTAAATAAAATCAAATTAATAGAATAAAATAGGAACAATTTTCAATCCTCTATTCGTGAAATTCTACGACAAATACATCATTTTGTTGGATGTATTCAAACACCTGGATTTGAATTTTACGAGAGGCGAATTTTATTTTTTTAAACTAATCACTTCCACGGTGAATTCAAATGATTTATGAGTTCGTAGTGTGTATATATATATTGGGTGAGTTATGGTGAGAACACATTTATCGTGAAAAAGTGCAAACATTGCACAAAACTTATAAAGTTGTTGCATTGCACGTATAAATTTACTGCATTATATTCAATGCAACAACTTTACATTCAGTACAATGTTATTATTATGCAACAACTTTATACATTGAGTGTGATTATTTTATCATCATATGCAACTTTCGCACCATATTTGTTTTCCATACATGAACATTTTCTCCATCTCGTGCACATCCCCTACCCAAGGTATTCCCTACCCACCCTAATGAAAACCTAAAGTCTGAAATTAATACTTGGTTCCCACATAATATGCCTCTATATTGCACGTCTCTTTCTGGCCTTTCAAACTTTCTCATTTCATAACAGCTATGCTTTGACAAGACATCAGTCAAATGCTGAATATGATTTTGCCAAATCTTGGTCATCATAATAGGGTTTAGCTTTTCCTTTGGAAGGCCTTGCTTTTTTATTTTAAACGGAACATGATTTACATAGTGGAAAGAAAAGGGATTAAAATCGATCTATAGTTGAATGTTATATATATTGCACATATTCTTCTAATCATCAATGGTCGCTATTGCATACGATAAGAATAATTGTGACCTAGCTTTTCTTTGGAATGGATTAGTGTGGTCTATAGACTATAGGAGCAGAGGCAGAGCCAAGGCCAGGCATCCCTAGGCGATCGTGTCCGAGCAATTTTTATTTTTATTTTTTATTATTATCTTAATTCGTTCCATCCATGTTTCTATATACAAAAATGTATTTTCATTCATCCATTTGTAAATTTCTAGTTTCGCTCCTGTATAGGAGTATGTAATTTGTATGTATTTCAAATGTATTATATATAGTGTTTTTTACGATTGTATTTAAGTAAATAAATTCTAAATGATATAATTCAGGCATAGCACACCTTTAACACAACTATTATGCTATTTTTTCGTAAATATACTCAAGTATGTAATATTGTAAACATAGATATGCAAATATTTACATAGATTGTCATGAGTTTGGTTGTAATGAGAACTATTTTTTTGGGAGAATATTACATTGAATATATAAAGTCACTGCATTCGTCGCGAAAGTTACTACACTGAAAAAAAAATACTCTCTCCGTCCCCAAAATTTGTTCATTGTTTTCATTTTTAGTACGTAAATTTGTTCTCTTTCCATTTATGAAAAGTATTACACAAAATACTTTATATTACCCTCAAGAACATCATTTATTAATAACACATTTTACCACCCATGATCCACCACTTTCTCTACATACTATCCTCACACTACAAAAAAAATATCTAGTAGTTACATATTTTTAGTGACATGAAGAGAAGTGTTACAAAATTTATGACATCTTTAGATGTGACAAAATTTAATTACACCGATACATGCATCAATATATTTTTGTTACACATAAAAATATATGTAAATTTTGTTACACTTGAAAATATAGTAAAATTTATCACATCTATCCATGTAATTAAACCTTACTACATTTAAACATGTCACAATAATTTTTTTTGTTACATATATGAATATAAATAAATTTTACTATAACTCAAGAGTTTCAAATTTTACTATATATATTCAATTAGTTGTCCGATTTTGGTATTCCAAATTGAGATCTTTTTCAGACTTAACATTTTTAAAATAACAGAGATAATTTATTCCAATATAATAGACAATTAATTTGTTAAATATAACAGACATCAAGACCAAGCAAAAAATATTGAAAGGTAAAGAAAAAAGAGAGAGAAAAAGTTCAAATATGAGAAACTAGTAACTAAAAAAATAGTTACACTTTCACATTTTACAAAAAATAGTTACACGTTCATATGTAACAAAAATAGCTACATTTATGAATTTCACTAAATTTTGTAACATACTTTTTTTTTTGACATGCAAGTAGTTACCCGTCCACAAGATGTCACAAATTTATTTGGTGACATCCATAGATGTCACAATTCTTCAAAAATCATGTCACTATTGGAATATTTTGTTGTAGTGTCAATAACATCAGTTATTTACATATTTTAACATCAATGGTCCATCACTAATTAATTTAACAATATACTAATGTGAAACCCTTTACTCCACTCACAAAACACTCAACAACTTTATTAAAACATGTATGAAGATTCTCAAGAACATATTTTGAGGATGAAGAGGGTAGAATTTTTTAACAATCATGGGATTTGAACTCAGATAATTCATTCATCAAGTAAAGTGATACATTCATCGTATATTTTGATAATCAAATGACTGACTCTAAGTTCTAATTTTGAAAATGGGTTGTCATTTGAACCTCTTCCAACATCCATTTACCCCCTTCATCAAGACGAAAATGGTTTGTATGTTTTCGACACGATTATATAGAAGAAGGATATGAAATAGTTAAATGTATAAAAATATGTAGAAAAATGATACAGAGTGGTTAAAGTAATGAAAATAGGTTGGGTCCACATCTTAGGAAAATATAATTATTTAAAAAAAATTAGCCAAGTTTGATGGGTCTACTTAAAAAAAAGGGATAATGTGCAAATACACCCATGTACGTTTCTGAAAAAAACAAATACACCCCTATCGTTATGTTTGGTGCAAAATTATCCCCAACGTTTCAAAAAGTGTGCAAAATACCCTGAGCACTAACGGGAAGACTAACTCTGTTTATATAATTTTCGATTTTTCTTTTCTTTTATCCCTAGAATATATTAATAGATATAATATTGTTTATATAATATATTGTTGGTAGTGCTTACGGTTTTTTCTTCTCTGTTTCTCCTCTTCATCCAGAAATTAGGGTTTAGAAACTTCCCAAGGTGGTTTACGAAATTTGTTGTTGTTAGTGCTTACAATTGGAAAATGAGCTCGTATTCTTCCAGCGATTCATGACTAAACACTTCGAGGAGACGCTCAAAGATGGAATTGCATTACAAAGGAAAGCCGAAGTTTTGTTTTTGTGAAGTTGAAGGAACGAGGTTGAAGGCACCTAGGATGACATCATGGACAAATGATAATCCCGGCAGGAGGTTTTTTGGTTGTATAAATTGGGAGGTATGGGAATTCAAGAATACATTTTTAGTGATTTAACATGAAAGTTGGGAATTTGAACTATTTTAGTGGCTGTATTAGTTCATCTATGAGTTTATGTTTTCTTACAACAAGATTTTAAGACAATGACACCATGATTTATGACTCGAGCTGCAAAATGTGTCTGAATCATGTTGATTTAAGCGTCACTTTGTATGAATCTTTTTTTTGGAATAACTTAGGATTATAATCTTGATAAATTGTGGATTGGTAGGGTGTGGATGATGAATTCATTCTGCAAATCATGTAAGAAATGCAAATTATAATAGTTTTATTTGTTTAATCATGTCATATGTGGCGGATTCGATCTAGAATGTGTGAGATCACAATTTTTTATCCACGATTTTACCAATACCACTGACTAGGTATTTCTATAAATTGGGATGTATGTTTTTGCTAGAGTAATTTTTGTGGGTACTTTGCTTGAGAAATTACATTGCTTGAGTTGATATTTGATCGATCTTACAGCTAAAGAATTGTGGATATTTCGAGTGGCACGATGAACCCATGACTGAAAGAGCTAAAGATGTGATCAATGAGTTGAAGCATGAGAACACAATTTTATTGAATGAACGTAAAAAGGTGAAGACAATTGCTAGTGGTGAAGTGGAGACTGAAATTGCCGAGTTGTGGGATGAACTGCAACGATTGAAGGTTGAAAGTGCTGCAAAATTTGAAAAATGAGAGAAAAAGACGAGAAGAGCATACTTGATTGCAATTGCTTCTTGGTTATTGTTTTTAACATTTTTCTTTGTATTCTAGGTAGATTTGTGAATTAAAAATTTGGTTGTGTTGTTGTTAAGAATTGTTAATGCCGTTTTGAATGGAAATGAAATGAAGTTTTTGTTCATGCGATGTTGGTTCATGTTAATGCGCTTTGTTGTTAAGAATTGTTAATGCAGTATTTGGACTCTAACTGACTCCAACATGTGATTGTCGAAATAAGAACTGTCTATTTAGGTTGCTGACTTCAATTGTATCCATGTCAATCTGATCAAGGCAAGCAAAACTAAAATCATTCTATGGGATGCATTGCAAAATAAGATCTGATGCTTATCTTCTCAAAAAGTTCTCGAGACTTGACAAAAAGGAATTATGGGTTGTCGAATCCGCAATTAACAAGACACATGTGACAACTTCATTCTCCTTCAGAAATTGCAATGAAGAACTTAAAGAACATTACTTGTACAAAAAGAAGAGCAATCGTGATAAAACACTAGAATCAACCATTAACTTCATAATTTCATCGACAATGTAGTTTTTACATATTTCCAAATGTAAGCCATAACAATCCCAAAAAATATTGAAGTCTATTCTTCCTTATACAAAATACCGATTGTTATAACTTGCAAAAGTCAAAATGCAGGTTGTTTTACAAAATAGAAGAAGCATCATTATGTCCACATTCTAATTTGTTGTAGTAGTAGTAGAAGCACTTGTTGATTGTGTCTCTCCATGTTTTCCTCTCTTTTTTCTCCTTGTTTCATTTACCTCCAACAACTGACTTGTAGTAATACATGGTGCTCCTTTTCATTTCAACCCTGGAGGTTTGAATGGCAATGATGTAGCTTGTCTCACTTCAGAGTCCTCTCCACTAAAACTTATAGCTCTAAGTTTTCTTTTGCTTCGATTGATTTCTCTTTCATTTGGAATTGGACCTCTGAGAATGGGATCACTATTGTGTGGAAAAGGCTGTGCATCCTCCATGATTATCCTTTTAGAAGATAAATACACAAATTCTGTAAGAGGTGAAAGCAATGTTCGAATTGCATATCCATAATTCTGAAAATAGTAGTAGGATATGAAAGCTTTCATAATGTTACTACTCCAGCTTTCATGAAAGGAGAGTAATGTAATATGAAAGGAGAGTAAGTAGTAGGATATGAAAGCTAAAAATATTATATTTACATTCATAATGTTGCGGCCATCTGCATCTACGTAACATTCAACTCCAACAGCACTTTGTCTCAAGGGCTTAGTCTGCCTTCGTGGTGCCATTTTTTTGATCTATTTGAAGTAGAAGATTCTGGGTTTCCAACTAACTAATAGAAACTCAACAAAGAGGATAAGATGTTAGTCTATAACCAATTTCTATATTACTCAAAATTATTGAAGTTTCAAGGTTGTGACCACTACTATTGCAAATACTGCAATGTTGAATCTGTCCTTTCCTAGGAAGAGTGTTACCAGATGGTGTTGGTTCATTTGAGGCTCGTACCCTATTCTTCTTAGGCTGCCAAGAAGCTTGGTAAATGGTGGAGGATCAATTGGTGTATGGCATTACAGATGAAGAACTTGATCCCGTGAACGGTAAGATTGAAATCCATAAGCCTTTCGGTATGTAGTTTTGTGATACCAAATGGACATCATCGACAAGGGATCTATTTTGGAATAATTCATAGCGGCAATAGCATGACAACATGGAATACCAACTAGTCCCATACCATACAAGTACAAATCTTTCTATCTAGGTATACTGTATGCTTATCTTCTCCCTCCCCAATCTCATAACCTGTTTCACCATTCCATAAAACCCTACACCCAATGGCGGCCTCTCTTCCATCTTGAAAAAGTTTCATAGCGGCGAGAGACCATTCACCAATCCACGAGTCACACAAATTCTTCCTATCTCTAATCCTGAACATGACCATTATCCTTATATCTTCAAGCATGCTTATTATGGGTTTATGCTAGCATCAACAATATTAGAATTAAAACTCTCACTAATGTTATTATCTACCATAAAACTACAAAGACTGTTACTTTGGTAAGCTCGCACCAAGTGTGTACAGGTACTTTAACAAATCTTCACCGCTTGTTTGTGTATTTCACCTAGCTTGGAGAGATTGCTCTTGAATTCCTCCTCAAACGCACTCCACGCGCAAATCCGAACTTCTTAAGCTCTCCCCACTCCATTTCTTGCCCCGGTTGGCATAAATATGCCTAGCACACCATCTATATTACGCATTGGGCGGTGTTGAATTCAACGCATCAATTAAACCCTACAAAAACAAAATAAATATTGTTATATCATTGGACATAAA
This sequence comes from Salvia rosmarinus, assembly GCA_036937905.1. Taxonomy (NCBI): domain Eukaryota; kingdom Viridiplantae; phylum Streptophyta; class Magnoliopsida; order Lamiales; family Lamiaceae; genus Salvia; species Salvia rosmarinus. The sequence goes on from CM072816.1 coordinate 10,617,740, forward strand.
CAAATCTTAGTGAACGCCCAAAATTCAGTAGCCATAATGCATATAAATAAAGTGAATACTAACCTTTTGCATATCAGATATAATAGTAAGGTGAGATCCATCATCAAGCTTTAACTCTTGCTTTAGCCAACATAAAAACCATCTCCAGTTGACCTTGTTTTCTTTGCTAACAATTGCCCATGCAAACGGCACTATCTGATCATTACCATCTATCCCCATCTGTAAGTAACATTCCATGACATGCTCCTTTCAAAAACATCCATCTAAACCAATGATAGGTCTACACCGTCCAACCAATTCCTCCTACAAGCATCCATCATGACAAATAGTCTTCTGAATTCTCTTTTGCCATTTTTCAATCTTTCTTCAGACAATTGAATTTCACACTTGCTTCCTGGGTTGCTTTTCTTTACTATCTCAGCATATGCATCTAGATTGGCAAATTCTTGTTTGAAGCTTCCTTCTAATTCATTCATTATCAACCCTTTTGCCCTCTTACACTTATGCTCACTTACATGAATCTTTAAATGCTTTTGAATCTCAATTTGCATGTCCTTAACTCGAACTTTGGATTCTTGTAAATTATGTTCTTGAAATATCTAGCAATATATGTTTGGCTCGCACTAGGTACTTCATTCTGTCTAAAGCAATTATGCTCCATATTTGCAATTTTGACATCCAACCCTCCTTTCTCATCATCCTTAGATACCAAAAGCTTAAATGGATGATTAGAGTCATTTATACAATGCACACTTAGTCTAGTAGGATCATTCTTTTCAAACTTCACTTGTAACCAAATTTAACTCCATATGTGTATCGCTTCTCTTGCCTCCTTAGCATTAGCAAATGTCATCCCCAAAGTAAAATATGACGCTTGCCATCTAAATTTTGAAAATGTGCAAATCCTTGTAGCAGCCTCATCTTCACTACTAGCTTCATAATCCTCACCATCATCCCCACCATATTCACTTATGTAACCTACAGGATGAACATACATATTCTCTTGCAGATTATGTTGTGTAGAATTTCCCCTCTCTTCACCACCAGTCTCTACCATTTCCTCACTCTCATCTATCACTTTCTCTACATCTGCATTACCTTCTATGTTCAATCCTTCTCTACTGGCCTCATAATCCTCACCATCATCCCCACCAGATTCACTTGGGTAACCCATAGGACCATTATGCACATTATCTTGCCGACTACATTGTGTAGGGATTTCTCTTCTTTCTCCAACATTAGTGTCTACCATTTTCCCTCTCACATCTACCCTTTCATTTGCCTCTTCATTACCTTCTAAGTTCAGTTCTTCGCTAGCAGTAACATCCATTATCTCAGTTGGTAGAATACATGGAGTAAAATCAGGTAAGGGACGACTAACATCATCAACAAAAAACTCAATTTGTTCCCAATTGAGTAACTCAATAAACTGTAATGTTTTCCTACATGAATCCTCATCCCTAATTTCGTACAAACCATCGAGAATTAATTTGTCGTGTCACGAACATATATAGCTTTCGGTTGGAAACCACAACACGTAGTAATGCTTGTCTGATCAAAACTCATATTATTCACTATATCGACCAAGACATCCATATCCCACCCATCATAAACCCAAATTTTATCTTTCGTCCAACTACCATGAAGATTAAACCAAAACTCTCTAATTTCCTAATCTTGTGACAAATAGATAAGAAAATACAAAAATCATGTTTTGTTTTCATAAAGTTCGAACACTACACATAGAACATTTAGTTTGAATATCGTTGTTCTTGACCTTTCGCTTCATTCTTCTTCCATCTTCACTCATTGCAGATGCTTGGTTGGAGAAGCTTGGTTGGAGAAGCTTTCGTTTGCAAAGCTTGGTTGGAAATGTCGTTCACACTCCCGCAAATTTGCATATGTATGAATCATTCTAACAATAAAATTATAAAACGTGTTTATAAAAAATCCATATTTTGACAACTTTTGGATTTTAAGAGCAAAAGAAAAGAAAAATCGGAAATTATATAAACAGAGTTAGTCTTCCCGTTAGTGCTCAGGGTATTTTGCACACTTTTTGAAATATTGGGGATAATTTTGCACCAAACATAACGATAGGGGTGTATTTGTTTTTTCGAGAAGCGTCTGCCAGATTTTGCACCTTATCCCTAAAAAAAAAATATGTCAAGTTAGTAATATCTCAAGAAAATATATATATAGAAAAATTTCAACAGTACTAACGTAATACTTTGAGCACTTATGTAAAAGAGCTATGTCGTGCAATAGTTGGTCAAGGTCAATGGCTTGAGTTAAAAAAGTTAGTCAAAGATGTGATTGAGGCACATGAAGCTATAATGTTCCTACGTTGTAGCTATGAAATATATATATATATATATATATATATATATATATATATATATATATAAATTACCTTTATATATAAGGATTTCTTGTGCAATATACTTTAGAAAATATTTCTACTTATTTGTGATCATGCATTTAAAAAGTATTCCATCCGTCCCAATATTATTGATTCATTTATTTTTATACGTAGATTAAACAAAATTATGTTTTGTGTGTAAAATAATATGTATCACAAAATTCGAGAGATTTTTTATAAAATTGTTTCTTTTTTAGAATGGGCCAACAACAGCGGGACAACTCAAAAATGAAAATGAACCAACAATAATGGGCGGTGGAGTATTACATTTGAGGAACCGATCCTCACGTTATTAATAAGGCCATCTATGGCCACTAAGTGTTGGAAATAGATATGTACTTCCTAATTCATATTTGTATTGTGATTTCAAATTCAAATTAATGGAAATAAATCCGACATTTGAAATTTGAGCTTCGAGTATATATTTAATTATATCTATTTATTTTGATCCATTTTTGGATGAACTGATGCATAAAGTTGTCCGAATTAAACATGAAAATTTTGAGTGTGGTAGTGGTAGATATAAAAACTTCATCGCACACTAAAAACCTGAAGTTTTTCTAAGTTAGAGTAAGCCCCCATAGATGCTCAATAAGAGCTCTCGAAATGTATAGTGGGTTGATTTATCTTTAATTTGTCTATGGGTCGCAAGAAACTCTTCATTATTGAAGAAGAAAATAACAATAAAAGCAATGAACGCAATATTGGTGCTTTTATCAACATTTAATAAAAAATTGTTATGTGAATGAGTATAAATAAATATATAAAACTAAATAAAGATCTCCAGAAAAACAAATAATTATAACCCAAAAAAGTAAATTATAGTTTGTAACATAATTGTAACTTGTTGTGAATTTGGGATCGATACATGTTTTGATTATATTCCAAAACTAATTGAAAAGATATGTAAAGAGAAGTGTTTTTTTAAAAATAAAAATAAAAATCCGATCGACTGGAATCTTGATTTTCATGATTAATTTACATGAGTTTTATATTTGAATGATTATTTTAGAGGAATTTTTATATTCATGCTATATTATGAAAAATATAAAATATTTCGTGTATATTAGTGTCTATTTAAGAGAACGAAAAAATAAAAAATTTAGTAATTTTTTTGAAGATTTAGATGTAAGAGATTTATTATGAAGTCCAATAAATCAATCATTTTGTAAAAAAAATGTCACAAATTTATCTATACATCAAGGTTTGGGTCGGTCTGGTACCGTCTAAGGGCGTTTGTGTTGGGCTCATTAAATGATTTTTTTTGTTGATTATCCCATGTGGCAGTTGACCAGTACTTGGTGAAATGGCCATCACTAATGGTAGTTTAGAGAAAAATATCATTTATATTAAAAAAAATATATATTTATTTTTAATCTTGTAATTAGAAAATATCATTTACATCAAATAAAAATGTCATTTATACTGAAAAAAATATTAATATCCGTATACGGATTTCCTCACATGAGTCCACATATAAATATATATGTTAAAAATATATGTATTAATTTTACTACAATTTTGAAAAAAAATAAGATACAAGATAATTTTTATCTTATATCAAATATATAAAATCTACATATATTAATTAAGTATTCTTAAACTTTCAAATAAATAAGGGTATTATAAGTATAATAAAATTTTGTGAAATTACACATTGTTGTAATAACAATAGGTGAATAGATAAATGTAGGGTTATTGGTGCATAAATACATTAATTTTGGTCAATTTTGATTTTTCCTACGAACTTTAAAAATTGTCAAAAAATACACAAAACTTAATGACTTTAGTGATTTACCATGATTTTAAATTTAAACCAAATTAAATCTGACTTGACATTTCGAAAATTTATCATAGACAAAACGGTCAGTGATATAAACAACCACTACAAGAATTTTGCTCATAGATCACACGTTATAGATCACGCATTAGTCTTAAAGTGATCTATTATGACATAGACAACGTGGGTGGTGAAACGCGTGGTCTATAACCATATTTTAAGCGGTTATAGACCACTTTGAAGAACCGCGTGGTGCTTATGGCGTGGTTTCATATTATAGGCCACGGGGTTCGTTCTGCGTGCATTAACGCAAAATTCCATGACAACGGGAACTTTAGCGCGTCGTCTTCTCGTGTTGATTAAATACCACGGGTCATTAACCGCGTGGTCTATCGTCTCATTAGCCACGTTGTCAGCCTAAGTCTAAAATTTGAAATTTTGATACCCCAGACCCCAATCCTCTCTGCCCTCTCCCACACTCTTCGAACCCTAGAATTTGGGCAACATTAGCGCCGCCTCTCGGCCTCCTCACCCGATCGCCGCCAGGGTCGTCCCCCTCGCTCGGTCGCCACCATTGTTGTCCCTCCTCGCTCTGTCGCCACCAACGTCGGCGGTCGCCCTTCCTCGTTCGGTCGTCGCCGGCGTAAAAAACAAAGCCCCCCTCATTGCTCTGTCGTCGACGGTCGCCCTTCCTCTCCCGGTCGCCGCGCCACTCCACTCACGATTCACGCCACTTCATGAATTGAGTTTCTGGCGTGAGAGCACAGCTGCACAGGTATGTGATTCTGGCGTGAGACAGATTTGAGTTTCTAGCGTGAATTTACTCCCTTTATAGTTCAACATACTTTGGCTTCACTTATGATGCATTGATGCTTACCAATATTGATGATTTGCATATTTGGTGGATTTTCGAAGTTTCCAGTGTTCAATTAGCATCTTGTTGTTTATAGATATTTGATTTATCATGCCTAAATATGATGAAAAGATTAATTGCAATACGTTAATGGTTAACACTGTGTTGTTAAAAGGGAGTAGGGATTCAATCTTGTTACACTGTGCTGTGCTATTTCTTGAATTGGTTGACACGAGCCAAGCGTCTCTGTTGTTACAATTTATATTTTCTAATTTCTGAAATTGCCTTTAAAATCTGGTAGATGATCGGCCAATGGCCATTATAGAATTGAGTCTCAACTTGGAGATTCTAATGCCCTCTGTATTTCACAAATAGAGCCCTCAATTTAACATACATATATTTTCTATAGGTGATTCTAAATAGAGCCCTCAATTTATTCGTCATAGCATTTTGTTTTAAAATATAATAAAAAAAAAGTTGATATACTATTAGAAATTAGATCCTTATATGTCCTTATAACTCCTAATTTTTAGTGAGCTTTATCAATTTATTCGTTATAGCATTACACAAAGCTTCAGTGAGCTTATCAATTTTTGTTTTACCAAACCCAAAGCCATTAGTTATGTTGAAATGTATGTAAACTTTTGTGCAAGTATAATGTCTGTGCTTTAAGGGAAAATGTTATTTTGTAGTCTGATTAATAATCCTAATTGACAATCGTGAATTACACTGGATGTGGATAAAGAAATTATTGCTGAATGTAAATTGTGCCGGAAATGGAAATATAAATTGCTAGAAACTATTTTTATTGCTTGAACAGTCAATGAGGTATGTTTTGGGCTGTTTTTATGTTGATTACGTTCAGCTTTCTATCCCTTTATACAGGCCTCTGATTCATCATTTGTTAGAAAATCAGCAGCTAGCATGCTCAGTGGAAAGAAGCCTATTGCTGCCGCTGTAAGTATAATTTAAAAGATTATTAGAGAAGAAAATTATCACTTCTTCAAGATATCTTGCTACTTCAAATACAAATATGGTTAATCACTGTTGACTCTCATTTTTTGCTTGTTGTATGCTTATCTTTTTTTAGCCAGCTGCCACTAAGAAATTCACGTCTGGAAAATCTGGTACCAACAAGAAGGGTGATGCAGGAGGACAAACAAAAGTTTCTAAGCCCGTGGAGCATGAAGATGTCGAGGTCTGAGCTGATATGTTCCTCTTCCCCTCTACCTGTTGTGTGATGGCTGAGTAGATTATTATGGACAGTAAGATGGCATTTTTTTGCTTAACTTATCCAATTATCTCTACAGCCAACAGCAATGAGTTTGGAAGAGATTGAGAGCAGATTAGGATCCCTTATTCAAGTAGAGACAATCACTCAACTTAAGAGTGCTGTGTGGAAAGAGCGGCTTGAAGGTTACATTTCTAATTACTGCTTGGCATAATTTGTGACACTAGCTTAATTAGGTCATACTTAGACAAGTTTTTCCCCTTAAATTATGGTTTTGCATTGTTGTTTCATTGTTTCCCACATCTTTGTGTGAAAACCTATCTCTCAACTATATGATTTGCAGCTTACAAAAAACTAGGACTGCATGTTAGCTTGCTCAACTGAGGTTTTGGACCAATATCTCCTTTGTTATAGAAATTTATTGCGTGACAAAACAATCTTTTTTGGCTCTGATGCTTAAGTATGCTTAGAAAAATAACTCTTGACCTGTGCTTCTGTTCTGGGACAATGTTTTAGGAAAATTAAGGTTAAGCATATACAATTTTTAAAGCAGTAGTAATCTTAATTCGTAACTGCACATTCTATGAGATCATGATTGGACATAATGGCTATCATGTCTTTACACAAGCAATGTTTTTGCAATGTTTAATATGTTCTTGTGGAAGAAATGTTAGTTTTGCAATGGGTGGTCTCCTTTTCTAGTTCCTGATTTTTCTATGGATTCAACAACTTTAGTATGGTATTGTTGTGTCTTAGTTATCTTTCTCCAACATTTGCCAGTTTATGGAGCCAAGAACCTGCTTGTTTTGTGCTTTCGTTTTGCTATTAAGGATAAAAATTTTACCCCTTTTGCACTTGCTTGAATAGGATCAATTTGTCATGGTTGTTTCTAGCGATAATAGTATCTGAGGTGTAGATGAGTTCTCATATCCTACCTTTTTATTTTTTATTTTCTTGATCTGTTGCTTCATCTGGTGAATATTTATGTGCTCTTTTATTTATTGATCTTTTCTGATTGTACCAGCTAATGCTAATAATTATAGTGTACATGTAATCTTTGGTGGTTTGATGTTAGAGTATTACACTTGCTGAGAAGCGTTTGTATGAATTGCCGGACAAATTAACTGTTTGCCGCATCCTATAAAGCAGACAACCTATTCATAATCGTTATCTTGCTACTAATAAAATCCGTACTATGATTTTTAATATATAAAATATTTGTTGCAGCTATTGTGTCTTTTAAAGAGCAGGTGGAATGAAAGGTTCAAGATGATTGATGTTGGAGTAGAGATGGTGAAATGAAAGGTTCAAGATGATGGAATTGATGTTTTGTGGACGAATTTAATTAGTTAGGTAGACAATATTTGTTGTCTTACAATTGTTGATTGTGGATTTCGGTATATAACGTTTATGTATTGTCTGATTTCTCCATTTATGAGACAATATATATTTTATATCTTTTTGTATTATTGTTTTTAATGGCGAAACATGTATTTTGAATTATATAATAAATAAATAAATTTATTTCGTTGGTGATCAATAGACAACGGGTTTAACCATTGTATAAAACTAGAACACCGTTGTCTATAACAACATAGACAACGGGTAAACTCACGTTGTCTATGATCTTTATAGACAACGGGAATATCCATTGTATATTACAAGGCCCCGTCGTCTATAACATGATGACCACGGGGATTTTCCGTTGTCTATATTATGATAGACGACGGATTTCCCGTGGTCTATAGCCACCTAATAGACTATACCTTGATAGACAACGGGGTTTTTGTAATAGACAATGGGGATTCCCCGTGGTCTATAACCTAAATTCTTGTAGTGATAGACATTGTAGAGATAGGATATCAATACTTTTGATCTCAACTAGAACCAGACGATGAAACAAATGAGAAGACTTGATTTTTATAATGAGTGTTGACTCGATTAATCCTAGAAATAAAAAAAATCTGATTTATTTTGATAGAACGACGATATTTCATATCATTTCTCTACGATGTTGTTTATATCACTAACCGTTTAGTTTATAGTAAATTTTCGAGATGCCAAGTCAGATTAATTTGACCTGAATTTGATCGTGGAAAAAACACTAAAGTCATTAAGTTTGTGTATTTTATGATAATTTTTAAACTTTATGGGAAAAACCAAAATTGGCCCAAAGTTTGCGTATTTATGTGTCAATAACCCATAAATATAAGATATCATATTACAATACTATTCTTAAATTAAAGATATAATAGGGATATAGTAGGTAAACAAAATATTTACTCTTAATATATATATATATATATAAATATTGTATCATTGACATTTAATTAACATTACTATTTTTCTTTCTATTCTTCTTTTTTATGTATTATTCTTTTTCTTGTACTTTGACAATTGTGACCAGCATATCAATTCTATGTGTAGCTATGTATTTTTATAGTTAATTTCATAAGATAGATAAAGACACAAGCAGGGAAGAACAAATAATGTCATGGAATACAACTTATTGAGAAGGCCAAAATCTCATAGGAAAATCATATAAAAAGATCTCAATAGGAAGAGTATGAATGTTTAAACGGTATTCGATTTTTGGTTATAATTGAGCCGAATCGAAACCGAAGCGGTTCCCGTTAACCAAAAACCAAAAATTTGGTCTGGTTCGGTGTTCGGTTCCAGGTTAAAAAATTCGATTATCAATTAACTGATAATTGGTTCGGAACCAAAAACTATTTTTATTTTTAATTATTATTTAGTTATTATATAATTAGTTAAAGATTCTAGAATCTCAACTTTTAATTATTATTTTAATTATTTTTAAATAATTTCAGTTTTTTAATTAAATTTTAATTATTTTCAAAGTTTCAATTATTATTTGAAATAAATTTCAGTTTTTTAAAATTATTATTTAATTAATAATTATTATTTTTTTCAGTTTTTCGATTAACAGAAAACCAAATCCTAATAACCAATTAATTTTCAGTTGACCGAAAATCTAAATCGGTTCGGTTTCGATTCCACTTTTTCGAATAATTCTATTCTATTAATCGGTTCAGTTTCCCACTTCTAAGGATGACCCAATTCTAACGAAAAAACATAACTGACAGCGGTTACAATATCCTACATCTGATCGATAGCATACATTTTAAAAATGTGACAAAAGTAAGATATTTTGGTAATAATTACTAAAAGTCCTTATATTTTATGATTAAAAATTATTTTACATCTTCATTATGGAAATGACATATATATTGAGAGTACCATCTAAGAGTATCTCCACCCAAACACAAAGTTTAGCTCCAACTAACATCCTTCATACTTAAAACCCAAAATGAGTTTCCGTCATTTTTTCCTTAACATTTAACTCAAATATTATTTAATCGTTAATTTATTCAACTAACACTACAAGAATTTTGGTTATAGACCACGGGGAATCCCCATTGTCTATTACAGAAAACCCCGTTGTCTATCAAGGTATAGTCTATTAGGGGTGGCTATAGACCACGGGGAAATCCCCGTGGTCTATCATAACATAGACAACGGGGCAATCCCCGTGGTCTATCATGTTATAGACCACGGGGGCCTTGTAATATACAATGGATATTCCCCGTTGTCTATAGCATCATAGACAACGTGGGTTTACCCGTTGTCTATGTTGTTATAGACAACGGTGTTCTAGCTTTATACAATGGTTAAACCCCGTTGTCTATTGTGTTTTAGACCACGCGGACATCCCCGTTGTCTATATATTAATAGACAACGGGGAGAAGCCCGTTGTCTATTGACCAGTCAACGAAAAAAAATTATTTATTTATTATATAATTCAAAATACCTGTTTCTGTCATTAAAAACAATAATACAAAATAGATATAAAATATATATTGTCTCATAAATAGATAAATCAAGGTACAATACATAAACGTTATATACCGGAAAATTCCCAATCAACAATTATAGCACAACAAATATTGTCTACCTAGCTAGCTAATTAAATTCGTCCACAAAACATCAATTTCACCATCTTGAACCTTTCATTTCACCATCTCTGCTCCAACATCAATCATCTAATTTGCCTCTACATCTACATGATCAAAATAAGATGCAATATGTGAGAAATAAAATTTAATACCTAAAAAATATTCAATTCAATAAAGGTATCAAACTTACCATCATCAACAACCATATAATCAGCGACTAACTCGGCCCACTCTATACGGACTTCATCGATTTCTTTTTTCGAGTAAAAGCCTTCGGAAAACTATTAAATAAACAAAATAGACATATTTCATTACTAAAAAATATTAAAGAATAAATATTTAGAAAATTTTGGATTAAATTGTCACGTTATAATTACCAAAAAAGGAAGTGCAATTGTGTTATCCGAACCATAATTATCAATAATATCTTTCATGTACCGCATGACATAGAATCCACATTGCATGACATCAAAACAAGTTGCTTATTCCGTATACCAATCAACCTTTTACCTATTACCTATGATAATAGAGTTCACATATTTCAAAAGCTTGTTCAGTCTAACTCTTGTGAAGAGAAATTTCAGTTTATGTTCCACCCCCCTGCCCCTTATTCACACTTTGTCAAGTTATCCACTTAGAAAGTGGTAAGTTCAATAGAGTTAGTAAAAAAGTGCAGATTGATATGGAATTAATTGCAAGTTTAGAGCTTCACAAAAGAGGAACAATCGAAAATTAGCATTTGGAATCCAAAGAAAGTAAGAGCAACCGTATGGAGATGGATAAAACAAGGGCGATCAAAGCTCACACTAGTGCAATTAAGCCCGATCTAACGACTCCCAATAAGTTGTTAAGGATTAGGTTTTCTCTTGAGGCACTAGAACTTGACGAATACTAAACATACTCAAGTTTAGGAGCATACTGTCTGATTCATATAGATGAGAAGTGGTTCTACATCACAAAAGGAACACACAGTTCTACATGACCCCGGGAGAGGTCGATCCTCATAGGACATGCAAAAGCAAAAATTTATCACCAAAGTCATGTTTATGTGTCTTTGTTTGTAGACCTTTATTTGCGGTGATGGCGTAATTTTATTTGATGGAAAGATAGGCATTTTCCTTTCACACAACAAATTCCAAGACAAAGATCAAGCAAAAACAGAGTTGCGGGCACATTGGAGACAAAGCCTATTGAATCAATCACTAAGCAAGTAATCAAATAGTGTTTGATCAACCAGGTAGTTTATTGAGATTCAATTATTGTCTTAATTTAATATGGTTAAGTGTTTTTATTCAGTTTCAGTGGAATAAATATTGCATAATGAATATTGAATTCAAAAATATCTTATCATTTCGATTTTACCGGCAATTAAGGCAAAGTGGCCAACATTCACAAGTAAAACCATTTTCATACTGAGAAGATAATGCAAGACCTCACATTAAGGACAATGATCCGTTTTAGAAGCATTGCATGTGAAGATGGTTTCAACATCACATTAGTACAATAGCCACCTAATTCACCAGATACCAATGTGAATGACTTAGGGTGGTTTAGGGCAATTCAATCCATACAAATAGAGAAGGTGTGCTATACGGTAGACCAGTTGGTTAATGCAGTTCTTTTATCATTTGAAGACCTATCTCCAATAACATTGAACAATGTCTTCTTAAGCTTGCAAGGTTGTATGATTGAAATTATGAAAGTAAGAGGACAAAACTGCTACAAAATTCCACACATGAAGAAAGGATCACTGATAAGGGCAGATAGACTTCCAATTGACTTGGAAGTTCCAGAAATCTCAGTGAGACATTGCCTCACTTATTTGATTCATGCTGGAAGCTTGGAGGGAATCAGTGGCATTATGAACACCTTAGGTTTGGATACACTTGAAGGGAATGGATGAAAACAGACTATGACACACTTTTTGCTAAAACTTTTTGAATGTTTATGCTTAGGAAACATGCTTCAATTGCATAGAATGTGTTTTTGGTATAAACATCTTTTGTAAAGAAGAATCATGCTTTTGTATGCATTATAAAGAAGCCAAGATAGGCTTTTTTTTGTAAAAAAGATAGCCAATGCAGGCTTTTTTGTATAATGCTCTCATTAACTCAATGCACACACATAATAGCTCACTCATCGCATACACACATGCATACTCAAACACATTCAAGATCATTTACAATGCTTCCATTAACTCACTACATACACATAATAGCTCACTACTCAATACAGATTCACATTAACTCACTACACACAAACCATACACATACTGCATACTGCATACACACACGCATACACAGACGCATCTGCATACACACACGCATACCGCATACACGCATACACACACGCATACAAAAGTCATCCCGATCGAGTGTTCTGCGAGAGAAGCAGTGTTACTAAAGAGAACACATAAATCAAGTGTCACTCCAATCTATACACACACATACACACACGGTAGAACAGAGTGTTACACATCATAATGTGAGCATAATTTTATCATTTCAGTTAATGCAGAGAACACATAAATCAAGATAACAGTGTGTTACACACACTCAAGAGAACCCATAATCCCGAACTCGCATCTCAAACCAATCTGTCATCACAGATGCGAAATATCACTCCTAGTGTGAGCATAATTTTATCATTTCAGCATCCACTTATACCCAACCAAATCAACAACTCATATACATCAGGAGGAAAAATAAAGAAAAAAGAGGGAAAAGAGATCACCCATTTGAAGAACGCAGGAACCAAAATCCTTAGCATTTTTTCCTTCACTTCCTCAATCTCTGCACATCTTTTATCTTCCTTCTCTGTGGCTGCAATCCACTCATCATTTTCCCTTTCCACGGCTGCGATCCACTCATCACCAGTGTCCCACCACGCATCATCAATTGGAATGGAGGATGAAAATTCAATTTCAGAATAAGCAGATGGGGTTTCGTCGTTGTTCGACGCGATTTGGGGGGCTGGGTGGTGATGTATCTTCGATTTTCATGGATTTTGCTTCCATTATGTGAAGAGAAGGATGAAGGTTCAGAGGTTAGGGTCTGGGGAAAATGGGGGGACGAGGGGGGACGAAAAAATGAGGGAAAGAGAGAGAGAGAGTTAGGGTCTGGGGAAAATGGAAGGGAGTAGGCGGCGTAAATGAGTGTGGGAGAGATTTAGGTCGTAGAGGAAGGAGGCGATATATAAGCAGAAGGGAGGGAGAGTTAAATGGGTCCAGGGAAAATGGAAGGAGTAGGTGGCGTAAATGAGGGTGGGAGAGATTAGGGTTGCGAGAGGAAGGAGGCGGCGATATGAGGGAGGAGAGAGTTAGGCCAAAAATTTAATGGAAGGGAAGGAGGCTGCCATTAATGAGGAAAGAGATAGAGTTCTTAAACGCGATTAATGTTTTAATCAGTCTAATGGTGCAATTAGTTGGCCCTTATTATTTCCCAAAGAGGAAACGAGCCATCTTGGGTGGGACGTCCGAAAAATGTCTGGCCGTCTTGGGTGGGACGGAGGGAGTATTAAATAATGGATATATTTTTCAACTCCAAACATAATGAGCTCTGAAATGCAATTCACAATCAGAGTACATCTTCACCTAAATTTCATAAGTAAGAATTTCAAGAATATTAATGTAATTTATAAGCCGAGAGAACCATGGAATTGAATGTTTTGAATATTAAATCATTACCTTTCCTCTCCAACTACGTGTCATAATAGATACAACAATCTACTAGAAAATATATACAATTAATGTAATATATATATATATGGAGTGGATCAAATGAGAACCACATCTTTTTTGCGAACTCTGCGAACCATGCATAAGACGTTGAAGACGATGCACAAAACTGTATAAAGTTGTGCATAACGAAAACTTTTTAAAATTATTTTGTTGTGCAACAATTTTAGAATGTTTGCGTTGTGCACAACTTTATAGATTTTATTCATCAACTTTATACGTATGTGCATAGTTCTCAAGTTCTCAAAAAAGATGAGTTCTCACTGGATCCAACCCCTATATATATATGCTTTCGTATAAGCTCAATAGCCGCGTCTGCATGGAGTCAGTTTTGAGTTAGTTAGTTAGTTACAAAATCAGTTTGACAGCTCATGAATTCAGTTATCTTCATGCAGTTCATATAGGTTTGTTGATATATATATATATATATATATATATGATTCATTTTTCTTTGGATAGGAGATTAAGGGGCTTAAATTCTCTATTTACATGATAGTTAGATAGAGAGATATAGAAGTCAAGAGTTAAGCGTAGCCTTGGATCTTGGGAGCTCGAAACTCATTCTGTAATCATTCTTCACGGTTTGGAATAAAATCATCGATCATCTTCTCCGTGGATGTAGGCCTTGAGTGCCGAACCACGTATATCCGAGTGTACTCTCTATTCTTGATTCAAGACATTATAATCTGTGAATTCATTGATCGGTTCTACAATTGGCGCCGTCTTTGGGAATGTCTGCTCCCTCATCGATCAAAGTTGTTTTTCTTGTCATCACATCAACATGAATCCATCGAAGTTTGAAATGGAGAAATTCAATGGAAAAAATGATTTCTCCCTGTGGAATATCAAGATGCGTGCTGTCCTAATTCAACAGGGTCTTGTTCAAGCAATCGGCGAAGAAGATAAGACTAAACAAAAGAAAGAAGAAAGGGATGATCCAAATTCAAGCCTGAAGATGAGCAAGGCAGAAATGGATATGTAAGCACACAACATGATTATCTTATGCCTCAGTGATAAAGTTATTCGTGAGGTATCAAAGGAGAAAACGGTTGCAGCAGTTTGGTCTAAACTGAAGTCATTGTACATGACTAAATCTCTTGCGAACAAGTTATACATGAAGCAACGCCTCTATTCCCTAAGGTTCTCGGAAGATAGAGCCATTGAAGATCAAATAGATGATTTCGCAAATCAATTGACGATCTCAAAAGTATAGATGATGAAATAAAGGATGAAGACAAGGCTATCCTATTATTAAATGCTCTTCCAAAGAGCTATGAGCACGTGAAAGATGCGATAGTTTTTGGAAGAGAAAACACGATATCTTTAGAAGATGTGTGTAGGGAAATCTGATTTTAACCCTCTCCCGATGATCTATCTTGGATGTTTAATTCACCATACATTGATTATATACCTAGCATGCACCTATATAATTAATTGCAACACGTTGGTGTTTTCTCGTGTTTACCTGCGAATTTGTTAGGCAAGGATTGGATCAAGACTCGTGCTTTGATCTTCTGGACTGTATCCCGATTGCCTAAACTCCAATGTCGAGTGAGGACAATCTATGGAGAGTGCTATGAAAATTCGTCTTCCTTCCTCCTTGAAAAGTTTTCGAAAATCTCAATATGGAGAAGTGTGATTCTCGAAAATTTCACTTAGCATTAGCCTTTGATTTTCTCTCTCACCTTATATTTATAATGCAACCCTAAATCCTATCATGATAGGATTTATGCATATCTAATAAATATAATAATATCACTTAAGATAGAGAGGATCAAAACAGACTCCCATAAGGACTCTAAAAGGAGGTGGACGATTTTCACTTAGCTCCAGGCCTGGATAGACCAGCCCAGGGATCAAATGCAAGGAATAAAGATGTGCCTCAAATAAATTAATTATCTTATGTTCAGCCCAGAACATAAATTAATTCATAAACATTTATTCGTGCTACTAGAGAATAAATGCTGACTTACCCCTCTATTTCCGAAGTTGAGTCGGGCTCGCATTTAGACTTAACGAATCCCCGTATTTAAGATATCGCACGTCCATTAATTATTTACATCGTTCTGACTGCTTAAAATAATTAATTACTTTAATTCCTTAAGTAGTATCACTCAACCTTATTATTGTACTTGAGATAACTCAACCTGCACGGTTTAGTACAATAAACCTTTTGAGCTCCTTAAGGGGACGTCTGATCGCCAATATTCCTACCAAATAAATGATAGCAAAACAGCAAGTATATATATCGTATCCACAGGGACTGCTACTCGAGAACACAACAATTAATTAACACAGAATCTTGATTATTATTCAGGCAACAATTTATCAAGAGAAAAATAATAATAAAATAAAACTCAAAGATAAATGAGGGATAAAACCAGATATAAAAGACTGACCCTAGGGATGTATTTAACCTAACCAAATTCACACAATTAACCTATTAATCTGTTTACCAATTTAATCCACATTCATATGAAGGATCACTAATGTAACTATAGTTTCCGCCAGACGACTATAGTAGTAAGTTAGCCTAAACTCTATCTCCGTCGGGTCTCAAGAGAAGTAAGCTAATTACCAAAAGCACACAAAGATTTAACCTCCTCTGATTCACCTATCTCCGCCAGGTCTCAAGGTAAAAACTGTATTATGAATTCAAGATATCGACTATGCAATTAATTCCACCAGGACATCAATCACATAACTAGCATGCATCAATATTGGCCAGATACCAACACAGGAGAATTAAAGCCAAGAATCATAAATCATGAATGGGACGGCAAAACAGTATAAACAGATAAATTATATAAATCTAGTTAGACATACAAACCCTAGGATCAATATGGAATTTAGCTACGCATAATTAAAATAACAAAACAATAAATAAATAAATAAATCATAAATTAAGATAGATAGATAAAACCGTAGGAATCCACGAAGAACAATGTAGCACTTGAATCCGGAAGAAAATCTGAACTCGAATAACAACTGAACTGACAACTAATGAAACTGGAACGAAAACAAATAAAAACTGAACTAAACAATTGACATGGAATAAGGAAAAATAACGTGCAAAGCAAAAGAATAAAATATGTGTTCTGTATTGTGAAGCTCTCGTGAATGTGTGCCTCCTCCCTCCATCTGACATCTGATGCTCTATATATGTAACCCTAGGTTACTGCGCCTCGCGAGATGCCATCGCGAGCACAAGTCGCGATATAAGCTCGCGAGAGGATTCTCCGTGCGCGCGTCTGTTTTGGCTCGCGAGTAAAGGTCGTGATAGCAGGTCGCGAAATCATCCTCCGTATTGCCTCGCGATCTTTCATCGCGAGCCTTTGTCGCGATGCCGGGTCGCGAGCTATTCAATTCGGTAGCGTTCGAATTTCCTCGTGATCAACTATCGCGACCTTTGGTCGCGATAGCGGGTCGCGAGGAAACTCTGCTTCTTCTTCGTGTGTCCTCCTCGCGGGTTTCCATTGCGAGGCTATTCTTCCCTCGCGAGGCGTGTATTTTTCTCGCGCATGACTTCCGAATGTGTTGGTTAATTCCTCTTAATCGTGATCACCTTTTTGACATCAAAACCTGTGCTAAATTGACATGAAATACACACGACATAATATCTTCCAAGGTAAACATAAATATATCAAAAGACAACTCAAAATATCACTTATCAATTAGAAACATAACAAAAATAACTTCATAAAACAGGTAAAAATGAGGCTTATCAGTCATCATCCTAAACGGATACGGTGACTTGACACGGGTAACTAGCATGACATATAAGTACTGCCACCACCCAAGATGCAGAGAATCTTGGGTTATCTCATATAACCCTCACCCATAACAAGTCAAAGTGATGGTCAGCAACTAATACTCACCTAATACCTTATCGAGGTTTAGATCAACGTAAAGTCACCGAGATCTAGGTTCTTCACGACGGTCAGATAGAAGAACTCATCTCACCGTGATCCATCAATACGTTAGAGGCGTATCAAAGATAGACAAGCAACTAAGTCAAGTCACTTCTTATCTATACCATAACCTATACCGACAACTCGTCCTCAAGTTGTCTCGGTGTGATACTTTTATATCTCATTAAGCTTGACCAATCATACGGACTTACGTGATCTACAACACAATCGTATGATCTAACTTATATATGAGATAAGGGGACATACATATGCAATCAAGTAAACAATTCGGATATGAGATTGTAATAGTGGTAACAGAAACATTGTATACAAGCTTAACCAAAACGTAATAGTGGTAACAGGAAACATTGTATACAAGCTTAACCAAAACTGCTTCCAGTATACAAATCAAACAATGTGTAGATCGCGCTTCGTGCGAAGGAACTACATAAAATTCATGAGGGAAAACGAGATACTCTATCTGAAAGTTTGAGCATCAAGAAGTTCAAAGGAAAGTGGAGGAAACAAAACGATATCCCCAAGAAAAGGAATTACACCAGCATGCCATTTAAGTCCAAAGAAATTAAGCGATGTTTTGAGTGCAATAAACCTGGACATTTGAAAAAAAACTGTTACATATGGAAAAGAAAACTGCAAGAATCGAGGGGGCAGTCTCCAAATAATGCAGATAACGTCCAAGAAACCATGGAAGCAGAAGTTCTGAACGTGATGCAAGGAGATGCAGAAAATAACTGGATCTTGGATTCAGTGTGTTCTTTTCATATGTGCCCAACTAAGAGCTTGTTCTACACTCTAGAGATGAGAAACATGGTGTTTGTGCTGCTCGGTAACAATCAGGTATGTCATGTTAAAGGCATTGGAAGTATAATATTCATAATGCATGATAAAATTGAAAAGATCGTATCAGAAATAAGATATATACATGAGTTAAAAAGGAACCTTATATCTCTAGTAATGCTTGAGAAAAAAGGTTTTGATTGGGGATCTCTTAACGGGGAATTGCATGTTAAAAAAGAGGGTAGACTGATTATGAAGGGTTATAGAAATCACAGTTTATACTACCTAGATGCGAAAGCTTTAATAGGAGAAAGTGATATTAACATTGAAAACGAATTTATGAAATGGCATGCTAGACTAGGACACATTGTGGAGAAAGGTTTAAAGGAACTAGTCAAACAAAATGTTATATCTAGCTCTGGTAATATTAAACTTGATACATGCGAACCATGCTTGTTGGGCAAGAGCACCAAGCTGCCTTACCCAAAGGGAATGCATGTTTCTAAAGCTCCTCTAGACTACGCTCATGCCGATTTTTGGAGACCAGCCAACACTGTTACAAAAGGAGGAGCAAGATTTTTCTTATCCATAATCGACGATTATAGTAGGAAAGTCTGGGTATATGTCTTAAAACATAAATCAGAGGCGTTTACCAGTTTTAAAGAATGGTGTATTGAAGTAGAGAATCAAAATAGAATGTCCTTGAAATGCCTTAGGACTGATAATGGTTTGGAATTTCTATCAAAAGAATTCGACGATTACTGTAAGAAGAAAGGTATAAAATGACATAGAAGCGCTCCAGCCAACCCTCAGCAAAATGGAGTCGTGGAGAGGATGAATAGAACTTTGTTGGAGAGAATGAGATGTATGCTGATCACATCAGGCTTACCTGAAAAGTTCTGGGGAGAAGCAGTTTGTACAGATGCATACTTGATAAACAAATGTCCATCTTCTGCAGTGAAGTTCAAAGCTCCAAACGAATTGTGGAACGAATATGTGATAGAATACTTAAATTTTAAAGTTTTTGCTGCCAAGCCTTAGTTCATATAAAACAGAACAAGTTAGCTCCAAGGGCATTGAGATGTATAATGCTTGGATACCCCACTGGAGTAAAGGGGTACAGACTGTGGTGTACTCAGCTTGGAGCAAACAAGATTATCATCAGCAGGGATGTGATATTTAAGGAAGATATCATGCCATTTAACAAAGTGAAATTGGATGCTTACATTGATATTCAAAATCCAAATGTTGTACAGACGTATCAAAATGAAGTTAAGGTGGAGCTAGTAGATAACCAAGAATCAGATGTTGATTTGGAAACACAACAAGAAGTA
This sequence comes from Salvia rosmarinus, assembly GCA_036937905.1. NCBI lineage: Eukaryota > Viridiplantae > Streptophyta > Magnoliopsida > Lamiales > Lamiaceae > Salvia > Salvia rosmarinus. The sequence continues at coordinate 10,637,782 of CM072816.1, forward strand.
AGAAATCTGGATCAACAGTTTAATGAAGAGGATGAGCTACGAAATTATAAGCTGGCAAGAGACAGAATAAGAAGAGAAATTAAACCGCCAGACAGATTTGGACATGCAGATATGGTTGATTATCGTTCAACGTGGTGAAGATATTGAATATCATGATCCAACAAATTACAAGGAGGCAGTAAGTAGTAAAGACAAAGAACACTGGATCAGGCAATGAAGGAAGAGATGGATTCATTATGCAGAAATGATACATGGATCTTAGTTGATAGACCAACGCATCAGAAATCAGTGGGTTGCAAATGGATTTTCAAAAGAAAAATTGAGATGATTAAAGGAAAAGAGATCATCGGGTACGAGGCAAGATTGGTGGCAAAAGGATATACTCAAAAGGAAGGAATAGACTTTAATGAAATTTTTTCCCCAGTCGTCAAACATTGCTCCATGAGGATTTTACTGTCTCTAGTCACGCAGCAAGATTTAATTTTGGAACAATTAGATGTAAAGACAGCTTTTCTAAATGGAGGGTTGAAAGAAACAATCTACATGGAACAGCCAGAGGGCTTTGTTCTACAAGGTCTGGAAGAAAATGTATGTCTACTGAAAAAATCGATATATGGTCTCAAACAAAGTTCAAGACAATGGTACATCAAGGTTTGATGATTTCATGATGAGTTCTGGATTTTCTAGATCAAAGTATGACAGTTGTGTGTATCTGAAAAAGGATGAAAGAAAGACATTAACATATCTACTCCTTTATGTGGATGATATGTTAATAGCAAGTAAAAGTATGAAAGAGATACAGAAACTAAAACAACAGCTGAAATTAGTTTTTGAAATGAAGGAATTAGGGTGTGCTAGAAGAATACTCGGTATGGATATAATCAAAGATCAGATCAAAGGAAAGTTGTGTTTATTACAGAATGGTTATGTTTCAAAGGTTATGAGAAAGTTTAAGATGAATGAAGCAAAGAGTGTGAGTGTTCCCATATCTCAACAAGTTAAATTTTCAACTGCTCAATGTCCGAATACAGAAGGAGAAGAAAGCTATGTACTCAGTTCCTTATTCAAACGCAGTAGGGAGCATCATGTACATGAAGATATGTACAAGACCTGACCTTGCATATGCCATTAGTGTTTTAAGCAGATTTATGTCGAATCCGGGCAGAACACATTGGGAAGCTCTGAAATGTGTATTCAGATATGTTAAAGGAACTGCAGAATGTGGAATAATTTTTGGAAGGCAAGGAAGCTATACAGGAAATCCATTGGAAGGCTCTGTGGATTCAGATTATGCTGCGAATGTAGATAGCAGAAGGTCTCAAACAGGATATATTTTTACTTTGTTCAACACTGCAGTAAGTTGGAAATCCATGCTGCAAACTGTTGTAGCATTGTCGACTACTAAGGCTGAATTTATGGCCATGACAGAAGCTGTGAAGGAAGGTGTTTAGCTTAAAGGGATACTGGGTGACTTTGGAGTTCATCAAGATAATGTTGAGATATTTTGTGACAACCAAAGTGCTTTACATTTAGCTAAACATCAAGTTTTCCACAAGAGATCCAAGCACATTGATGTTAGATATCATTTTGTAAGGGATATGGTAAATAAGGATCTGATCATGGTGAGTAAAGTTCCAAGTGAAGAGAATGCTGATGATGTTTTGACTAAGGCGTTGCCTAGAGAAAAATTTAGGCACTGTCTTGATCTTGTCAATCTAAAGTGAAAGTTTTGAAGAAGAGGAGATGATTGAAGCTTATTTTTAGCAAGGCGGAGATTGTAATATATATATATATATATATATATATATATATATATATATATATATATATATAGGAGATGGATCGGTAGGAATAGATAATTTGGTAGGAAATAGGAATGAATCTGGGCCTTTGATTTGTTATATCAATGGTTGAGATTTAATTTTCGTGTGTGCTCTGATTTTGTGTTTTGTGTGCTACGGATTATTGTGCAACACTATAACTCTTCTTGTGCTATCTGTTGCAATGAAAGATGTGCTAAACTAATATATTTAGATATATGCTACGAATGGATGAAATATGTGCTAAACTTTCATGTGCAATACATTAATTCTGATTGTGCTACACAATATGAAAGATATGCTACTATTCCTACTTTCGTACATTAAGGAGCTTTCTCACCATAACCAACCCCTATATATATATATATATATATATATATATATATATATATATATATATATATGCTTTCGTATAAGTTCAATAGCCGTAATACGCATGGAGTCGAGTTTGAGTTAGTTAGTTAGTTACAAAATCAGTTTGACAGCTCATGAATTCAGTTTTCTTCATGCAGATCATATAGGTTTGTTGATGTATATATATATGATTCATCTTTCTTCGGATAGGAGATTAAGGGGCTTAAAATCTCTATTTGCATGATAGTTAGATAGAGAGATATAGAAGTCAAGAGTTAAGCGTAGCCTTGGATCTTGGGAGCTCGAAACTCATTCTGTAATCATTCTTCACGGTTTGGAATAAAATCATCGATCATCTTCTCCGTGGACGTAGGTCTTGAGTGTCGAACCACGTATATCCGAGTGTACTCTCTATTCTTGATTCAAGACATTATAATCTGTGAATTCATCGATCGGTTCTACAATTAATTTAAATAGCAAACAAATTGATCAATATATCAGGAATCAAACTTCAATATAAACCATTCAGTAACTGAAAGAAATATATTTATCATAATGAAGATCACAACAAGAACGGAATGATATAATGTTTTCAAAAGAAGAATAAAAAAAAAATATCTATCTAAGTGGCAAGATATGTTTCATTTTGCAATTCATGGAGCTCTTATTCTGCCAAGTTGGAGAAAAGAATAGTATTATGGCTAAAAAGAATAATATAATCTCGAGATGGGGATTTTCAGCAACTGGATGAGAAACTTAACCACTCTAAGAAAGAAGAAAGACTTATAATATAGCATGCATACCTTCTTCAAATCGATTGATAGATGAGGATTTAACCTGCTCTTGTAGACAAAAGGTTCTTCGTCAAGATAATGATTCTTTTCATGATTTCTGTTAAATAACTTTTGGAAAATTGATTGGAACCTCTGGAAGTCTATTACAGTTTGATAATGGTTTTTACAACAACATAAACTGCAAACAAAAGAATAAAAACATATGCTTGTAACAAAATAACATATTTTAATGACTTGAAAGAAGGGATATGCATAAAAAGTTGACAACATATCCACCTCAGAATAACAAAAAAAAAGACTCTGGTTACAGGAGAGCTAATCTTCATTCTCTAAACAAGTTTAAACTATCAACATAACATATTTCTAAACAGTCCGAACATTCCAAATTCTTAGACAAAAAAATGTTACTTACCATCATCTTATGATGTTTCCATCTTTTGATTCACTTACGTTTCGGATGCAAATTATGTTTTGTTTATCAAGTTCTGAGTCATAAGTGAGATAGCATATCATGGATTTGGTTTATTTGTAAAAGTAAATGGTGGAAACCATATTGAATTAGATGCTACTGCACTAGCTACCTTCATGCTAATAATGTACACGAGTAAACTCTGGCATCACTTCACTATTTAAAATTCTTCTCCTATCCTGTGTTTTCTTTTTCTTAGAGGCTAATTGAAAGTTTGAAGCGAATGACAATATGTAGACTACCATATTTCTGCAAGGACCCATGACTTTCCCTTGTATTCTTTGGGATTAACAAACTGCTATATATTGTTATAAATGGAAAATATCATTTGAAAAATATATCTAAACTTTCAGACTTGGATTTAGTGAAGACAAAAACTTGGGTGAGCTCCGCCTCACCGTGAGCTCACCTTGTTTTTTGTTAAAATAATTATATATTAATTATGGTGAATAAGGATAATTAGATTTTGTTAATGTATAATTAAATTTATTAATTTTTAATTATAATTTTAATTCAAATTTAGAATTTATTAATTCATAATCATGGTTTATTAATTCATAATTGAAGTTTATTAATTCATAATTAATGTTTTTTAATTCACAAGTAGGGTTTATTAATTCAAAGTTAGGGTTTATTAATTCATAATTAGGGTTTATTATTCAAAATTAGGGTTTATTATTTTCAATTAGGGTTTATTAATTCAAAGTTAGGGTTTATTATTTTCAATTAGGATTTATTAATTCAAAATTAGGGTTTATTAATTCCAAATAGGGTTTATTAATTCAAAGTTAGGATTTATTAATTCATGATTAGGATTTATTATTTCACAATTAGAGTTTACTAATTCAAAATTAAGATATATTAATTCAAAATTATTATTTATTAATTTACAATTAAATTTTATTGAACTAGTTAAATTAGAATTAATTAATTAGGATTAAGAATTAATTAATTAATTAATTAAAGTTAATTAATTATGGGGTGGTCTCACTGTGCGCGCCGCGCGCACAGGAGACCATCCCTTTAGTGAAAAAAGCCTGGCTGCTTGGTTGCAATAGTTGTTCAAGGTCACCGTGAAATGGGAGCGACCACATAGGTCTTTTGAATGAAGTTTCCTGGAAATTTTTTTGTTTTTACAAGCATATGTTTCTTTAACTTTACAGAGAAATTTGGAGAGTGACACTGGATTGCAACTCCAACTATCAAACTCTCTTTCTCTCACAGACACACACTATAAGCTCACCATTTGAAATGGGATCGATGTCATGGATTATTGAAACTTTATGCATCAATAATATTTGACGCAGACTTCATTATGCTTCACAGTAACAAGTTGCGGTGGTCTTAAAAATTTGTAAAACTGATATTTTGATAATAAGTCTACTACGTACGCATAAAATGAAATTTGTTAGTAATTACAAACATTTATATTTAGCCGCACATTGCAGTGAGTGCATGTTTAATAAATTTATTTGATAGCATGCAAATATAATAATAGGCTGAATAACTCAATAGACAATTGTATCTACATTTATAGAAGATCAAGTATAAATTTTCTACCTAGTAGTAATTAAAAATCAATCTACATTGTTGATATTGACTCATTGAATAGCCATAATTGATTTTTGCGTGAATTAATGCATCTTTATATATTATAATAATTTTTTTTATTATAATGCTTCTTTATATTTATAATAATATTTTACGTGATAAATGTTTATTTTTATTATTCTAATAATACTTATTTCAACAGCAAGTATAGATCATACAAGATCAATGCTGCAGTTGATTTTTAGTAAGGAAGAGAATTTTCAAAGACGCAGCGATCGTGTAACTCATTAATCTGTTCTAGTTTCTTTATTCTTTCTTTCTTCCCTTTCCCATTTTCCTAAATCCAAACAAACCAAAAATGATGATGCCTACGTCAAATAATTATATCACCAATTTCAGCATTGCTATTCCATTGCACAGTCGGAGCATGTGACTGTTGCAGAGAAACAAATTGAGTACTTCATTAGATTCTTGGATGCTTATCTAATAATGACTTGTCGTATTTAAATGTTACAGTTAAATTAAAACCGATTTACATAGTCCATACATTGTTAAAGCACGAAATTTTTGTGCTTTAAAATTGAACAGACTTAAAAGTACATTCAAACCTATCCATTATGTTCATCGACTAGAGCTCAAACAAATTTTAGCCAAAAATATTTTAAAAAGTATGGGAAACCTTGATTTAATTTCTAGATATATAGCTTATGGCATGAGCATTTGATCATAAGTAATCAATAATAGATACATATTTTAACACAATTAAAAAGAAAGGACATAAAATAGAAACCCCCTAACAAAAGAAGGGTCCCCTCTATGACAATATTTATTACAAAGCTAAAATCTTGCAAAGGCTGCCATGTTTGGGCTGACAGGCTTTAGTGTTTCCTTCATCAGCTTCAAGATTGCACTCAAAAGGAAACTTCTCCATTACCATTCTAATTCATTACTGTCAGATTAAGTAAAGAAAGAAGAAACTTTCTCTAATTCCACCTTCAATGCTCATCAGTCAATTAATTTTTTTTCTTTTGATCAAATTATTCTAAGAGAAATAACAATGTGATTGTATGTGTGTGGTATGATTGTATGCGGGACAAAAGGTATACTTAATCCGAACTAATATTTTTTTTTCTTGTTGTTAATAGGAAGTAGGGCGTATATTCGGGTAAGGTGTGTTATGCCCATTTTAAGATATATACCCTTTAATTTTCCTTTTTTTTTGTTTCTTATTTTCTTTTCAATAATTCACCCCCATTTACTATTTCTTCATTATCTCCCACTTTTAATCTCTTAGCAATATATTTACACTCGAAAACATAAACTCTTTCCCTTGAGGTATAATAGATAGATAGTGCGAAGTATTGATCTTGTTCTATTTTGAAAATAAAAATATATGCATATTTGATTGTTTAGAGTTCATTTCTATAGGCCCATTCTTAAAATTAAGCCGAAATATAAAAAAACATACGAGTTGTTGGATGGCGTACAATCTCTGCATCTGCGGTTCATTTCTATCAAATCCAAGAGCAACTTGGGCCAATATATTGAAGGTAAAAAGTATCAAACTTGCAGAAAATGTAACGTTCTGTCATAATACGACAGGACGTTACTAATGTCGTGCACATTCAGACTAATAAGATAAAGTATCCAAATTAATTTAGATGTAGAAACAAAAGCCCAAGAACTGAAGACAATCATCACAGACAAATCATTAAGGTTTTGCCCACATCTTGAGCCCACAACACATCACCATAAATGTAGAATCTAGTGAGAGTGAAGAGTGAAGCCCTTTGAAAGATGTAAACGTATCATAGGGAAGTAGCAAGAAATATTGATCACAACATAATGATGCTGTATCATTAACATGGCGCACAGAAGCAAAGACAATAATGATGCAGTTACATGTACCAATGATGTGACAGAGAAATGCTTTCACGAGTTAATAACTGCAATGTGCAACATGAGAAGACATCTTTAACTAAGGTAAGAACGACTCTCGGGATTCCAACTTCAGTGTTCTTCATGTGCAATCAATGTCGACCAAACACATATTGCTCGTATGACAAAACCCTTTCTCAGCAATGAAGAGTAAGACTGACGATATTTTACACTGATTGCATGTCGCGGCCTAGCAAAGCCTGCTCGAGGCATTCTACTGCGCTGTTATATTTTAAGAACCCCATGTACCAGAATTCATGGCTATCGACGGATATGACCTGCATATACTTTTCGGCTGGATTTGTTCTACTAGTTGAAGGGTTGATGGCTTTTAGTTGATGCAATGGGATTACAACCTGTCAAAGATTATGACAAAGAAAGGCACAATTGAATCACCTGATTCGTATGATCAATAAATAACATAACATGTGTGACAAACTGGTGTTTCTAATCAAGAGTAGCTACCTTGCTTAGCAATCACACGGCAGATGAGATGAAGATTTATAAATAACTTTTTGATTAGTTTTGTCAGATTTTTCTCATGCTTAATCAATAATGATCTCTTTCTTCTAGATAATCACTGTGGAGCACAAAGGAAATCTCTGGGATGAATGGCTAGCCAAGCATAATAGATTTACAAGTAGTTATATCTAACACATCACTAAAAGCTCATGAAACAACCAGAAATCTGAAAACCCCTCTTGTCATCCAAAGCCTACAAAGAAATAGTGAAGTAAATGGTCCACACTGAATCTATGTGATTGCCTTCCATATTAACTTCAAATAGTTGGTAAAATCCCCCCAAAAAGAGAACATCCATATCTAAGGAATTCACATATAAACATTAAGGTTGCATTTATTTTTGGATCATCGATTAACTTCTTTCTCCCATTCAATCAAGCCAGTAGTAATATGATCTCTGATTTAACTTACCATTACCCACCCATTACTCTTCATTTCCAATATTTTTCTAGAGGAGTATGGTTTCTCCAGCCTTTATATATTTTATATGAACCTGGTGTTGCTTGCACAAACTCAGGAATAGAATGAATTTCGACAGTATCAGAGTCCAATACAGAAAACATAAGTTGCTATATTCTGAGATTCAGTAAAAGTAATTAGGCCAGTGCAACAGCAAAACGCCAGAGAGACAGGGGGGTATGAAGGAAACAATTAATGAACATAGTGGCCAACAAGTTGGATAGGAAAGTTATTTATTACTTATTAGCTCAAGCTGTAGCAAGTTTACTATCCGTCAAGATGTCCCCTGTGTAACCAATATATTCTCATCAATATCTCTTTGAAAAATAGCAGATCTCGACATCAAAATTCAATTTTCCAATCTCTCATATTTATTTATCAGTTACAGTCATGATAAAGTAGATGATTTACAAGTTTGATGACACACGCTTGGATGAATGAATTTTCAATAGCACTAGTTCTTTATTTCTTATTTATTTTTAGAAGAGAAATTTCAATAGTACCCGTTTTAATTGCACTACACTGGAATTGTTATCCCATGTTTGCAATTAACAGGACATGCAACAAGGAACTTGAGAGGAAGAGAGAAGGATCAAGAATGACGGAAAGTCAAACTTCAAAGCAGCAACTAGTATGTTACCCACATGTACAGTCTATTGTCATAGGATGAGTCTCTTTCAGCGAGTCTTCATAACGAATATTATGAGGAAACATACAAAATACCAGAAGGACATCCAGACATACCTTATAGTAGCTCCATTCAGTCTTATCAGAACCTTGATAGGAAAGTGGATTGTCGCTACAGAATGCAAGCTTTGCAGTTGAGACATACAAAACACCCATGACTGGACCAGCTGATGTTGATAAGTAACACGCAAATGAATTTTTTAGTTGCTCCTCAGGAACAGTCTCAAATGTTTGACGAAATATTTTATCATAACCGCCTTCAGCTAGAACCTTTGTTCCTTGCGCAATTCTTCCTAAGGCAGCATCCGTCATGCTTGGGCTTGTTTTCACTGTATCAACCAAAGTAAATTTTACGCAATCTCATAACAAAATGCATGCCATTTCTAATGTATAGCACCTAAAATATCACCAAAAGGAAAAATATCCAAGACTAATTATAGTAAAATCTGATGTGAGCTTTTTTCCAAGGGTGAGTGGATTTCATACAGTTATCTGTTAAGTGGATATAAAAAAAACAGTTGCTATTCACTAGAATGAGATGCTTTTGAATTTGCAGTTTACATAATTCAGTTTAACTTAACAACCATCAATGTCTTTCAGAATTTCAAATAAGTGTCATCAAGTCAATACTGTTAGCACAGTAGTTGATCATAAACATTCACACAGAATTTGTTATTCACAGGAATTCACATTGGAAACCTATATAGGGTCATCAGCCACTAGACACTTCCACCAATGCCAAGGCAACATCTTATGCCCTGCATCAAGACCTCAATTTAAGCTAGTATTGCAACTTACAGCCGTGATGTATCCATTTCTCCTAACATGTACTTTTACCTCGTGAGTGTTTTTGCTAGGTCTACAAGTACTAAGTGCCATCCATCAAAATCCAAGTACTTTTGACAAGCATCATCACTCAAGAGGAAAGGTCATTAATCAACAACATATGGTTAGCGTTTGATCGTTCTTATCATTCACCTAAATATGCTAATGCACAAACACACGCTTCACACAAGGAGTTGCAGCAAAGAAATGCTTACAGTGCTGCCAAGTGTTTCCGGCAAAATCCTCAGCCTTTCGGGATGCTTCTCCGACTTTCTTCCTCCATCTCCCAAGCACATCCTTCACGCTACCCATAGTTTCTGAAAACCAAAAAAAAAATGTTCATTCGATCCGCTCTTACTATTTAGTTATTCATAACTACTCAAAGAATTTTATACCAGAACAATCCAGCCGAAACTAATCAGGCCGTTAACATAGAAACGAATATACAGGAAATTATAAGCTAATGAGACTTACTAATTCAGAATAGATCGAGATATATCAATACACAACCAACCTTACTGCTGCTATATCTAGGTTTCTAGTTCAATATAGAGAAGTAAACGGAAACCTTAATATATAAAAACGCGTGCGTGCGTGCGTGCGTGCGTGCGAGTGAGTAGTACGCAATCAACCTCAATCCCATCGAAACTAAAATCTAATCAGAAAATTCCAATCTCTCTGTCCCAATCACGAATATCCAACCTATGTGAAGATATCAACTCCGAACCTTTGAAATTGAAAGACGAGGAATCTTGCGCCGGTGACGGCGAGTAATTCTCGTAGGGATTGCTGGATCCGCGATCGGAATCCCTAGGCACTGGCGACTCCATCACCAGTTCCTGGCTCCACCGCACCGATTTCTTCGTCCTCATACCCTCTGCCGAGGAATCGACGCTGCTCTCCCCTGCTCCACCACTCTCGTCCTTCAAATCTGCGTCACCTAGACCTCGGGCATCAATATCGCCATTGCCCGCTGGCTTTGATGCGCCGCCACCTGGCATCGTGTCAGGGTCGGGTCCCGGTTTAGGGGACGGGTCCTTTTGATCCGGATCTAATGGTACTGATTTCATGTCGTCATCGTTTTCTTCGCTAGAACTGATTTTCGGCAGCTTCATCATTTTCACAAAAATGGAAAAAATAAAATCTCCGGAAAATTAGAAAAGGTGGGAAAATAAACTACGGACTATAAATTGTGGCAGCGCGTGGGATGGCGCGTGCGGCTAGGTGCGAATTAATGAAAAGGTTACCGGTAATACCGGTGTCGGTGGGGTGTGAGTGGGAGAGGGGGTGACCGGAGAATTTAACGCGGGAAGGAATATGAGTGCGCCGATTTACTATCAATTATAATCTCATATTTCATTTTTGACTTTTTGAGAGAGTAAATGAAGTTCGCCTCCTCATTAGGAAAACTGATATATTCCCTTACTTTTATATTTTTCTAAATAGTTATATAATTCATTCAACAACAAAAATAGTTATTTAATTAAAATTTATCAAAAAAATTATTTAAACTTGAAATATTTAGCATCAGATATTAAACATTATATATAACATTAGACCAACACATATATATGAGTTTGCTTTTTCGAAATTTAGTGTGTGGCTCTACTTCAAATTTTTGTAATTGGTTGAACGAACTAAATTGAAAATTATGAAATAGAGGATCACATCCTCTATATTTTTGAATCTGAAGTAGTATAACTAAAAAATTCCCTTTGATTTGACCCAATTAAGAGTTATAATAGATCTGTACGATTTTATATAAGAAATTTAAAATAATAATACCTCCGTCTTACTCAAGACGACTTATTTTTTGGGTATGATTATTCAAGATAATGGTATAAAGTGGTTAAAGTGATAAAAATTAGGTATAACTCACAATTTTTAAAGAGATAATTATTGTCTAAAAAAAGCAAGTTTGGATAGGACAACCTGAAAATCTTGAGTCCAACCGACGGAGTTTTAATTATTTTGTAATTGATACAAATAATACTTTAATCCTACATTTTCAATGAGATGTGAATAAAACTAAATTAGTTCAAATAATAAAAATTATTTATGACCTTAAATATCTTAGATTCCAAAACATCAAAATAAATAATAGGTTGACTTATATATTATTTTAATCTATCTATATTTATCTGTAAAAGTAATTGCCCCTTATCTGGATAGAGAGGCAGTTAGATCGACTTGGGAGAAGCAGATGACATAAGATTTGGACGGTTTCCTGAATAAAAAGGAAAAGACAAAGACTAAAAAAGAAAAGAAAAGAAAAGAAAAGAAAAGAAAAGAAAAGAAAAGAAAAGAGGAAAAAGAAAGAAAGAGAGAGAAAAAGAAAGAATGAGTAACAGACCAAAATTCATTGTTTTTCTCTCTTTTTCTTTCTTTTTGGTGGTTCTATCGAAGTGCAACTTACTGATCCACATCTACTGGGATGAACAATATAACACAACCCAGAAAACCCTGAGCCCAATTGGAAACTTGGACCTTGTCAACTTTTCAGTAATAGAGCTTAGATCCTATTTTTTTAAGTGCTTATGAGATGTTTCAAAAACTAACTTATAAGATGTTAAATTATTTTGATAATTAAGTTTATAAACTAGAAAAAGAATCATGAATTATAGAGAGAAAATCATAGTTAGATAAAGAAAATTGATGTGTGGTGAACTTGATAGTGTAAATATAAAAAATAATGAACCATAGAATTTATTTTTATTTATAAACTTATGAAAAAATAAATTAGGATTGAGTAACTTATTTTTAGAGAATTTATAAATTATTGGAACTTATTTTCACAACTTATAAACTATTTAGAAGTTTATTTTGCCATACAATTTGTATGAGTTTAGCAAAGCATCCTCATTACTATGTGACAAGTTATGGGATTATGGTGGTGTTGTTTTTTTCTTGAATTTATAGAAATTCGATGTTTAGGTGGATAAGGATCTATATAGGTATATACCGTATATTTCTGCCGTGCAATTCTACCATGTCCCTTACCGTTGAACCGAAGCGCATTAATTTTCCAGCCAATTTTAAGTAGCTTCTGGGGAGAGTACTTTTAAAATAACAGGCACCATTAAAAATATCTTCTTGTGAGATTTCCAACATTACTTTTCATTTTAATGTTATGTGAAAGAGTGATCAGATGGAGAAGTTGGTAAATGTTATGTGCGTTTGTGACCTTGAATGATTTAAACTTAAAACTTGTAAGTCAATGGCCTGCGCTGTTAGAATTGTGCCAGAAAGATGAAGGTATAAATAGACTGTTTTGCACCTATATATAGTGATAAATCTAGTATCTGAGATTTATAAAAGCGATAAAAACACGAGAGACTTTTACGTGGTTCGATCAAGAATGAGATCTACGTCGCGGAGAGATGATCCTCAAGATGTTTACTATAATTTGATTACTGACAAGTATCTCTAAGGGCTCTAGTATTCGATAATTTGCCAACCTTTTACCTTCAATCTAACCCCTATTTATACACAAGCGTAAATCATGTCCCACGAGTCCCTTGATTGGCGGACCATAACTCCCTATAACTGACCATGATCTCCACCACTATTACCCATGATTACTGCCGTTACTTCATTACCGTTACCCATAATTAGGGTTTAGGAATCGTCATTTAGGTGTAACCGAGTAGGGCAACATTGGGCTAGGCGGAGCTCGTTTGGGGCACGAGAGATCGGGCCATATTCTGTTGTTGGGCCTTCCTGTTTGTTGGGCACGAGAGGTTGGGCATATCCTATCATAGCCACAGAAAAGTCGAGAATAGCCTTGCAGTGAGCGGAGAATGTGCTTTGCCGGGCGGGATATTGCTTGGTGAAGTTTAGTGAAGGTTTGTTTATCATTGTATGACTGAAATACTTCCTGTCCCAGGTGGTCATGTCCGGCCGAAATACTTGGCGGTCCGAGGTGGTTATGTCGACTGAAATACTGGGTCCGGGGTGGTCATGTCCGCACGAAATACTTCTGGCGGTCCGGGGTGGTCATGTCCGACACGAAATACTTCTGGCGGTCCGAGGTGGTCATGTCAAGCCGAAATACTTACAGTATTAGGACATGGGCATAGTCCGATGTCCGACCTCGTAGTAATCATCACGTGATCGGAATGGCGGTGCATTTTCCGAGAATACGTCATACGCGCCAAAGCGGTAGTTGGGCACTTCAAAAGCGGCGTAATCAAATTATAGTAAACATCTTGAGGATCATCTCCTCAAGTGGGCGTAGATCTCATTCTTGATCGAACCACGTAAAGTCTCTTGTGTTCTTTCTTGTTTTATAAATCTCGTATACTAGATTTATCATTGGCGCCGTCTGTGGGAAACTCTTGAACAAAAAGCTGTGTTTTCTACAATTTAATGGCGAGGACACGTGCAAATGCTAATCTTGTTGGCGATGTCGGTAATAACCGTGCGGAGGATGATCGGTGGTCACTGGCCGGGAAAGGGAATGCGGACGCCACCGGTCACACACTGATGGTCACATGGAAAATGTTTCCATACACCCTCGGATCGCCGCCCACGAAGGAAGACACGACCTCGATCTGCGGTGAGCAGGAGGTTCACGCTCCCACGAGTCCTTGGTCGGCGGTGTCCGAATTCCTCAGCGTCGACCTCAATCAATTCGAGTTTCCTCAACGGAGGACAAATGGGCGGGCCCTCAAGAGTGCCGAAGTGGTGGTTCTGAGCGATCGAGGTCGCTTACCTCTCCGAAACAATCAACGTTCATCACGACATAATGATCGCCCCGATACTAGGGTTCATTCGTCCTCATACCCTCCGCGGAGTCGTTCTCCACCTCGACATGATACCTATGAAAATAGGCGGGAAAGAAGGGAGGAAAGGCAGTCGAACTCCCCACGAAGAGATGACGGGGCGTCGTTATCGATCTCCTACTCCCGGAGGGATGGTAACGAACTCCCGGATTCGACCGACACGGACGAATTATTTCTCCTTTTCAAGGAGATTTTGGATACACCTTTGCCACGCGATACAGGGCTCCGAATATTCTTTGCATCGATGGCCTCGGAGATCCTTCCGACTTCCTATTTGCTATACCACCAATATGGCAAACGAGGATGGAAGATTTCCATATGTGTAAGTCTTTCGAGTGCTAATCTCCAGCGCTCGGCGTTGGTTCACTCGCTTCGTCGAAACAGACATCCATTGCTTCAAAGACCTCATGGATCGATTCAAATGGCGTTTTACGAAAGATGCCACCTCGACAACCTTCGTCCGATCTCGCACAATCCGCCCGAGGGCGGGGCGAAACAATGTCGAATTCGTCTCCAGTTCATCATGGAATCTCTTAAAATAGATGAGTAACGATCTCTACATCATCAGCGCATTCGAGAATGGGATCCGACACGGAGCTACGAATAAGGAGATCACCGTGAGCGACCAAAGGCGACAAGTCGTCTTTGGACCCTAGTTGACAACTTTGTCGAATGGGACGAGTCGGATCGGAAGAAGAGAGATCAGGATGAGCGGTGATGAGAGAAGAAGCCGGAGGATAGGGGCCGAGTCTTTGAGCAGCCGAGTGCGTTTGAAAGAATAAAGAAGGGACCGATGGAATCGAGGTGGGACCTCGACCAAACTCCAGTAATAACGGTCGCCCTTTATTTAAATCCGGGCGGAAATATTCGAGCTTCACATGAGCTCTTCCCAAAACCTCCTCCTGAAAGGAGGATCGAAAAAAAGTTAACGGGAAAGTATTGTGACTACCACCAGTGCGGTCATGATCGAAGATTGCAAATCCTTGGGCTCAGCAGTTGACGAGCTTGTGAAGGAAGGGCCGAAGAAATACATCGGCCGACACGCGGGTAATAAAAAGCGCGAGAGGAAAAATGGAGGTGGTAACAGCGTGGACCGACCTCAATAGCGACCCGACACGAAGATGGCGAGGGCGAAGGTCCCAATGCAATTGGCGAGTTTACGCTATAACCGGGCTGCCGGTTGGTGCGGCGAGGTCGTCGCTTAGAAATGAAGCTCGGAGACCGACCCCAGAAGAGCGAAAAATAGCGGCTCGAGATGGAGAAAACATCGTGTTCTCCAAAGCGACCAGTACCTAAGATCATGCCCCACCGGGATGCCATTACAATACAAGCCGTGGTGGAAACAAGAATGTACATCGGTCTACATTGACATCGGGCGTCCGTTAGCATCATATTCGAGGCTGCTGGATAAACTTGATGTTGGAGGAATTCGGTACACCGCACCTTCCCGATTGCGAGCTTTACACAAGGCGGTTCGACCGAAGGTGTCATTACCCTTCCGATTCTTGTAGGCGCGCTCCCGGTCGGTCACTAAAGCCATTCAATTTTCTTGGTCCGAGCTCCTCTCCATATAATATTATCACAGGAAGAGATTGGTGTATGCAACGAGAGCCGTCTGCTCGTGTACCACCTCGCCATTAAGATACCCATCCCGTGGGAGTGTTAAGCATTCGGGGTGACCAAGCGGCGGCTAAAGAATGCCTACGAGTCTCAACCGGGATGTGGCCTTGCCTCGGGCCTAGCAATTCTGAGAACCCTCCGAGTTGCCACCTCGGGATGACTTGGTGAGAATCTTGACTATCTGACGACGATCCTTCCAAAGTTGTCAAGGTTGGTACCCAGTTCGATCGATATTCGTCAGCGGTCATGCGACTTCTAAGGAATATAGGGATGTATTTGCATGGTCTCCATTGGATATATTTGGGGTCTCGCCGAGCTCATAACTCATCGTCTTAACATTGATCCGGCCACTAAACCAGTTCGGCAGAAGAAAAGAAGTTTTGCCGCGGAGCGAAGCCAGGTCATAAGAGATGAGGTAACCCAACTCCAGGAGGCTAAAATCCTTTACGAGGTTAAATACCCAACTTGGATGGATAATCCCGTTGTAGTTCGAAAGCCAGGAGGCGGATGGCGTATGTGTGTCGACTATACCGACCTCAATAAACATTGCCCAAAGGATTGTACCCCTCCCGACATTGACAAGAAGGTGGAAGCATTGGTCGGGCATGAGGTATTCGGTTTCTGGTTTATACAAGGATACCACCAAGTCTTGATGAGCCGGAAGGCGCCCAAAAGCAGCGTTCATTCTTGACTTGGTGTCTTTGCCTACGAAAGATGCCTTCGGCCTAAAAAGCTGGGAGCTACCTACCAAAGAATGGTGGATCACGATCTTCAAAGATCACATAGGAGAAATTGTTGAGGTCTATGTCGATGATATAGTAGTCAAAAGCAAAAAAGGAGAGTGCGCCGTTGACCTCGAAACTATTCTTGACTCCTCGGTCGGCCAACCTCAAGCTCAATCCCAGTGCACATTTGTGGTGAGGGCGGGTAAATTTAAGGGTCTTGGGTTTCTCAAGAAGGATGAAAGCCAATCCCACCAAGGTAAAGGCGGTGCTCGACATGCAGTGCCAAAACCATTCGCGAGGTCCACAAACTTACGGGTGCTGGCCGCCTCGGTGAGTTCCTCTCGGGCTGCCGAAGCGGCTCCCTTCTTTAAAATCTTGAGGAGGCCCCGGACTTGGCGTGGCGGAAGAGCACCACCTCGCCTTCACACGGTGAAGGAATACCTCGTGACCCACCTTGCCTTGGCCCAAAAGGCGAACTCCTCTCCTCAGCTTGGCGCCTCGGACGAGGCAATCGATCTTGATCTTGGTGCGGGGCGGTCGGACGGCAGCTTCCTATTTACTTCATCGGCCGAGCACTCAAAGGACCGGAGACAAGTGCGGCGCGAAAAGGTAGCAGCGGTGAATGCTAGCGGCGGCTCAGACCCTACTTTCGGGCTCACTCCATTCAGTCTTGACCGACCTACCCACGAGGCAAGTCTTGTCAAAACACAATCATCAGACGAATAGCCAAGTGGGCCCTGGAGCTTGGCGAGCACGATATCTCGTACTCCCCCAGACCGGCCATAAAAGGGCAAGCTCTCGCTGATTTCCTGGTAGAAGCCAAGTTTACTGAGCTCGGTCTGACCGCTAAGATTAGCTCCTCCAACGCCTCCACCTCGGTCATCCCAACCCCCGCGGAGGAACGGACCCTCATCCACGGATGGTTCTTTGGCGGATGTGCGTGGGCGGAGCCTCGTGCAAAAGCAAGCGGCGAGCGGGCATTCTTCTCCTCGGCCCGGATAAGCGAGGGAAGTCACCTCGCACTCGGTTTACCTTCCGACCACCAACAACGAGGTGGAATATGAAGCCCAATTTCGGACTCCGCCTCGCTAAGGGGCGAGGTGGATGAGATCCAAATCTTGGCGATTCCGGTCGTCGTGAACGGTGTTAAGCAAATCGAGGCGAAGGAGGACCGAATGAAACAATACCTCGAGAAGGCGAAGGAGATGTTGACCTCGTTCGGTACTTGACATCCACGAATCCCAGGGGAAAGCAGTGGTGGCGTCCTCGGCAAGCTAGGCTGCGTCATCAACAAATCCACCGTGGAGGAGATCCGTTCGAAGCATAGCGGAGTCCCGTCGGCATCATCACGAGATAGAGCGAATTGGATGTCTCCACGAAGGCCTACACGGAACACGGTACTACCTTCGGATCGGCTCGAAGCCAAAAGATGATGGCAAAATCGAGTATCTCATGCATGAGGCACTCTCTGGGAAGTCTTACCTTGACCCTCACGAGATGCCTCGGGCGGAAGAAGCCGACTATGTGCTCAATGAAATTCACCGGGGTCTTGTGGAAGCCACATCGGTCATGAGCTCTCTCAAAGAAGACAGAGGTCGGGATATTCTTGGCCCACCCTCGTGCAAGATTCGGCCGAGCTCGTCAAAAGTGCCAGTGCAGATTCACTCCACGGTCAGCGCCTCGGTGATCTAAGCGACTGCGAGTCCGTGGCCTTTCATGCGGTGGGGATTGACATCGTTGGCCCATTCGGCCGAGCACCGGTCGGCTTGATATTTAGTCGTAGCCATAGACTACTTCACAAAATGGGTCGAGGCCGAGCCCACTGTCGAGCCTCACGGCGGGAGGATTCGAGACCTTGTGTGGAAAAATATAGTCGCGCGCGGCACCGCGCACGATCGGTCTCGGACAACCGGCGCGATTCGTTGACAAAACTTCAGGAGTGGTGCGAAGAGCTTCGGATCGATCAGCGCTTCACCTCGGTCGCACACCCGCATGGCGAATGGTCGGACCGAGGTGACGAACCGCACGATCGTACAAGGATTGAAGAAGAGGTGGACCGAGCTAAAGGCGTGGGCTGAAAATCTCCTCAAGTCCTCACGGTCTCTGGGACCACACCTCGGACGTCGCGGGAAACCCTTTCAGCCTAGTCTCTGATGCAGAGGCCGTCATCTGCGGCGAGATCGGTGCGCAAGTCCACGCACTCTTCACTTCGGTCGGGCCGGAAGCGAGGAAGACTTGCGAGCAAACCTTGGCCCTCGAGAGAGCGCGAGCTAGCCTTCATAAGCGAAGCCAGTATAAAGCCAGTGCGCACGGTACTATAACAAAGGGTCAAACTTCCGCATTCAAGTGGCGACCTCGTCCTACGCAATAATGAAGCGATGAGGCGAGGGTCTTAACAAGCTGGATCCAACATGGGAAGGCCCATACCGTGTTCACGAGAACCTCGGTAAGGGGGCTTACAAGCTATCTTACTTATCCGGTGCGCTTATTCCCCGAACCTGGCATATTTCTCATTTAAGGAGGTACTTTACATAGTTTTGATTTCAGATCAGCTTTATGTTAGTCTCCTTACTTGCCTTACCGAAGTGTGTTGTCATCTATTTGTTGAATAAAATATTTATTTTTCCAATGAATATTTCATTTCACTTCGTTTTATTCATATGCGAACATCTATTTGGATATACCGCATTTAACCTTCACGAGGGCGCCTCACGAAGATAAAAACCCACTAAGTAGGGTATTCACTAAGCGCCGCCGCACTCGTAGATTACTCATTGAATTGAGCGTCTCGATCTGCATCTGGACTACTCACTAGTTTGAAAGTCTACATGCATACATACAGATTACTCATTAAGTTGAAAAAATCTACATGTATAAGACATCCAAAATTGGATCTCACCAAGTTATGGCAAAGTATACAGTATACATACATTTACGACCAACGAAGTCCTAAGCTATGTTTATACCTCTCAAGAGGAAAAACGTACACTTCAAAACGAGTCTAAAATACATGTATACCTACATACAAAGTCCTACACTATGTACGCTCATTCGGATTTCCGGGCTCCGCCTCGCCGAGACTCACCGAAGCTGAGATAATTTTGAACAAAGTCCCCAGGTCGGCGATGGATACCCGGAATAAACTACGTGCCTTCCACCCAATCTACGGTGGGCCCACCTCGGCTTTGTTCGGGAGTAGTTTGACTCGGCAGCGGATTACGGCTGGGGGAGTTCAATCCTACACCGGCCGCATCTGGACCCGTGAACTGACGTCGGACCGGGACTATGCCCTTGTCCCGAGCTTTAGCCCTTCCACGTCGATTGGCGGTCCGCGCGTCCTCTCCTCCAGCGCGGCGCGCCGTCCTCTATCGCTCCATTGTCGGATGGACCCATTTGTGGGAGCACCTCGGCGTGATCGCGTAGCCACCCTCCTCTTGAGCTCTTCAATTATGGGCTCGGTGTTGTTCACTTGTAGATGCCGGCGGGGTGGGGCATCGTCGTTTGCAGACGATCTCGTACATCTGCATGTATTTCGAGGATAGAGTCGGCGGTTTCTAAAATTCTTGCTATTTGGACCCTCCTCATCCCTCAATACCATGCCTTCCGCCAACAAGCTCTGAACTCGATCGTCGGCTTCAGATATAGTCGTTCCCAGTCCGTGGGATGACCTTTTCGTACTCTTCATGCTCTTCCGAGATCCGAGCCGACTTCTGCATTGTCGGCTCAGCTGCTCTCCACGATCATCGATCGTCCGTGGATCACATCTGCAGATACATCAGCTCCCTGGACTTCGAGATGTGTAATCCTTAACTTTAGCACCTCATTTTCAGCAAGGAGGCGGGCCACCTCGCGGTCAGCTTCATGCAACTTTTGTTTCAGTTCGGCCGATGATGCGGTGGCGTCCATGTTGGCGATACACGAGTCGATTCGGCAGACCGACTCCTCCAGTGTGCCACCTCTTCGTCCTTCTCGACTAGAGCACCTCGGACTTCTTTCAGTTTTGTTAGCAGTTCATGATCCAGTCCGAAGTATTGAGGTGAAGGACGCTAAAAATAAGACAACAGACAAGGCATTTTAAAAAAAAGATATGTCTATTATTATTCAAAATGGAAGTTTGTACAACACCAGATCCTATCGATCCCGGCAAATCATCCTATTACATTGGTCCACGACCTCGGGCTCATTAAGTGATTGCCGACCCTCCGACCTCTTCTTTGGGCTGCTGCTTTCTCTTCCGCTGGTTGCCGATCTGCGGAAGGGACGTCCGAGCTTGGACCTGCCGCCCCGGTTTCGGTCCTCAACTCAGCAAGGAAGGCTTGAAGCTCCACGTCTTCATCTTCCTTGCAGATTTGAGTTCGACCTCCGCCGTCGAGGCGGGCGAAGACGCCAAGGCATCCACCACGGGAAAGGAGGTCGCCCGGCGATTATCGGCGTAATTCTTGCATACCTCGGTGTTCGACCTCAACCCAACCGTGTTGGGCCTTGTCAAATCTGGTCTCTCGGCGCCAACTTCTCTAGGTGAGCACGGATCACTGCGGCCTCATCACGGCAGCCGGTCGGAGATGAAAGAGGAAAAACTCTCCGACTCGATAAGCTGTTGGCGAGGCCCTCGGCATAGGTCCTTGCCCGCTTGAGGCAGGCGCTTGCTGCTGCCAGCCTCACTCTCGGCCTCGGCGGCCTCCTCTTGGCGCTCTCCACTTGGCACGGGCCACTGCAAGGCCCGATCCTTCTTCTTGAGGCGCTCTCGGCGGCCATCTTTGCCGCTTGGCGGCTTGACTTCGCCTTGCAAGTTCGGCGTCCACCAGGAAGCATCGGTGCGGATTGACCGCGGCTCTCGATCATCGCGGTGGCTAGCCTTCTCTCCATGGCCTCGTATTGCGAGGCGCCATCAACGATAAGCCCGGCCATGCGGTGCATCTCACCCGCCATCGAGGCCGCATCCTGAATATGGAACAATTAGCAACAAGTAACAACAAACTTACAAGGAGAAGGGTGCGGTGTATACCTTTGGGAAGGATAAGGAAGTGCTGGAAGCCGGCACCTCGGGCTGAGGCCGACCATGGACCTCGATCTCCAACGTCGGGCCCGAGGCTGTCTGAGGTCCGGTCACCAGGTCTTTCAGGGCGTCCACCACCACGGGCTGTTGGGTGGACTCGCTCCGTCTCGCCTTCTTCCTCGCGGGCTCCCTTCGATCAGAGGAAGCAGGGCGCGGCGAGATCGGCACATTGACTTCTCTGGTCGGGTCAACCTTCACTGCATTCAACATGAGAATTTCATTAGCACAGCAAAATAAAACGAGGGAAATAAAGATAAGAAGGTTGCCCTACTTCAATCGAGACCGACGACCTGGAACTCGACCTATGGACACTCATTGACATCGTTCAAGTCATCCTCGGTATAGTTGATCGATAGGATCTCGCCCATATCGTTCAACGACTTCTCCATAGGGCCCAGGGGATTAATTTTCCGTCCTTTATAGACCGAGGCCCCACTCATACCTCGGATACCCTCGGCCCGCAAAAAGTATCTATTTTGCGGTGGGATACCTTGACGGGAGGCAATTTTAAACTTGAGGCGGTGGCGGGTAATATACTCCCTATAGCTTTGATGCTAAAAACGCATCAAGACTTGAAAAAAACCCTCACCTATGCCATAACAGTGACCCTAGCCCCACGCCGACCTAATAGAATTGGAGGTCAGTTGGCATATAGGGATCTGAAAATACTCTTGAAAGCTAAGGAAGATGGGGGCAAAAGGAAATCTAAGCCCAGCTATTAAACTATCTACAAAAATGGTGATAAAACCTTCCGGAGGCGCCATCGCCTTATCGTTGGGTTTTGGCAAACACCACCATACATCCTCTCTGGGATGTGGTATTTCTCGGCGACCACCAAAAGCTCCTCCATTGTCAAGGTTGATCTCGCTCCACCAATCTTGAGGCCATCCCATACCGACGACACTGGTGAAACCCTAGAACTAAGTCCTATGGATTTACCTAGGCGGTTATGGCATATATAATCCCTTATATTGGGGTCTTGACGACCGAAACCAGTGAACCGAGTTATCGAGGCGAGAAGAGGGTGAGAAGGTGAAGAATACATACTTACTTTTTACGGGCGGGATTTCGATTTCTTCAACAAAGTGTGAAAGAGGAATTGGGGATTTCTAAGGTTGTATTCTCGGATTCAAGCGTCGAAGGAGAAAATGAGCGATTGCCTCTTTTAGACCTATTTATAGGATAAATGGCGCTAAAATCTGCCGTTCGTTTATTACACGTGCTATTTTCGGTTGGTTGTGTGAAAAGCGCATGCGCTTTTGAAGTGCCCAACTATCGCTGGCGCGTATGGCGTATTCTCCGGAAAGCAGACCGCCATTCGATCACGTGATGATTACTACGGTCGGACATCGGACTATGCCCATGTCCTAATACGAAGTATTTCGGCTCGGACATGACCACCTCGGACCGGTAGATATTTCGGTCGGACATGACCACCTCGGACCAGCGTAGTATTTCGGTCGGACATGACCACCTCGGACCAGCGAGTATTTGGTCGGACATAACCACCTCGGACCAGCAGTATTCCGGTCGGACATGACCACCTCGGACCGGTAAGTATTTGGGTCATCGATAAACAAACCTTCAGCTAAACTTGACCAAGCAATATCCGCCTCGGCAAAGCACGTTCTCCGCTTCACCTCGGCAAGGCTATTCCTTGACTTTTCGGGGGCTATGATAGGATATGGCCCACCTCGGGCCCAGAGCGGGGAGGGCCCAGCGGCGGGAATATGGCGATCTCGGGCCCCAAGCGAGCTCGCCTAGCCCATGTTGCCCTACTCGGTTACGCCTAAATGGCGATTCCTAAACCACAATTATGGGTATGATAATGAAATGTGGCGGTAATCATGGGTAATAGTGGTGGAGATCATGGTCGGTTATAGGGAGTTATGGTCCATGATCGAGGACTCGTGGGACATGATTTACGCTTTGTGTATAAATAGGGGTTAGATTGAAGGTAAAAGGTTGGCAAATTCTTGAATACTAGAGCCCTTAGAGATACTTGCTGTAATCAAATTATAGTAAACATCTTGAGGATCATCTCATAGTGGGCGTAGATCTCATTCTTGATCGAACCACGTAAAAGTCTCTTTTGTTCTTTCTTGTTTTATAAATCTGGTATACTAGATTTATCATTGGCGCCGTCGTGAGAATCGAACCCACGACCACGTGCGTGGTGGGTGGGTTCGACCACGGCGCCAATGATAAATCTAGTATCGAATTTATAAAACAAGAAAGAACACAAGAGACTTTACGTGGTTCGATCAAGAATGAGATCTACGTCCACTTTATGAGAGATGATCCTCAAGATGTTTACTATAATTTGATTACGCAAGCATCTCTGCGGCTCTAGTATTCAAGAATTTGCCAACCTTTTACCTTCAATCTAACCCTATTTATACACAAGCCGAAATCATGTCCCACGAGTCCCTCGACGTGGACCATAACTCCCTATAATCGACCATGATCTCCACCACTATTACCCATGATTACCGCCACATTTATTATGCTACCCATAATTAGGGTTTAGGAATCGCCATTTAATGTGTAACCGTGTAGGCAACATCGGGCTAGGCGGAGCTCGCTTGGGGCCCGAGAGATCGGGCCATATTCCCCGCTGTTGGGCCTTCCCTCGTTGAGCCCGAGAGGTTGGGCCATATCTATCAATAGGATTGATTAATCTAAATAATTGCACCATTAATTTGATAATTTAAAATTATCTACATAGGAAAAACTTTATAGATATATGTGCTCCAAAATAAACTTTGATTATATCATTTGTGTGTGCATGTTTACTACTACTTACATTTTCATCAACTCAACTGTACATATAATATTTTTGTTGATATTTTCTTTTTCTTTTTTTGTCTTTAGGTATTGTATAAGTAATTAATTCGTTATTTTGTTATTATACATAATCAAACTAATAGAAGTTATTATCTCCAATTTTAACAAGTCGAGTTGGTTTTCATTTTTCTAATCAACTAAACGAAAAAACTATTAATAACAAAATTAGTTTAATTTGGTTATAGTCTTATAGAAGCATCGATTAAGATAATGTGCCAATCATGTGTGACAGCCAATACAGGATCCACAAGAATATTTTCATGTTAGTTTGTGTGAAACCACGAAGATGGTGCGTAGGTTTTCCACACACACTGACAAAAGAGAGAAGAATAATAATTAGTTTAATTAGTATTGGGCTATCTTTCCCCAAAATCCAAAAAACATACAATATATTTATGTGAATTGAATTGGCAATATATAGCTAACCTTTACCCCCTTTTATCTAGTTTCTCCATCACAATATCATTCAATTATTTAAAACACGTGTACGTAAGCCTCTTTTAAATGACACTGAAAGATGTGTAACAATATTAATATAGTAACTCATGAGCCGAGTAGCTCGACCTCGGTAGCAAGCTCAATAAGCTCGAGTTTGATTTAGCTCGATTATTTTATTAATATTTTATAAATATAATATTATTTATTTTAATCTATCTTAAAAAGGAAATAATCTAATTATTTAGAATAGATATGCAAATAATCAAACTACTAATTATAAATTATAAATATCTTGAAACTCAATTAAGCATGCGGTCCCAAGCACGGTCCCAACTCGATCAATCTTTTTCTAACTTTTTTGAGTCGATTTGTGTAGCTCACGAGATAGTTTGACTCATTTACGATCTAGTTTGAAGAGAATAGGGTCGGAGTTGGCATTTAGGCTCCTGGAAGGAAATGTGTGGGGAAACTTCTATTATTTTGTTGATTAAAATTTAGGTGCAGAAGATCGCAAATTCATATTTTATTCATTATTTATTTTTAATTAATTCATAATTAAAAATTTAATAGTTCGAAATTTAATTACATCCTATGTAGGATTTTACTTAAGCCCTAGTTATCAACTCATTTGGTGGCCGCATGGGGTAACATCTGTACAAGAGTGTGCCTCTTATTTGATTGGTACTCTCTTTGTTTTTTTAAGTGTCTCCTATCCTCAAATTCCATAACATAAAAAATAAAATAAAATATTTTTATAACCTTATTAACTAATTATAATAAATTCATACATACAATTAATTATCAAATTCCAATAATATTAAATAAAAGTAAAATAATAAATTAAACATAATTTTTTTTTAAATTACGAACTAGAACACTTAATTAAAGACAAACAAACGTAAAAACTCATATACATCCGTCTATACCGTACGGACAGACAAAAGTATCATTTGTTGTTAAGAAAAATATCATTTATATTAAAGAAAAGTATGATTTGTTTTTTACCCTATAATTTAGAAAGTATCATTTATATTGAAAGAAAATATCATTTATACTGAAAAGAAGTATAAAAGTCCGCATATGCGGACGGATGTACAGAAAACCATCTCACAAAGAAAAAGTGTCAATAAAAACTTATAAAGAAGAGTATTTGAGAATAAGGACTCAACAATACGTTGAGTGCATATGATACTCGTTGTGGGATTACATGCATAGGGGGTTCATACAAATTTGCCAATGATAATCCTAATGTAACAAGTGTTTGTTTAGGTTATAGAAATATAATAAATCTTAAATTGAAGAAACATCATTTTGATTAAGTAGATAATGATTAATGACATTTCACACACCTTGGAAAATGCATCTTTAGCCCTATTCTACATAACATTTTCCAAGATTGCTGCAATAGGAAAAATGCTAATACCGGAACTTCAAAGAAACCAAATAGAAAATAGTAATACCAATCCAATGTCCAAAACGCTGTAATCCTTTATATATAATAGGGTTATTGACGTTTAAATATATGAATTTTGGGTTTATTTTGGTCTTTTTACGAATTTTTAAAAATGGTCAATAAATGTATAAATACAATAATATGTGTAAAACATATTAAATTTATAAGAATATCTCTTTTGTAAGAAACGATTTCATAATTGAAATCATTTTATCGAAAGACGTTAATATAAGTTCGACGTTTAACCTAAATGGTTAAAATGAGGCCGTAGATCATATCTCGTCTCTATCGAAGTACGAGGATTTGTTAGTTAAGATATGCGATGAAACGACGTATTAATTTAGTTAAGGGATGCGAAATATTATATTAGAAAGTTATCAGAGTTTATTAAACTTTGACGTTCTCGAAAAACGTGACCGACGTACTAAATTAGTTTTTACGTAAAGGTGGGACGCGGACGTGACGAATTGGAGTAGAAGGAAATCGACTAAGAAAGTCTACAGTCCAGGTGGGCTTTACTATACTACAGATTTAATATTATTGTGATTTTTTTCACAAATTGAATGACGGTCAAAATTGAAGCTGACATAGTAGTCGACGTAGTGCCACATCATCAAAACAACGTCATTTTACTTATAAACTATATTAATTGACTCCTAAATACATGAACTTTTGGTTGATTTTGTTTTTTTTTTGTTTTTTTGCACAAACATAAAGATTTTCAATAAATATACGAACTTAAAATTATTGTAATGTTTTCCACAAATTGAATTACAGTCAAAATTAAAGCTGACATGACAATCGATATGACGACACTTCATCAAACAAGTCGTTTTACTTAGAAAATATATTAAAATAAATCTTAAATCCACCATTCTCTCCAACCCAAACTCATCGTAAGTTGAGGTTAGAGAAATAGAGATGGGGTGGGGGCAGTATGAGGTTGGGGTTGGAGAGAGAGAGAGATGATGTGAGCTAAATTGGATTTAAGATTTTTTTAATACATATTGTATAAGTAAAACAACGTTGTTTAGATAAAGTGGTGTCACGCCGATTGTCATCTCATCTTTAATTTAATTTGGTCTTTATTCAATTTGTGAAAAAAATTACAACAATGTTAAGCTAATGTATTTATTGATCATTTTTAAAATTTGTAAGAAAAATCAAAATGAACCCAAAGTTAATGTATTTAGGCGCCAATTAATACATATTGTATAAGTAAAACGATATCGTTTTGATAATATGACGTCACATCGACTTTCATGTAAACTTCAATTATGACTATCATTCAATTTGTGGAAAAAATCACAATAACGTTAAGTTCATGTATTTTATTGATAATTTTTAAAATTATTGAAAAAATCAAAATATATCCAAAAAATTATAGACTTCAATAACCATATATATATATATAGGAGTGATCGAATAGTACTCGAGCCTGAGATAGTATGTAGTACTCAATCTCATCCACTCATCTCATAGATCCTATGGTTGAGATTATTTCGGACTTTTTAAGCTTAATTTCGCTGATTTTCGCTACATTAAGTGTAGATTAGTAATTTGATTTGTTATGTGATTGCGAAAAAAACTATGCATTTAGCTGAACTGAATAATGCATTCAAATGAACAAAAAATGCATGTAATTGAACACAGTAATGTATGCGGTTGGAAGTTCGCACACGGCGCACGCAGCGCGCCTTCATGCGCTGCGTGCTTTCGTGCGTCGCTCAGCGCTCACTCACGCACTCGTTGGCAAACAATGAATTTTTACGTTTCGTTAAATGCATGAACATGTTTTGTTAAATGTATGGACATGTTTTGATCAATGCATGAACGTGCTTTGTTAAATGCATGTTGGTGTTTCGTGACAATATGCAGTTTCATGTTTTGTTCAATGCATTTTTGTGGTTTTCGAGAGCAAATCTCTCATTCATCCTTATCTATCAATTCCGAAGTCTCTTTCCATGATTACCGGTGAATTTGCCATGAACCACCATCATAGCTATTATCTTTCTCGATTTTTCAATCATCTATTAAATTCATCTTCTATTTTTTCTCAAAATCCATCAATTTTGTTCTCAAATTTGTTTCTTCTTTTTCTTTCTTTCAAAATCTGTTGTTTGTGTATCTTGCTGCTGTTCACCGGTGCTGCCGTCGGCGTTGTCCGCTGCCGTTGCCGCCGCCGTCGTCTCCGGCGCCATCCGCTGCCGCCAAGGAGGAAAAGAAGAAGGCTGATTAGAGTTCTTCTCATTTTGTCCCTTACGAAAATAATAAGGAAAAAGAAAAGAAAATGAGCTATCACGTGTTCAAAATATGTGGTCTAGATTGGGTACTACATATTATCTAGGGATCGGATACTACGGGAACCCAACCCTATATATATGTGTGTGTGTATCTACATGTATATTTAGCTGTATCATTTAGACAAAAGTAGAAGGCTACAGCTCACGAACAATTTTATTTCCCTCTTTTCTTAAATGCACCAAGGAAGTCTTTTAGTAAAAGCAAAGATACAAAGTGATGATGAGTATAATTCATTTTCGTAAAAACAAAATGACTGCATCTCGATTTTTGTTTCGATTAATATCATTATAACAAATGATGATAGTAAATGAGTAGTTATAGTTTCTTTATAAAAAAATAATGTTTACAATCAATCAATGAAATGCTTTATTGTCACTGGGACATGCCATATACTTAATGTGAATAAGAAATAATTTGTAAAATGTTAGATGTCTAAATTTCATCGTAAACATACAAATATGAAGAAAAAAAATTCCAAAATTTCTGGTGGATAAAGCGATTATTTTATTAGTTTTATTTAAGTTCGAGGATATTAGAATATATTTACTTTCTGGCCTTTTTATTGTATTAACAGAATAAAAATTTAGTAGGTAATATAATATAATTAATTTCCCTTCAATCAGTAGGTTAAGAGTTCGAATTATTAAAGAAGGAAAATAGGATCATTCTTGTAAAAAAAAGAAAAGAATTTTAGATAGTATTTTATTAATAATTATGAAAAATACGAGTTTTAGTTACCTCAAAAATAATAATAATTAGTTTTAAGTGTAATAAAGGCCAAGAAATTATATCTGAATGTTAAACTGTTTCCAGGTATAAATCCCGAAAAACCTACGTTTCTACCACTAACGAGACCTTTCTTTCCTTCGTTTTTTTAAAGAGAAAAGGAAAATATTCATATATGAATATCATTCCCACCTCATATGCACGTCTGTAACATGTTTTTCTGTTTAAATAATTTTCATGGAATCTTATCTTTCTTGTTTAATTCCCACTAATTGATTCCCCCCTCCCCCTCACTTTATATATCATCACTTTCCAACCTTCTCTCGCCCACCCTCAGAGCCCCATCTCTCTCTCTCTCTCTCTCTCTCTCTCTCACACACACACACACACACACATATACACACACACAGAGGCACAATGGCTTCATCATCATCATCATCTCTGAAGGTGCTTCTCCTCTTAGCACTGCTCGCCACCTCATGCATGGCGCAAGCACCATCAGGCGCTCAACCGTTTCTCCACCGCCGCCCCGGTGCCGACGCCTACTTCCTCTCCATCTCCGTCGCCTGCACCAGCCTCTCAAGCACCGACGCCAGCCTCCGCCGACACCCCGCCCCATCACCCGCCCTTGCACCAGGCGCCGCCCCAACCCCATCACCCGCCCTTGCACCAGGCGCCGCCCCACCCCATCACCCACCCTTGCCCCAGGCGCCGCCCCACCCCAGCCCAGCCGCTGATCAGACACCGGCCGACGGCAACGCCGCTTTCGCGAGTAGGGCTGTCTTTGGCGCCACCGCTGTCACGGCGGCGCTTGTTGCGCTGGCGTTGATGTAACATGTCCACGTGGAGGCTTAAGATGTGTTACACTCTTTGGTGGATGGGATTTGGCTGTATTTTATCCCTTCTGTCAGGGGCGTAATAGTCATTCACTATCCAATACTTTTGCTTGTTTTTTCTTGATTTCATTTTATTATTTTGCTATATATGTTTTTATTATGATTATTCATTTTTTTATTCGCATGGCTCTTTGTTAAATTGGAGGACATTTTCATATATCTGAGAGTCAGATGTATGTGGAATCAATTGATAAATTGAGATTTATTATTGTATGTTCATTTGATTGAGATTATATTTGATTGATCAAATTCAATTTCAACGGAACGTGACTTCGAGAATAAAATGATCACGTGAGTTGTTTAAAGGATTTCTTAACCCCTCCCCGTAGGAATTAATGAATTAGAGGAGTCGTTTAAATTAACATCGACAGATAAGATAATGGAGGATGTTTATAAATTTTGAATTACTGGTAAAAAGCCGAGCGATTGCCTTCGCGGATCCAAACGCTCTCACAAGGCGCACAATTATTTCAATAAAAATACTCTATACTTCATTTAATTTTAATATAATACGTATGATTTTTTCTTATAGTTTTTGAATGAGTTAGTTCGATAAAATTTTATCTATGATTTTTAGTGGATGTGGAAATAAAATTATAACTAAAATAATATTCAATCTTAATTGATTTACGCACTTTATATAAAATTAAAAAGTATAATCTAAGGTAACTATAATTGAAAAAAAAATTATTATGTATGTTCAAATTTGAAGTTAAAACCTATTTTTAATCGAATCATTATATAAGACAAGTCACTAAATAACTTATTTCACATTCAAAATGTTTGACATTTATACTGCTGTTTTTCTTCGATAATTCTATGATATAATTTCATTATTATTTATTTTAAAGACCATATGTGTCATCACGTCTCAAATTTGATCCAGCATTTTCTTTTCTTTTTCCTTTTTTCAAAAACATAATTCTGATGAGAACATTTGCACCATACAGACGTATGTAATTATATTTAAAAATAATGTTTAAAATATTGATCAAGGTTAAGGTTTAATAATTCCAGTTAATAGCTAGAAAATAGAAAACAAAATTAAAAATACAAATTTCATATTATCTTTCTTCATCATATACCCCCGCAACATAACACATGTCAAATAGTAATGATAATATTATATAGTGATATTTTTACATCCAACTTTCATATTGTCTTTCCTCATCGTGATATACCCCGTATTTTAATTATGTAAACATTATGTCGATAGTTTTTTTTTATTTTTTTACAACCTCTACAACATAAGATCCTAACAAAATATATTTAGTTTTGATTAAGATGTTTTATTTAAGTTAATGTTTAGGCTCTTATGAAATTAATTTAACTTGACTAGGTGCCGTGCGAGTAGGACATTAGGCTTATTTTGAGTTGCTCGACTCACTTTTCAAGCAAAATCAAGGTGTGAAATCTTATTTAACTTTATGTAACAACTTTAAGTTTTTTCCTCTTTAATATCATGTGATTTATCGTATGTTTATTTGATATTATGTGATGCGCAGAACTTTTTAATTATAGTTATCCACTGAATTTGCTCTCACTCTTTGACCTGTGCTTACGTTGGCTTTAATATTCATATGTGCATCTATTTAATATTCATATGTGCATCTATTTTATTAAATTGGACTAATAGTGCAGAAAGGAAAAGAAACAAATATAATATGACTATTAGCAGAGCCAGACATTTCATGTTGGGGGCCCAAAAATAATTTTTATAATAAAAAAAATAGTATTGTTTAAAGAGGTGGTCTCTGCTGCGCCATACAGTGAGACTCACCTTATTAATTAATTAGTTAATATCTTAAGTAGTTAATTAATCTTAATTAATTAATTAAATTAAATCTAATTAAAATTAATTAATTTAATAAAATTTAATTGTAAAGTAATAAATATAATTTTAAATTAATATATCTTAATTTTGAATTAATAAATTCTAATTTTGAATAATAAAGCCTAATTATAAATTAATAAACCCTAATTTTGAATTAATAAACCCTAATTTGAATTAATAAACCCTATTTGGAATTAATAAACCCTAATTTTGAATTAATAAACCCTAATTTTGAATAATAAACCCTAATTTTGAATAATAAACCTTAATTATGAATTAATAAACCCTAACTTTGAATTAATAAACCCTAATTATGAATTAATAAACCCTAATTTTAAGAATAAACCCTAATTTTGAACTAATAAACCCTAATTGAAAATAATAAACCCTAATTTTGAATTAATAAACCCTAATTATGAATTAATAAACCCTAATTATGAATTAATAAATAAAATATAAAATAATAAAATAATACACTAAAACAACAAAATAAAGGCAACAAAATAAAATGGCACTTATAATTTCTTCCGAATATACCCATTATCTGCAAGCCATGATGAATAAAATAAGGGCAAATATGTCATCTCGCACAAACCCACCACCACATCAATCAACGATACAATAATCCACAAAACTCTTGTCTTGCGCAGACGATGAAGCGCAGCGTACAAAGTTTTGTGTTGTTTAAATTACATTACAATATTCAAAAATAAAAGCTAAATCTGATCACATCATAACATTTCCTTCTATTCTTCATCTTCGAAATCATTTGCACAATAGTTTCATTAGTGATATTGTGAACACATCATTCTCAATATAATGAACTAAGCAATCATTCAAGAGTTGGTCTCTCATACGATTGCGTAGAGAACTTGATGAATTTAATTGCTGAAAAAGCTCTTTCTCTCGAGGCGTTGTAACCTGTAAGATCAATGACAACTTAACTAATAAATAAACCAATGGAAAAACTTCATGTTTTCTTGTAGAAACCATATGTTGAGCAAGACCTCCAATCCCTGATACTACTGAAAACGTTTCATCTATACGAAAATCAAAAACAAAGTTTTCAAGTTGACTTTCAAGTTCATACAAAGTAACTTCAGAAAATTCAGATGGGTAACACCTTGCAAGGTGATAAACGCACATTTTACACGTTTATTGTTGATTTTTAAAGATGATTTTAGATCGATAAAGTACGTTTATGTCTTGGATCTCAATGCTTTTATATATTTTTGGAAGATACCGTTCTTGGGTTCCGTTTTGGTGTTTTGTAGGCTTATAAGTTGAAAACCAAAGCATGGAACGAAGACGAGCGAGGCGAGGGCGAAATGAGGCCTAGCGACCGCCTTCGCGGCCGCTAGCCAGGACGCGAGCCAACACCCAGCGAGCGCGATCGCATGCGTGAAAGAGATGCCTCGCGACCGCCTGGCGACCGCTAGGTCGGCCGCGAGGACTGCTGCACACGAGAGTCGGCCCCGGCCGCGGGCGTGCCGCGGCGATTTTTCATCGCGACGCGACCACACCTAGCGACCGCGGGCGTGGCAGCGAGGCCAATGAGCGCACGCGCCCGCCGAGAGTCGAAGGACGGCCGAGGCAAGTGATCCTCGCGATCGAGCTCGCGGCCGTGAGCGTGGCGGTGGCGTGAAAATTGGGGTTTCGACCTAATTCTATAAATAGGCATTACCCCTCGCGCCTCCAACCTCGGCGGACCTATTTTTACAAGTTTTCCTCATTTTTCTCTAGTTTTCATTTATTATCACTCTAGCTTTGATTTAGATTCATTCTAGCATTAGTTCTACGCATTGTTAACACTTGAACGCTTTTGTCCGAACAAATTCCATCGTTTTCCGTTTTCCGTTGGGTTTGGATACGAACCCAACCATTGTTCTCGACGTTTTCCTATGGGTTTGATCTATTTAATTAGTATTTTATGATTATTTCATATTTAATTCCGTTAATTATGTCTAGCTAAATTTACATTCTAATCCTGGGTTTGCATGATTCTATCCTAAATGTTGTGATTCACGCTATTGTTATTTACCTTCCAGGCATTGATTCATGATTCTTGGTGCTTATTTATGTGTGTTGATTTCTGATCAATCTTGATGCATATCATAGTTGCCAGTTAATTACGTAACAGTTTTAATTGTCAATCGATCTTGAATACATGATACGGATAAGCGCTTGAGTCGAATGGCGAGATAGGAACATTCGTAGGAAGCATATTCTTTGTGATCCTTTTGGGTTGCTTATTTTCCTCTAGAGGCGTAACAATAATAGGGAAAATTAGTAATCAATCGCCACAATTGTCGTAATGAAAATTGTTGGTTACATATGTGATCTTCCATCTTGTCTGGATTAAAATGGTTAATAATAAGCAGGATAAACATACGTTGTGGATAGGATTAATGCATCCCTAGGGTTAGTCTTTCTCTATAGTATTCATCTTTGAGTATTTATTGCCTTTGTTTATTCTCAAGTTGTTACCTTTGCTTTGGATTTAGTATCCGAAGACATAAACCTTTCAAACCATATTCTGTTGATTGGATAATGATGAAGGATTAGAGAGTTAGCTTCTGTGTTTTCGTATTACAATCCCTGTGGATACGATACTCGACTTACCCATATACATCGCGCGTTTTACGTGCGATCAAATATTCTGTCGATCAAATTTTGACGCCGTTGCCGGGGATTGTTAAGATCACATAGGAATAATTTGACGATTTGGAGTTATTAATTCAAGTTATATATATTATTATTTATTTATTCTTGTCAAAGTTAAGCTCTCCCTTTTTCTCCAGGTAGTTTATGATCACAAGGTCCCGGGGACCCCCTGAGCAAAATCTTGACCCAGAGATCGAAAATTCCCAAAGAAGAAGGAGACGAGAGAGAAGAAGG
This sequence comes from Salvia rosmarinus, assembly GCA_036937905.1. NCBI lineage: Eukaryota > Viridiplantae > Streptophyta > Magnoliopsida > Lamiales > Lamiaceae > Salvia > Salvia rosmarinus. The sequence continues at coordinate 10,672,782 of CM072816.1, forward strand.
GCTGCAATGGCAGCTAATCCACAGAACGGGGGCATTCATCCCGAGCAAGCTGCACGCATGCTAGCCGATTTCGCAGAGATACAGCGACAGATGGAGAATATGGGACTCCTTGTCCCTACCCCGCAGAGACCTCGAACTATATGTACCGACCTCCCACCGACAATTCCAAGGAGGAGGATGAGGCCCGCGTTGGCGAATAACTTCGAGTTGAAGCCGGCCCTAATCAGTATGGTTCAAGGGGAGCAGTATGGAGGCGGAGTCACTGAGGACCCGAATGCTCATCTGGAGACATTCCTCGATATATGACACCATCAAGCAAAATGGGGTGCCACAAGATACGATCCGGATGCGCATGTTCGGAATCTCTCTGCGCAGCCAGGCCAAAGATTGGTTCAAGAGCCTGGACCGAACCGGGATAGACAGTTGGGGGAAACTTTGTGAGAAGTTTCTCTCGAAATATTTTCCACCGACGAAAGCGCAGAAAATCATAGCCGAGATCTCCCACTTTTGCCAACAAGGAGACGAGTCGTTGTTCGAAGCATGGGAGAGATTTAGGGGCCTATTGAGAAGATACCCAAAACATGGATTCTCCAAAGAGCAATGATCACGCAGGTTCTATAATGGGTGGCGTTGCATACGAGGAGCATTGTAGATGCATCGGCGGGGATGTCTGTTGAACCATCGAGTAGAGGAGGCCAGCCACATCATAGAAGAGATGGCGGCGATAGTTATCAATGGCGATGGAGAGAACACCGTGGCGGCAACAACGTGAGAGTGACTCGAAATATGATGATCTTATGAAGAAATTCACTCTTTTGAAGAGTCGGTCGAGGCGAAGAGGTCAATCATATCAATCGGAGGAACAATGGGAAATCCGCATACCATCCGAACAACGAGAATCATCCGAACTTGTCATATGCTAACCCCAATAACTTCCAACAACCTCCAACGAGATTCACATGCGAATGGTATGATCGAAGAGCCAAGAAGCAGGGTTTAGAGGAGTTGATGCAGCAGTTGGTTGTGAGCAACCAACAAATGACGACGAATCAGAATTCGATGGCCACACATAGAACTCGTTCATCAATAGCACTACTCAGAAAATTGCACATCTGGAATCCACCATGACAGCCATGGGCAAACACTTGAAGATGCTGGATAATCAGATCAGTCAGATGGCCGCACAGCAGAATGCACAGCCAAAGATGGGCCATTTTCGAGTAATACGGAAGTGAACCCAAAGAATTAGTGCTTCGCCATCCAGACGAGAAGTGGAGCAGCGTATCAGACCCACCCGGACGAAGAAGGAGCGACGAAAGAGCACCTCGCGACCGAGCTCACGACCGGGAGCCCGGCCGCGAGCCATCACGCATCTAGTCAGTTCGAGGCGCACGCGGGGGAAAGAGCGGCCACGAAAGAACAGCACCTCGCGACCAAGCTCGCGACCGCGAGCCCGACCGTGAGAAACCAGCCAGAGAGCCAGGGAGATAAGGACGCACCCGCGCCTGCACGCGAGGAAGGCGGCAAGCGGCGGAGGTCCTAGCGGCCGTCCTCGCGATCGTGAGGATGGCGCGGGGCGCCGAGCAAAATTTTCGACGTATCGCCTCGGTTCCGTTCCCAAGTCGATTAGCTAAGTCCAAATATGATGAGGAGTTCGCCCGATTCAGGAGATATTTCAAAAGAGAATATCAATCTACCTCTCTTTGAGCTGCTGCGAACATGCCGGATATGTGAAGTTTACGAAGATGCACTAGCAAGTAAAAGAAATTGGGTAAATTTGAAAAATTAACCTATCCGAAGAATGCACTGCCATCTTACAATGGAAGTTGCCTCTGAAGCAGAAAGATCCGGGGAGCTTCACACTGGAGTGTGAGATTGCTGAGCACACATTCCCCAATGTGTTGTGCGATTTGGGAGCAAGCATCAATCTGATGCCGCTGAATGTATTCAACCGTGCGGAGCTAGGGAAGATGAAGCCAACAAAGATCTCATTGATGATGGTGATGGTCGATCCACATACCCTAAGGGATTGTTGAAGATGTGTTGGTAAGAATTGGGACTTTGTCTTTCTGCGATTTTGTTATATTAGACATACCGAATTGACATCAACCACTAATCTTGGGTAGAACTTTTCTAGCAACTAGTCGTGCTTTGATTGATGTGCGGGAAGGTGACCTTACGTTTCGCGTCAATGATGAAGAGCTAAAGATTTCAATATATGGCGCCATCAAGCAACACGGCGGTTCGAGCTGAAAAGTGTTATTCAATAACTACTGCTACTGCTAGTCAAGTCTCGCACTTGAAGTGCAACCGACCAGTCGACGGGCATGCTGCAAGGAAGAAGTGGACTCGGCATAAAAATCCGAGTGATTCATTCAAGTTCAGTGGAAGCCATCCTTGTGCCAATTGGAGGGCTGTTGTAAATGCCAAGTACAAGGGCAAATTAAAGTTTGGAAAGACCACGGTTGCCAAATCGCCTGATTGATAAGAGGTAACGTCGAGCTAGCGACGTTAAATCCAGCACTGGTTGGGAGGTAACCCAACATTTTACATGCTTTATGTTTTTCGTTTTGTTTTTCCTCTTTTTCTTTGTTTTGCTGTGTCTTGTTTGTTTGTTTGTAAGTCCCAAGGTATATCATCAATGGCGAGGATTCTATCCACCGCCGAAGTAGCGCGACATTTGAGGTAAGATCTCTCCCAATCACTCTCTTCTGCAAACATTATTGTCTCCATTGCACACTGTTGACAATAAGTTTGGGGGGAGAGTGGTCGAGTGTGATGTGGTTGAGAGTCCTTTTTATGTTTTGCATTGTTTTGTTAAGTTTTTATATGTTGGGGCTTTTGTCGTGTCTTTCGTGTTTTTGTTGTGTCGATCGATCAACGAGTTGAAGTGAAATGTGTTAATCCATGTAGCCAATGATAGAAATTTTTGTTGATATTTAATGATAGTGCACATGATATGTTAGAAAATGACGCATGGATGACTTGAGATTGCTTAGCTTGTTGTTTTAACCATTTGCTAAAATCGTGAGACTTGAGCTTTCTTGTATACACATCTTGTTACTGCTTTCTTTTATTTATGTGATATCGTGCATGTTATTATCTTCTAGAACTTGCCGTTTTTACGTATCGAGGCTGCAATATGTGTTTTGAATATGGAAAGGATAAAGGTCATCTTTGTTAACCACATATTTACCCAAACACTATTGATGATATATACCGTTTGTCGCCTTCTTTGAGCCTTTATTAGACTTTATTCTTTCGATTAACCGGATGATAGGAGGTGAGGATGGATATGGGAATCAAATGGGAGAATTTGTTTTATAAGTCTAAGTGGGGATACAAGATAAAGTATAGTACCCGTGTGTAAAAGAATAGACCCTATAAGCTCTATTACAAAGTCAAGAAAAGAAAAAAAAATGTTGAGAAAAATGTGAGCATAAAGGAAGTCAATTATCATAGTTTATGGTACCTTGAGTGAATAAATGTCGAAATAGCATGTTGGGAAGGAAAGGAAAATGGACAAAGTCCATATGAGTTGATTGTATAGATGGAAGTGCTTGGAATATATTTGAGTCACTTAGCCATATATTATCCTACCTTAACCAATGTGCCTACTATACAACCTAAGAAAAGTCCTTTTGATCCTAATTTGAATGCATTTGACGTGGTGGAGATATTAGAGAAATGGCGAGCTTATGGTGAGATTTTGCATTGCATTGATTTTGAGTGAATACCGTCCTTTATTTCTTTATGAGTTGAGTGTACTCTATATTTTACGCACATGCCTTTGTGAGGTTGAATTGAATGAGATTTTGCTTTCAATGGTTGTACATTGTCGAGTTGACTAATGTTGTCGTGTGCACTAATGATTTTGAGCTTTGAGATATTTACGGGCGTTATTGGTTAATCACCTTCTTGGCCGTTGATCTGTTTTGTGTCTCTCTCTTTTGGTCTTGTTTTGTTTGAGGACAAACAATGATTTAAGTTTGGGGGTTGATAAGCGCACATTTTACACGTTTATTGTTGATTTTAAAGATGATTTTAGATCGATAAAGTGCGTTTATGTCTTGGATCTCAATGCTTTTATATATTTTGGAAGATACCGTTCTTGGGTTCCGTTTGGTGTTTTGTAGGCTTATAAGTTGAAAACCAAAGCATGGAGCGAAGGACGAGCGAGCGAGGCGAAATGAGGGCCTAGCGACCGTCTTGCGCCGCTAGCCAGACGCGAGCCAACACCCGAGCACACGATCGCATGCGCGCGAAGAGATGCCTCGTGACCGCCTAGCGACCGCTAGGTCGGCCTGGCGAAGCGCTCACATGCGGTGAGTCCCGCCGCGCGAGGCGTGCCCGCGGCGATTTTTCATGCGACGCGACCACACGTAGCGACCGCGAGGCGTGGCCGCGAGGCCAATGAGCGCGCACGCCCTGCCGAGAGTCTGAAGGACGGCCGAGACGAAGTGATCCCTCGCGACCGAGCTCGCGACCGTGAGGCATGGCGGCTGACGTGAAAATTAGGGTTTCAGTCGTAATTCTATAAATAGGGCATTACCCCCTCGCGCCTCCAACCTCGGCCAGACCTATTTTTACAAGTTTTCCTCATTGTTTTCTCTAGTTTTTCATTTATTTTCACTCTAGCTTTGATTTAGATTCATTCTAGCATTAGTTCTACGCATTGTTAACACTTCGGAACGCTTTTGTCCGAACAAATTCCATCGTTTTCCCGTTTTCCGTTGGGTTTGGATACGAACCCAACCATTGTTCTCAAACGTTTTCCTATGGGTTTGATCTATTTAATTCGTATTTTTATGATTATTTCGTATTTAATTCCGTTAATTATGTCTAGCTAAATTTACATTTCTAATCCTAGGGTTTGCATGATTCTATCCTAAATGTTGTGATTCACTACTATTGTTATTTACCTTCCGGGCATTGATTCATGATTCTTGGTGCTTATTTATGTGTGTTGATTTGATCAATCTTGATGCATATCATAGTTGCCGATTAATTACGTAATGCTTTTAATTGTCAATCGATCTTGAATACATGATACGGATAAGCCTTGAGTCGTGGCGAGATAAGAACATTCGTAGGAAGCATATTCTTTGTGATCCTTTTGGGTTGCTTATTTTCCTCTAGAGCGTTACAATAATAGGAAAATTAGTAATCAATCGCCACAATTGTAAATAATGTAAATTGTTGGTTACATATGTGATCTTCCATCTTATGCGGATTAAAAGGTTAATAATAAGCGGGGTAAACATACGTTGTGGATAGGATTAATGCATCCCTAGGGTTAGTCTTTCTCTATAGTATTCATCTTTGAGTATTTATTGCCTTTGTTTATTTTCAAGTTGTTACCTTTGCTTTGGATTTAGTATCCGAAGCCATAAACCTTTCAAACCATATTCTGTTGCTTGGATAATGATGAAGGATTAGAGAGTTAGCTTCTGTGTTTTCGTATTACAATCCCTGTGGATACGATACTCGACTTACCCATATACATCACGCGTTTTACGTGCGATCAAATATTCTGTCGATCAAATTTTGACGCCGTTGCCGGGGATTGTTAAGATCACATAGGAATAATTTGACGATTTGGAGTTATTAATTCAAGTTATATATATTATTATTTATTTATTCTTGTCAAAGTTAAGCTCTCCCTTTTCTCCGGTTAGTTTATGATCACAAGGTCCGGGGACCCCGAGCAAAATCTTGACCCGAGATCGAAAATTCCCAAGAAGAAGGAGGCGAGAGAGAAGAAGGGCTGCAATGGCGGCTAATCCACGAAGCAGGGGCATTCATCCCGAGCAAGCTTCACGCATGCTAGCGATTCCAGAGAGATGCGGCGCGGATGGCGAATATGGGACTCCTTGTCCCTACCCCGAGACGAGACCTCGAACTATATGTACCGACCTCCCACCGAACAATTCCAAGGAGGAGGATGGGGCCCGCGTTGGCGAATAACCCGAGTTGAAGCCGACCCTAATCGGTATGGTTCAAGGGAGCGGTTTGGAGCGCGAGTCACGAGGACCCGAATGCTCATCTGGAGACATTCCTCGATATATGTGACACCATCAAGCAAAATGGGGTGCCACAAGATACGATCCGGATGCGCATGTTCGGATTCTCTCTGCGCAGCCAGGCCAAAGATTGGTTCAAGAGCCTGGACCGAACCGGGATAGACAGTTGGGGGAAACTTTGTGAGAAGTTTCTCTCGAAATATTTTCCGCCGAAACGCAGAAAATCATAGCCGAGATCTCCCACTTTTGCCAACAAGGAGACGAGTCGTTGTTCGAAGCATGGGAGAGATTTAGGGGCCTATTGAGAAGATGCCTAAAACATGGATTCTCCAAAGAGCAACAGATCACGCAGTTCTATAAGGGGCTGACGTTGCATACGAGGAGCATTGTAGATGCATCGGCAGGGGGATGTCTGTTGAACCGTCGAGTAGAGGAGGCCAGCCACATCATAGAAGAGATGGCGGCCAATAGTTATCAATGGCCAATGGAGAGAACACCCGTGGCGAAAGCAGCTGCTGTAGAGAGTGACTCGAAATATGATGATCTTATGAAGAAATTCACTCTTTTGAAGAGTCAGATCGAGACAGAAGAGGTCAATCATATCAATCAGAGGAACAATGGGGGAAATCCGGCATACCATCCGAACAACAGGAATCATCCGAACTTGTCATATGCTAACCCCAATAACTTCCAACAACCTCCAACAGGATTCACTGTGCAGAATGGTATGATCCAAGAGCCGAAGAAGCAGGGTTTAGAGGAGTTGATGCAGCAGTTGGTTGTGAGCAACCAACAAATGACGACGAATCAGAATTCGATGGCCACACAATAGAACTCGTTCATCAATAGCACTACTCAGAAAATTGCACATCTGGAATCCACCATGACAGCCAAGGGCAAACACTTGAAGATGCTGGATAATCAGATCGTTTAGATGGCCGCACAGCAGAATGCACAGCCAAAGATGGGCCATTTTCGAGTAATACGGAAGTGAACCCAAAGAATTAGTGCTTCGCCATCCAGACAAGAAGTGGAGCAGCGTATCAGACCCACCCGGACGAAGAAGGAGCGACGAAAGAGCACCTCGCGATCAAGCACGCGACCGCGAGCCATCACGCATCTAGTCAGTTCGAGACGCACGCGGGGGAAAGAGCGGCCATGAAAGAACAGCACCTCGCGACCAAGCTCGCGACCGCGAGCCCGACCGCGAGAAACCAGGCCGAGAGCCAGGGAGATAAGGACGCACCCGCGCGCCCAGACGCGAGAAAGACGGCCGAAGCAACGGAGGTCCCTAGCGACCGTCCTCGCGATCGTGAGGATGGCCGCGAGGGACGCCCAGAGCCAAAATTTCCGACGTATACACCTCCGGTTCCGTTCCCAAGTCGGCTAGCTAAGTCCAAATATGATGAGGAGTTCGCCCGATTCAAGGAGATATTTCAAAAAGAGAATATCAATCTACCTCTCTTTGAAGCGCTGCGAAACATGCCGGATATGTGAAGTTTCTGAAAGATGCACTAGCAAGTAAAAACAAAATTGGGTAAATTTGAAAAAATTAACCTATCTGAAGAATGCAGTGCCATCTTACAGCGGAAGTTGCCTCTGAAGCGAAAGATCCGGGAGCTTCACACTCGAGTGTGAGATTCTTGAGCACACATTCCCCAATGTGTTGTGCGATTTGGGAGCAAGCATCAATCGATGCCGCCGAATGTATTCAACCGTCTGAGCTAAGGAAGATGAAGCCAACAAAGATCTCATTGATGATGGTGACGATGATCACCACATACCCTAAGGGATTGTTGAAGATGTGTTGGTAAGAATTGGGACTTTGTCTTTCCTGCCGATTTTGTTATATTAGACATACCCGAATTCAAGCATCAACCACTAATCTTGGGTATACCTTTTCTAGCAACTAGTCGTGCTTTGATTGATGTGCAGGAAGGTGACCTTACGTTTCGCGTCAATGATGAAGAGCTAAAGATTTCAATATATGACGCCATCAAGCAACACGACAGTTCAGAGCCTGAAAAGTGTTATTCAATAACTACTGCTACTGCTAGTCAAGTCTCGCACTTGAAGTGCAACCGACCAGTCGACGGGCATGCTGCAAGGAAGAAGTGGACTCGGCATAAAAATCCGAGTGATTCATTCAAGTTCAGTGGAAGCCATCCTTGTGCCAATTGGTGGGCTGTTGTAAATGCCAAGTACAAGAGCAAATTAAAGTTTGGAAAGACCACAGTTGCCAAATCGCCTGATTGATAAGAGGTAACGTCGAGCTAGCGACGATAAATCCAGCACTGGTTGGGAGGTAACCAAACATTTTACATGCTTTATGTTTTTCGTTTTGTTTTTCCTCTTTTTCTTTGTTTTGCTGTATCTTGTTTGTTTGTTTGTAAGTCCCAAGGTATATCATCAATGGCGAGGATTCCATCCACCGCCGAAGTAGCGCGACATTTGAGGTAAGATCTCTCCCAATCACTCTCTTCTGCAAACATTATTATCTCCATTGCACACTGTTGACAATAAGTTTGGGGGGAGAGTGGTCGAGTGTGATGTGGTTGAGAGTCCTTTTTATGTTTTGCGTTGTTTTGTTAAGTTTTTATATGTTGGGGCTTTTGTCGTGTCTTTCGTGTTTTTGTTGTGTCGCTCGATCAACGAGTTGAAGTGAAATGTGTTAATCCATGTAGCCAATGACGATAGAAATTTTTTGTTGATATTTAATGATAGTGCACATGATATGTTAGAAAATGACGCATGGATGACTTGAGATTGCTTAGCTTGTTGTTTTTAACCATTTGCTAAAATCGTGAGACTTGAGCTTTACTGTATACACATCTTGTTACAGTTTCTTTTATTTATGTGATATCGTGCATGTTATTATCTTCTAGAACTTGCCGTTTTTCTGTGTCGAGGCTGCAATATGTGTTTTGAATATGGAAAGGATAAAAGGTCATCTTTGTTAACCACATATTTACCCAAACACTAGCCCAATGATATATACCGTTTGTCGCCTTCTTTGAGCCTTTATTAGACTTTATTCTTTCGATTAACCGGATGATAGGAGGTGAGGATGGATATGGGAATCAAATGGGAGAATTTGTTTTTATAAGTCTAAGTGGGGATACAAGATAAAGTATAGTACCCGTGTGAAAAAGAATAGACCCTATAAGCTCTATTACAAAGTCAAGAAAAGAAAAAAAAATGTTGAGAAAAATGTGAGCATAAAGGAAGTCAATTATCATAGTTTATGGTACCTTGAGTGAATAAATGTTGAAATAGCATGTTGGTAAGGAAAGGAAAATGGACAAAGTCCATATGAGTTGATTGTATAGATGGAAGTGCTTGGAATATATTTGAGTCACTTAGCCATATATTATCCTACCTTAACCAATGTGCCTACTATACAACCTAAGAAAAGTCCTTTTTGATCCTAATTTGAATGCATTTGACGTGGTGGAGATATTAGAGAAATGGCAAGCTTATGGTGAGATTTTGCATTGCATTGATTTTGAGTGCATACACGCCCTTTATTTCTTTATGAGTTGATTGTACTCTATATTTTACGCACATGCCTTTGTGAGGTTGAATTGAATGAGATTTTTGCTTTCAATGGTTGTACATTGTCGAGTTGACTAATGTTGTCGTGTGCACTAATGATTTTGAGCTTTGAGATATTTACGGGCGTTATTGGTTAATCACCTTTCTTGACGCCGTTGATCTGTTTTGTGTCTCTTTCTTTTGGTCTTGTTTTTGTTTGAGGACAAACAATGATTTAAGTTTGGGGGTTGATAAACGCACATTTTACACGTTTATTGTTGATTTTTAAAGATGATTTTAGATCGATAAAGTGCGTTTATGTCTTGGATCTCAATGCTTTTATATATTTTTGGAAGATACCGTTCTTGGGTTCCGTTTTGGTGTTTTGTAGGCTTATAAGTTGAAAACCAAAGCATGGAACGAAGGACGAGCAGACGAGGGCGAAATGAGGGCCTAGCGACCGCCTTCGCGGCCGCTAGCCAGGACGCGAGCCAACACCCAGCGAGCGCGATCGCATGCGCGCGAAAGAGATGCCTCGCGACCGGCCTAGCGACCGCTAGGTCGGCCGCGAGGAAGCGCTAGCACATGCGAGGAGTCCCAGCGGCCGCGAGACGTGCCCGCGGCGATTTTTCATGCGACGCGACCACACCTAGCAACCGCGAGGCGTGGCCGCGAGGCCAATGAGCGCGCACGCCCTGCCGAGAGTCTGAAGGACGACCGAGGCGAAGTGATCCCTCGTGACCGTGCTCGCGACCGTGAGGCATGGCGGCTGACGTGAAAATTAGGGTTTCAGCCCTAATTCTATAAATAGGGCATTACCCCCTCGCGCCTCCAACCTCGGCCAGACCTAGTTTACACATTTTCCTCATTTTTTCTCTAGTTTTTCATTTATTTTCACTCTAGCTTTGATTTAGATTCATTCTAGCATTAGTTCTACGCATTGTTAACACTTCGGAACGCTTTTGTCCAAACAAATTCTTTCATTTTTCGTTTTCCGTTGGGTTTGGATACGAACCCAACCATTGTTCTCGATCGCTTTTCCTACGGGTTTGATCTATTTAATTCCTATTTTATGATTATTTCGTATTTAATTCCGTTAATTATGTCTAGCTAAATTTACATTTCTAATCCTGGGTTTGCATGATTCTATCCTAAATGTTGTGATTCACGCTATTGTTATTTACCTTCCGATATTGATTCATGATTCTTGGTGCTTATTTATATGTGTTGATTTACGATCAATCTTGTCTGATATCATAGTTGCCAATTAATTACGTAATGCTTTTAATTGTCAATCGATCTTGAATGCATGATACGGATAAGCCTTGAGTCGAATCGAGATAGGAACATTCGTAGGAGGCATATTCTTTGTGATCCTTTTGGAGTTGCTTATTTTCCTCTAGAGACGTAATGATAATAGGAAAATTAGTAATCAATCGCCACAATTGTCGTAATGTAAATTGTTGGTTACATATGTGATCTTCCATCTTGTCTGGATTAAAACGGTTAATAATAAGCAGGATAAACATACGTTGTGGATAGGATTAATGCATCCCTAGGGTTAGTCTTTCTCTATAGTATTCATCTTTGAGTATTTATTGCCTTTGTTTATTTTCAAGTTGTTACCTTTGCTTTGGATTTAGTATCCGAAGCCATAAACCTTTCAAACCATATTCTGTTGATTGGATAATGATAAAGGATTAGAGAGTTAGCTTCTGTGTTTTCGTACTACAATCCCTGTGGATACGATACTCGACTTACCCATATACATCGTGCGTTTTACGTGCGATCAAATATTCTGTCGATCACAAGGCGAAGCAACTTCTTCGATTCAAATACAGAAAATGAATCTCTAGGATCGAAGCATGTCATGCATAAAAGTAAATCCGTGTTGACTTCATCAAAACGTTGATTCAACTCTTGAGCTTGCATGTCAATCACAGAACAAAATAGCTCAACTCGATAATGATGGAGATTCATCATTTTCTCAATTCTACGTCTTCCTATTCCTCGATCTACATACCCATCTTCCGTATCTAGCACTTCTATCTCATATGTGCTACAAAACTTACAAACTTCAGTAACCAAAATCTCCCAACCTTTTTCCCTCATTACTTGCAAATGTGTTTTTGCTACCTTAACAAGATTTATTGCATTAACAATGTCTTGATCATTGCTTTGTAGCACTTGAGAAAGTTCATGTGTGATCCCCAATATTTGCTTCATAAGATGTAACACAAAGACAAACTCAAAACGATTTATAACTTCTAGCACATCAATAGCTTCTGCCTTCTGTGAATCATCATTACCATTTTTCCTAACATACTCGAGAACATCAACAATAGAAGAAAATAAATGCATCAAGTTGATGAGAGTACTATAATGTGAGCTCCAACGAGTATCTCCATGTCGTTTCAATCCCATTTCTTGATTCAATCCTCTTTCGGTCTTAATTTCATCACTTGCAATCCATTCAATAATCTTCTGTCTTTGGCTCTCTCGGAGCATATCCCTGCGCTTACAAGAACCTCCAACAATATTACATAAACGGGTGACGGTATTAAAAAAAGACCCAACATTTGATTGCTTTTTAGAAATAACAACAATTGTGAGTTGAAGTTGATGAACAAAACAATGTACATAATAAGCACTAGGATTTCTCTTGAGTATCAAACTTTTCAAACCCATGGAATTCTCCTCTCATGTTTCTTGCACCATCATATCATTGACCTCTCAAACTAGATACACTTAGACCATAAGTAGAGAGCAAAGAATCAAGTGCATTCTCAAGTGAGGTTGCAGCGGTGTCACTAACGTGCACGAGACCAAGAAATTAACGTTCTATGACACATCCATTCTTGTCCATATAACGTACCACAACACCATTTGCTCTTTGACAGATACATCCCGACACTCATCAACTAATATGGAGAAAAAATCATTTCCAATATCCGTTATGATAGCTTTTGTAGTCTCAACTGCAGCTGAATTTATGATATCTTTCTGAATATCCGGTGATGTTAGTTTGAGGTTGTCAGGAGCATTGTTTAGTACAACACTAGATATCTCATCATTGCAAGAAGTAATAACCTTCGAAAGCTCAAGAAAGTTTCCTTGATTCAATGATTCTTCGGACTCATTATTTACTCGAAAAGCTAATCCTTGCATAATAAGATATCGAAGACAAACAATTGTTGCATCTAATCTGCGAAGATAATCAAGTTTAGATTGTTTTGATACTTTAGAAATCGACACTTCAATGTGTTGGGCTTGATTCATCAAATCTTGGCATGCCAATCTAGACTTATTGTGATCACTAGTATGATCTCCAACGTGATCTCTCAACCTTTCTTTCTTGCGCCAAGATGTAAATCCCCCAGATACAAAAGCATCATGTCCATTTTCATGGATTCTTGAGAAAAGATAACAATATAAACAAAAAGCTGCATCTTTTGAAATACTATATTCCAACCAACTCTTGAATTCATCAAACCAAATTGAAACAAATTTACGTTTTATATTTCCATCAATTCTATGAGGAAAAGCATGCTCATGCGGTTGACATGGACCTTTAAGTAAGTAAGCTCTACGAACCTGTTCTATTAAGTTCAGTGGATAACTCATTATATCAGGTCGTAATCCTGGATCACTTGGAATATTTTCTAAATCAACTTCATTGTTATCTTCCTTCGATGATTCTTGAGGTTGGAGAAGTGTAGGTCCATTAAATGACGAAGATGAGACCTCCACAGCAAGAGAAGTTTTCCTAAAATAGCGATTCATTAACCTAAGAAATAATGAAAATATATAATCAAAACAAGATATAATTTCTACTCTAAACAAGATATATTAATAAAAATGTACAATCAAATGATACAATCAAAAGAAAATGTATTCTGTCGCACCTCATATCATATATTAATATTTTTAGCAAAAATCCTAGTAATCCATATATAATATAAACGTACAGTTGCCTTTGTAATATGATATGGATGCAATTCAAGTTACATAAAAGATAGACTACCACTGCACCACTATTTTACAATAATTTTCTTCTACATTATTTATATGAGTAATATTTATTTATAAGAAATTAAATATCACATTGAAAATGACAAAAAAGAAGAAGCAGTGTGCAGTTTAGTTTTATTTTGAATGAGTCTATGCCTTCAATTTCAACATTTTTCAGTTTCTCGTGCATGCATTCTTCGAGCAAACGTCATACTATTAGTCTTAAATCCACCCATAATAATAAGATTAGTTGATTTTAGAAGCAATCAACACATTAAATAAATCAAACAAACAATAAGAAAAAGAGGGGAATATGGTTTCAAACTGCTTAAAAATTAGAACAAAACTGTTAAATTCGAAACTTACTGGAGTCGCCGTCTCGCCGATGTTGTTCCCAGTGGAAGATGTCTCTTTGTTGGGGGAAGAAATAGCAACGAGCGATAGAAAGAGAAAAGACTTCTGTGCAAAGAGCTCCAAGAAAGATATTTACTGACATATTCAATAATATATTAAAAATTATAATTAAATTATTAAATTACTAAAATACCTCTACATTTTTTTAAAATTACTAGGGGATCCATGGGCCCCCAGGCCCCTTACTGCCTCCGTCCCCGACTATTAGTGAAGACACCTTGGCTTTATGGGAAGCACGTCATGCTCTGAAAATTTGTGGATGGATATATAATATAGTCAAGGAGATGGTTCTTTTTTAATTTAGTAACTTTCCTAGTGGGCAACGGATTCATCAATTTTGGTTCTCACATTCTCCCAATAAAAATGGTTCTTATGTTAACCATCTCTCTCTCTCTCTCTCTCTCTCTATATATATATATATATATATATATATATATATATATATATATATATATATATATATATAGGGTTGGATCCAAAGGAGAAACTCATCTTTTGAGACCTTGAGAACTATGCACAAACGTATAAAATTGATGAATAAAACCTATAAAGTTGTGCATAATAAAAACATTCTAAAATTGTTATCCAACAAAATAATTTTAGAAAGTTTTCATATGCACAACTTTATACCGCCTTATACATCATCTTCAACGCCTTATGTATGGTTCAAGAAAGTTCGCAAAAAAATGTGGTTCTCATTCGATCCATTCCTATATGTATATGTATATATATATATATATATATATATATATATATATATATATGTTTTCAACCTTGTAAAATTTTATTATTTTTAATTGGATCCCTGAACTTAAGAATTAGCACTTATCCCAAGAAATTCTACGAATAGAATTTGCCAAAATTACCTCGAGTCATATCATATCTAAACACACACACACACACTTGGTCCAATTTTAAGGTACATAAAATTGAAATATTCAGGCCCAACTAAACTGAGCTTTTCAGCCTTTTCTAAATTGAGCTTTTCAGCCTTTTACTAATGGGCCCAAGTAGGTCTCATAATGCATCACAATCACACCCAAAGGGCTTAATATTGTCAAATCGAGAAATAATATCAATATTGCACATATGAGATATCAATATTCAATTTTTTCTTGAACATACAATAAAATATATGGGGTGGTCTCCTGTGCGCGCGCACAGTGACACCACTCCTAATTAATTTTAATTAATTAATCTTAATGAATTAATTCTAATTAAATTTAATTAATTAAATTAATTCTAATTAAAATTAATTAGTTTAATAAATTTTAATTGTAAATTAATAAATAATAATTTTGAATTAATATATCTTAATTGTAAATTAATAAACTCTAATTGTGAATTAATAAACCCTAATTGTGAATTAATAAATCCTAATTATGAATTAATAAACCCTAATTTTAAATTAATAAACCAAATTTATAATTAATAAACCCTAATTTTGAATAATAAACCATGATTTTGAATAATAAACCCTAATTGTGAATTAATAAATCCTAACTTTGAATTAATAAATCCTAATTATAAATTAATAAACCATAATTATAAATTAATAAATAAAATACAAAATAATAAAATAACACACGCAACAAAATAAAAATGACATTTAAATTAAAGGTTCACAAAACTTGTGCGCGCAGCGTGAGAGCGCCAGCACACAAGTTTTTGTGAAAATATATATATTCAAATATAAACAAATTTGAAAACTTAATCTGATCTTTGGGACCTTAATTTTTAATTTTTTTTACTAATACAGTCTTAGATATACAATAAGGACCTATGGCAACTAGCTTGGACTTGCAGGTGTTACCTGATAAACTAGACATATTAATCTATAAAAATATATAATATAAGAAGGGATCATGTTAGTATCCAAACCTTAGTCAGTCCGTGGTACCTAATCTTATCAGTTGATCTTGTTTATACAATTGTTGATTTTTTGGCATTTTTCAAGGTTCCAAACGAATTTTTTATGTGTACTTTTTATGCTTATTGTTAAAATAAGAAAAAATGCACCAGTTAAACATAAATATGCATAGTATTGAACCCAAAATGCATTCGAGATTAATTGCTCAAGACACTCTTTTTTCTTTTAGATCGCTTATGTCTGTCTTCATAGAAGGTATACAAATGATACGAAATAAACCAAAAGATCAACAAGAAATCTGATTAACTAAAGGCATGATGAATGACTGAGGTGATTTCATCGAAAAAATTAGGAGACAGAAGCAAGGAACCGATGGTAGAGGTTGTGTGGTTTCCGATGGTTGATTTGAATGGATTTTGAGTGAGAACGAGTGAGAGATCAATAGTATTGGGAAATAACTTTGTACAGATTGGAGAAGAGAGAAAGAGAAATGTGTGAGAAAGAGAAATGTGTAAGAATGAATTGCATACATACATTAAATCATAATAAACATAAACCTGCAGAAATCAAAGGAACGAGAGGTGACAAGAGGCCAGATAAGATTGTTTCGGGAGGCAGCAAAACATGCATAATGTTGGCCACAAACATGCATAAAATGTTGAACACAGATATGTATCCACGTGTTAGCAATCTAGTTTGTCCATGTAAACACAATAAGTAGTCTAAATTGGATAGTACATACTATTTAAATATTTGGTTCTATCGGGTCTCATTCCTATACCAGTATTGTGTTAAGTGTGGGTTTCTACCAACGTCAGAATCAGCTTTTTACAAATATATCATATATTATGTCTAAGTCCATTCCATGAAATATTAAGGGGGTGTTTGGCTAAGCTTATTTTAGAGAACTTATAAGCTCCAAGAGCTTATAATATGTTTCAAGAGCTTATAAGAGGTAATGTCTCAAGTGCTTATAAGTTGTTAAAATGTTTGGATAATTGATCTTATAAGCTAGAGAAAGAATCTTGAGTTAGAGAGAGAAAATCATAATTAGAGAGATAAAATTGATAAGAGGTGAAGTTGATAGTATATGTGTAGGAAATAACAAATTATAATAAGGTTATTTTGATAAATTCATGATTGCTTATAAGTTTATGAAAAAATAAGTTAGAGTTGACCAACTTATTTTTAAAGGAGCTTATAAGCTGTTGGAACTTATTTTCACAGCTTATTTTGCCAAACACTTTATAACAGCTTATAAACTCCTAAACAGTTTATAAGCTGTTTTATTGAGCTTATAAGCTCAGACAAACACCCTCTAAATGCAGTGATCAAGTTAACCATGAACTCATGCGATATTATGGTTTGCATGGAGCACAATGTCATGCATATCGTGAAGATTTATGTGACATATTTGAGAAGACTCATGTGTCTATCGTCCAGCTAATACAGTAGCTCATGAGTTAGCTACTTTTTCTCCCTCGACTTCTTGTCAATGATTTGGACTTGCGATTACCCAACATGGCTGAGGGAGTCTGTATCTCGTGATTGAGTTTGAAGTAATAAATTTTGTTCTTGTAATCAAGCAACGTGTGATATATTTTGTACAATGTGTTATGTGGACATGGTTAAATGGCAGACTTAGGAATGGTTGGTACCATTAATAAAATGGGACCTCCTAAGGAGGGAGTAGATAGAAGATTGCTGAGTGTCAACATTTCATTTAATATACCATGCAATACAAAATAAATGTTAGAAATCCCCTTAATTTGTTTTTTCTGCCTAAAAGCTGAGCCTATAAATTTTTCAAAGCCCCACTTCATATATATTCTCCAGTTGACCAAAACAAAAATAAGAATAAGAATTGTTGTTCTTACTTTTGATGTAATGGACGCAAAAAGAAAACAGTTGAATCAATTAATAAATTTTTATACATATTAATTTGATCAATAGAAATGGTCTTCATTTCTAAAGGTTGATTACCAATAACATTTTATATAATAACCTGCCTTGTTCCCACCTGCATATTTTACTGATTAATCATACATAAACAAAAGCCCAAGTCCAGTGCAGCATATAATTAAGTGTATACGGATTTATCCAGAAAGTACGTAATACAGAATATTTAACAGCGTTAAATTGCAACATCCGATTCTATGTATTCTATACAATATGTTACAGGCAAAATTTCTGCATATACAATTAATAAAATATTTTCTTCTGATTAATTAAAATGATATTTATTAATCATGTGCTATGTACAATTAAAGTCCAAACGCTTTGAAACAAAAGAGGTGTGAGTAGAAGCACCAAATGTCCTACTTTATGGGTGATTATTAATTTGCCTCCATAAATTTTCTATGCATTATGATTGTGCAAACATAACACAGTTTCAGACTAGTAGCACAGTTATTGAAACAAGTTACAATAAACATCGAAAGTTACAGAGGATTTACACAATAAAACTCACTCTTACTCAACCTATAAAACTTCCCAAACCTTCACCAACAGTAACTCGTTAGTTGTACATGCACCACACACAACTTATACGTGACCTATGTACAAAACGTTCAAAACTCTTTTATAAGAGAGAACAATCAATTGCTAAAAATCTACGCTCATAAAAAAAATAATGCAGTTGACAAGAATTGTTCACAATTCATTGAAGAAGTTGTGAGCACGAATAACTAAACAAATTAATCAAGGCAACAACATCTTTACTGCTCCATACTTCATTATATATATGGTACACTTGAAAATCCTAGATATATTTAAACTTTACTTGTTGGATTGTTTCTTTATTGATGGAGATATCTAATCTAACTTTAGTCAAAGGAAGAATATATTAAATATATTTTTAAAGGTCTTCATGTAAGGTTAGAATATATCTCGAAAGATCTACTAGAAATGTTTTTCTTCTTAGATTATTTATGTATGTAAACTTCCTTATATAATTCATGACCAGACCTCGTGACACTCACGAAGGTACTCACACCCGTGAAAGCACAACGAAATATATGTTTTAAATAATGACAACATAATGTATAACCTATGCACTTACACCTTGTTTAATCAATTGAACTTTATTCATTAATTGAACTTTATTAATTCTGATTCAACCATTGTGATTAGAATCCGATCTATGTATACTTCTTTTGGAAAAGAGTTTTTTCCACTTTATGTGTGATCATTTAATTTGCCTTGTTTAATTCAATTCAACCATTGTGATTAGAATCCGATCTATGTACATACATTTTCTTTTGAAAAAGAATCCGTTTACTAATTTATGTGTGATTGTTTAATTTGCCTTGTTTTATTAATTGAGCCTTATTTTAATTTCTTTTGAGAAAAATTCGTGTCGCCATCTTATCTCTGTATGGTTTGGATTTGGAAACGTGGAGTGTGGACATGGAACCATAATATAGTTATGGTTGTTGTTGATGCTATTTAATAATTATAAAAATAATAAATATTGAAAAATGCGTTATGTTTATACAGTTTCTCAGTTTTCTAAGTTAACTTTATATCTGCTATTTTTTTAATTCATAAAGAACTTACGTTATTTTTGATGTGTATTACTTATATAATAATCAGAATCACATATGATAAATAGATCATATTTATAAAATATTATCAATATATTGTTGGAAGACGTTGTACAAAAACAAGATGAACTTGCGGTCAGACACAACGTGAAATGTAAAGGTAGAAAGAGATCAAACTAACAAATGACAAAACTGTATTGAAACTAAAATGAAACAAAAAACCGTAAGCTAATGCCGAGTCGAGGAGTCCTCTCTCCGTAAGACGAGATACGCCCCGGTAGTGCTCTCGGTTCTGGCGTATCGTCTCCAAAGATAAAACGACAAACGTCTCGAAGGTGGCAGCACAGCAGACCAACGAGCTCCGGCAAACTGGACGGAGGCGAGGACAAAGCTTGACACGAGCTAAGTATGCAGAGAGTTTGGAATGCTGGAATGCAGTTGACAGTAGGTGGCTAATGTTGGGGAGACATGTCCTATTTATAGGCGTCGTCCCCCTCATGGGAGCATCTTTGAGTCAACACCGCATTGATGTCGGGTGTTACGGAGTTATGTCCCCTATTGAGTGCGCGGCGATTTACGGAGACAACGTGGCACGTTTCCGCAGAGCCATCATGTCGGGCGTTACGGCGATTCGACGAATCCGACAACGTGTGGCCCTGGTTCATTGGACGATCTGGGCGCCTCTTCAGTGCACAACAGCCCAACGGATTGGGCCACACGAGTTGGGCCCTGACCAACTCCATCTTGGGCTCGATCAAACGTTGATCCAAAAAGTAAGCAATGGACCACGAACCGTGCCCACGAAGCAAGCCCACGAACAGGCCCAAAGACCACCCAAAGACCAATTGCCAAGATCCAAGATCCACGATCCACGATCCACGGACCACGGAGCCGGGCGGGCCGGGCGGGCGGCAAGCGTGTCTTGGCGTGGGCTTTCCACCCATCACTTGTGCATATAATTATACTAAGTGTTCAATGAACCACTTATATAGACAATTAATGAATGTACATTAATCAATGTGGGATAAGGATTAATTAATTCATGCTTATCCCTTAAGCACAAAACTCCATGTTTAAGTGACCAACTTTGATCCACTATTTCTCACTCACCGAAAATCGGATTTGAGAATGTGAATACACCACGATCATCTACTCAAACGTAGATCGATCATATGCCATTTAATTTCACAAAATTAAATGTTACGTCACTCAAAATCTTGGTCAAAGTAGCTTCCAAGAACTTGACCACATATATAATATTATATATATATACGCTGATTTCCAACAATCCCCACATGAGTGGAAATAGCCATATGCATGTATGCAGACACGCACTCGATCCTCAAGAGATGTTAAAATATTTGGACAGTGGTTTATGGCTCAACCTTCCATAGTTAGTACCATCGAGTACACAGGCGGATTATTGGACACGATGCTCAACCATTCCCCACAACGCAATCGAGACAACAGGTATTAACACTTTAACACATCAACCTCATCCGCTCTCACGCTTGATTCCATTTTGACCATGGACATCCACTTTGGATTCATAAGTGTTTTGTTTGAAGCGGCCCCACTGCACTTACATAGGTGATTCTTTACCGAGTATCTTGCCGTACTCAACCTCCTCGAGGTATCTTAGGAATCATTAAGAGTCAACGACTCAACCTTACCACTAGGCAAGTTTTTCACCACTCGTTTGCTTTCTAGGAAACAGACTAACTTGAGTGTTTATACGCGAACTCTATAGCTTAGTTCTCCCATTGAACCAAGTTCTTGGGATCTCCAGTCATCATGGTTAGGTTACCACTATGATTGTTCTTAATATGTGGATTTTAGTCTCATTCCCTCTAGCAACTTGATCATTTGATCTCGGTTCAACCCTTTGGTTAACGGTGCCAGATTATCTATTGACTTGACATAGTCAATTGATATAACCCCACTGAGATCAAATGACTCACCGATATGTCGCCGACGATATGTCGAGACTTACCATTATACAAACCACTTTTCGCCTTCCAATAGTCGTTTGGCTATCACGGTGAATCATCACCGGTGGCACGGGTTTAGACCAACATGGAATATCTTCCAAAATTTACTGAGCCACTCGGTTTCTCACCACCTTTATCCAAAGCTATGAATTCGATTCCATGGTGGATCGGGCTATACACGCCTGCTTCGTGGATCTCAAGAAACAAGACCTCCCCAATCGTGAACACGCACCCACTTGTAGAAAGTGAATCTTTCGTGTCGGATATCCAATTGGCATCACAAGACCCTTCAAGCACCGGGATATCTCGTGAATGCACCCATGATTTTGAGTTCACTTCAAGTACCTCAAAACTCTCACTAAAGCCTTCCAATGCTCCTTGCTTGGATTGCTCGTGTAACGACTCAATTTGTTCACGGCGCAAGCTATGTCGGGTTGGGTACAATTTGTAAGATACATCAAACACCGATGACCTTAGCATAGTCTTCTTGCCCAACAGGTTCACCCATGTTCTTACTCAAGTGAACATTGAGCTCGATGGGGTCTTAGCGGTAAACTATCAAACGCGTTGAATTTCTTAAGCACTTTCTCGACGTGGTGAGATTGTGTCAAGACAATTCCGCCTCGATCTTCTTAGAATCTTGATTCCAAGAATCACATCAGCTAATCCCATGTCCTTCATGTCAAAATTTCTATTTAACATGCGCTTTGTGTCATTAATGACTGAGTATTGCTACCCATGATCAACATGTCATCTACATACGTACACACTATAACATAACCATTATCGTTGTTCTTAACGTAGACACATTTATCACACTCGTTGATCTTGAAACCATTTGCCAACATTACATTGTCAAATTTCATGCCATTGCAACGCGCTTGTTTCAAACCATATAGAGACTTCACGAGTTTGCATACCTTGCCTCTCGACTGTGTACTACAAACCCTTCTGGTTGCTCTATATATACCTCATCCTCGAGGTCACCATTCAAAACGCAGTCTTAACGTCCATTTGATGAATCTCAAGATTGTGCAAAGCAAAGAATTGCGAGAAGCACCTAATAGACGTAATCCTCGTCACGGTGAATAGGTATCAAGAAATCGCACCCTCTCTTTGTTTAAACCCTTCGACAACCAAACGGGCCTTATACTTTTCAATTGATCCATCGCCTTGTACTTTCTTTTAAGGATCCATTTGCATCCTAAGGGCTTACAACCTTCGCAAATCAACCAAAGACCCAAGTGTGGTTTTGCGAAATGGAATCAATCTCACTGAGACGACCTCCCGCCGAGCATTCCGTGCGCCGAGCATAGCTACTTTGATCGAAGTTGGTTCTTCGTCCAACATGAACGCAATATAGTCGGGACCAAAATCCTTTGGCGCTCGACTTCATCATCACGCCTTGCCCGACCCTCGGATCGCACCTTGATCGCTTATGCGATATCGGTTCTTCCTCCAAAGGTTTAGAACTCGAAGCTTCACCATCGCCTATTGCTAGAACGGCTTCATTTTTATCCTTGTCTTTACAGGATAAACACTTTCAAAGAATATAGCATTCCTTGATTCAATCGTCGTCCCCACAACATATCCTGTACCTCGACCGTAGATCGAAAACGATAGGTGCTTCTTGTTCAATGCATACCCAATAAAGATACAATCGATCGTTTTAGGTCCAATTGTAACTTGTTTAGGAAGAGGCACTCAACCTTCGCCAAACACCCCACACTTTGAGATATTTGTCGATGGCTTTCTTCCTTTACACAACTCGTAGAGTGACATCCTTACCCTTGAGTGGAATCTTGTTCAAGATGTAATTGGGTCATCAAACAGCTTCCCCACAAGTTCTCGGGCAACCACGAACTAATCAACAAAGCATTCATCATCTCCTTAAGTGTTCGATTTTTAAGTTCAAGAACGTCTATTAGATCGAGGTGAATAAGGAGTGTCGTTTGATGTATTATACCACTTTCGTTGCATAATGCCTCAAACGGAGCTACATATTCTCCCCTCTATCACTTGAATGCAGTCTTAATTCGACAACTTAGTTGATTCTCGGCTTCGTTCTTGAAGTTTTTAAAAGCTTCATAGCCTCGTCTTTACTTCTTAGAAGGTAAAGATAACAATATCTTGTACATCATCAATAAACGTGATGAAGTACTTTTACCACCTCTAGTTTGTACAAATTTTAAATCACACACATCGGTGTGAATAAGTTCTAGGGGCTTAGTGTCTGCTCTACCGAATGAAACGGTAACTTAGCCATTTGGCTTCCACACAAACCTCACATTTCGCTTTGTGTATTAACTTCATTTAACTTTAGTAAATCTAAATTTACTAATCTTTTATTGCATTTAGATTAACAAGTCCTAATCTACAATGCCATAAATCGAGCACTCGGTCAGTAAGAGGAAGTAGATGCATTTTCATTCATAACAATCTTGGGTACACGCAAGACACCATTACATTCAATTTAAAAAGATCCCGGTGAGATAACCCCTACCAAGGAACTTCCCAAACTTAGTCAAGACAAACTTGTCCGACTCAAAACTAGTCTAAACCCCTTGTTAACTAGAATAGAGCCCGACACCAAATTCTTGCGGATGTCCGGACATGCAAAGACATTCTTCAACGTGATCTCAATGCCGGACGACATCTTGAGCACCACATCACCAACTCCGCAACCTCGGACGAAGCTTGGTTCCCCATGTTGAGCTTCCTCCTCAACAGGCTTGTAGGTGGAGAACGATCTTTTCGGCGCATACGCATGTAGTTGCGCCGATGTCGATGAACCATCCACCTTGATTCTCGACGTGGTTGACTTCTTCGGTCACCACAGCAGCCAAGTCATCCTTGTCCCATTTATCAAGTCATTCTCGACAACGTTGGTAACTTGCTTAGCCTTCTTTTTCTTAGTCGACGGCATCCTTACTGTGTGACCATGTTTGCCACAATTGTAACAGTCCCATCAAACTTACGGAAACCACTTTCCTTTCGCTTTATCTTCGACATCGACGAACACGTTTGTTGGAGGGACCGCCTCTCTCCAACAGTTGGCTCTAGATCGATCAAGCCTTTCCCTTTTAGTTCTAGCTTCTTCACGCCGACTCGATCTAGCGGTCTAACGATCAAGTCTTCAAGTGTCATATCCTTCGTTTGTGCTTAAGGTAGACCTCAAGTCTCTCCACCCCGGGGGTAGCTTCTCAATCACTGTAGCGACGACAAAGCCGTCCGAAATAGTGTGCCCTTCGACTTGAACCTCGTGCACAATGAGTTGAAACTCTTGCATTTGGTCCATGATCGGTCGGGAATCGACCATCTTGTAGTCCAAATATTTAGCTACAATGAACTTCTTAGTACCTGCATCATCACTACGGTACTTCTTTTCTAGCGCATTCCACATACATTTGGATGTCGTTACAACAGCATAAACACTATATAAGTTATCTTCTAAACTACCAAGTATAAAATTTTTACAAAGGTAGTCGTCAGTGCGCCAGTTGTCATATGCTGCTCGGACGTGAAAGTCCGTCACTTCAGCCCCCGGAATGGCGGGCTCATCTTCCACCAAGAAGTTGGCGAAGCCCAACGTCGCGAGGTAGAACAACATCTTTGTCGTCATCTCAAGTCGGATCCTCCAAACTTGACGGCTTCGGCGGCATCATCCTGCGGTATGAACAGCGCCGAGATCGATCCATGATCGGATCCACGGTGTTAGATCCCATGGATCCAACAATGACCCAATCGAAAAGTGCGTTCGTCGAACCAAATGAACCACTAAAGTGGAACCAATTGTTGAACCACTAAAAGTGGAACCAACAATCGACCCAAAGGGTCCCATGGTTGACCTCAAGGCATCGAACCAAACATGATCGAAGCCATTGTGCCGTAATTGGCGGCAAGCAGAAGCGGCGGCGGCGGCGGCGGCGAGGCGAGTCGGTGGCGAATAATGACATCCGCAGCAAGGTTTAGGTTTCGAAAGTTTTAAGTCAATTTTAAGTCGACTCTTCGTGGCAAGTAATATCTCGCCTTGCGATTGTTGGAAGACGTTGTACAAAAAAAGTACAGAACTTGCCGGGCGTACTACAACGTGAAACATAAAGGTAAAAAGAGATCAAACTAACAAATGACAAAACTGTATTGAAACTAAATGAAACAAAAACCGTAGCTAATGCCGAGTCGAGGAGTCCTCTTTCAAGAAGACGAGATACGCCCGTAGTGCTCTCGGTTACGGCGTATCGCTCCAAAGATAAAACGACAAACGCCTCGAAGGTGGCAAAGACACCAGACCAACGAGCTCCGACGAACTAGACGGAGGCGAGGACAAAGCTTGGACACGAGCTAAGTATGCAGAGTTTGGAATGCCGGAATGCGATTGACAAGAGGGTGGCTAATGCCGTGGAGACATGTCCTATTTATAGCGCGCCGCCCCCAATGGGAAGCATGCCGAGTCAACACCGCATTGATGTCGGGTGTTACGGAGTTATGTCCCCTATCGAGTGCACGGCGGTTTCGGAGACAACGTGGCACGCTTCCGCAGAGCCATCATGTCGAACGTTATCGACGGCCACGACGAATCGACAACGCGCGTCCGGGTTCATTGGACGTATCCGGGCGCCTCTTCAGTGCACAAGCAGCCCAACGGATTGGGCCACACGAGTTGGGCCTCGGACCAACTCCATCTTTGGGCTCGATCAAACGTTGATCCAAAAGTAAGAAGCAATGGGCCACGAACCGCCCATTAAGCAAGCCCACGAACAGCCCAAAGAATGCCCAAAGACCACCCAAAGACCAAGATCCAAGATCCACGATCCACGGACCACGGACCACGAAACCGAACCGAACTGAAGCCGAGCGAGCACGGCACCGGCCCGGCAAGGCAAGCGGCGGCGGCGGCATGTCATGGCGAAGGGCTTTCCAAACCCATCACTTGTGCACATAATTATACTAAGTGTTCAATGAACCACTTATATAGACAATTAATGAATGTACATTAATCAATGTGGGATAAGGAATAATTAATCCATGCTTATCCCCTTAAGCACAAAACTCCATGTTTAAGTGACCAACTTTGATCCACTATTTCTCACTCACCGGAAATCGGATTTGAGAATGTGAATACACCACGATCATCTATTCAAAACGTAGATCGATCCTATGCCATTTAATTTCACAAAATTAAATGTTACGTCACTCAAAATCTTGATCAAAGTAGCTTCCTGGTAACTTGACCACATATATAATATTATATATATATACACTTGATTTCCAACATATATATATATATATATATATATATATATATATATATATATAACATAGTTCTAAGGGTTTCTAATGCGGAAATGCTTACTACGAGCCCATGTAGCCTTTTTTTTTTGGTATCATGAGAAACTCGCAGTCGCTACTTTAGGTGTGTACTAGATAAACCCTATGTTTCTGTGTAATAGCCTGCAAACCACACATGATAGGTAAACCACACTTGAAAAACCAGATGAGATAGATTCAAACTCATAAAGGCATTTGATGGGGTTCGATCTATGATCTCTTAGTCACAGGAATCCACTTTAATAATCGGTTGTTCCTAATGTATGCATATGACAAAGAAGGTATCGCAATTGCTTACGTACGTCAGATATCGAATCATTTTCTCTTTTCTTTTTATATATTTTTTCTGTGATTCTTGAGGCGGTAGAGAGTCATCTAAACCTTGATCACCACTCATCTTTTATGTAAATCCAACCTGCCCTGTCCCCACCGACATGTTTCAGTAATAAATCATAAACAAAGCAATCAAGTATGATATTCTTGTATCTTATTTTATCTGCAAAAATAATTTAGAAAAGAATGGCTATTAACTGCGTGAAATCTCGAGAGGGTTCTATATCTCTCTTAAAACAATATATTTTTAGAATAATAATTTTTAAAGATAAAAATATACATTCATTTTTTCTGATGGATTTTATTTGATTGGTTAGAATAAGATCCAAGCTCATTGAAACAAGTTGTGTGTCTCGAAGCATCAAATGGCGTAAGATCGAATTATTTGCGAATTCACACGCAAACGTTATTAATGAGAAACCAATTTTGATCACTGCAATTGTAATTGATCGCTATTTTTGATTATATATGTAAAAGAATCAATTCTTGTTGCCATATTTGAATTCCGAGTTGTGGTGTGGGAGGCTTCATTGGGAGATAAGAAAAGACATAAATAGATTAATTATCATTATTATTTGCGGACTGAAACTGACTAATAGTATCGAAACGTGTAAAAGTTGTTTTTCTAAGAAGACAATGATTTGGGTTGCGTAGGGTCGTCTGCGTTAATAAATTTCTTTTATTATTACAATTATTAGTACCGTTATTTGATAAAATAAATTTAGGGATCCAAATCTAATTAATCACTTTTCTTAAAATATATATTATATATAATTTTTTTCAAAATTTTCTACCCCTATACCCATTACATTAAAATAGATTAATTTCTTGTTTTCGGTCGATCAGAGTTCTCGACCGGAAACAGACATTAGTCGATCGGAAATAAGAAAATTAGACTAATTTTCTTGTTTCCGATCAATTAATGTCTGTTTTAGATCGAGAAAGTCTTTTCTCCGATCGATCGGAAACAAATGTTAATCAACCGAAAACAAGGAAATGTGTTGATAAATTGAAAAAAATAAACTAATTTCTTTGTTTTCACCGATCGAAAATGACATAATAAATTGATCATATAATGTAACAAATTAAATGATTGGATATGAAAAGTACACACTTTTTAAAAAGTATATAGTTATATATAATTCCACATAAATTTATGTCAAGCCATGAAAAGTGAAAACTGAACCGTAGAGCAAATAATCAAGGATAAACACAAAATATAAGGTCAACGTGATTTTAACACTTGTGTCATTAATTTGCATCAAGAAATTGCATCAAGGGTGAACTAATTAAAAACCTCTATAATATAATAAATATAAAAAGTATCTAAAAAATTTAAGTATAATCATTCTTACTATTTTACCCTTATTTTGTATCTTACGGGTTGAACTCGTGAAATGGTGTGTAAACATGTGCTAATTCGTAAAATACAGTACAAAATCGGATATTTTATGAGAAATGCCACAAAAAAATATGTGTTTCATGAATTGGAGTCTTTATTTTTACTATGTTGCACTGTATTTCACGAATTCCCTCTTTCAACTCGTGAATTACATCACGAACCTAAGTTCAGTCGTAAAATAGAACAAATTTACAATTTTGGATATAAACAACACCAAGAATACCTCAAATGAAACTACAATGAAAAATATAACATAATAAATTTTACTTCCTTCGTCCTCGATATATAGTCTTAGTTTTTGCCGATATGAGTTTTAATAAATATATTAAATATAAAGTGAGTGGAGAATGAGACTCACATAATAAATATGTTATGTGAGTTATTAAGGTGACTCATGAGTGATTTTTTTGTAAATAAGTGAGTTGAGTGTGGGTAAAAGTGTTGACTTTTGTGTGGTGTCTATGTTTATAAAAGAAAAATTGACGAATTATGTGGACATATCGAAACGAAATTAAGTGAAAAAATATCAAGGATGAAATGTGTAGAAAAGATCAAGAAAAAATCACTTTTGTTGGAAGATTAAATTCAATGTGAAAATGAATTCGTCGAAAAATAGCTCAAACTTCAAAGATTTGAAAGATATATAATTTTTGGAAAGTCCCTGACCAACAATGAAATGTTGTAACTTACAATAGAAAATAGTAAAAATTATTGGATATATATATATATTGAAAGCAGATTGGTTGAACTTATATACAATGTTTTCTGTTATCACTATTCCGATATCATATCTGAATTCTTTACTTGATTGCATATGTTATCCAATTATCTCATACAAAAGTTAGATCATACAATATGTAGAAAATCACAAAAGTTTGTATGATTGGTTAAACTACTTGAGATATAAAAAAGATCACAGTTGAGAAGACTTGAGGACGAGTTATTAGTATAGACTGCAGTATAGATAAGAAGTAACTTGACATGGTTGTTTATCCATACCGGTACGTCTTGACGTAATTATGGACACAGTAAGATGAGTTCTTCTATCTAACCATCGTGAAGAATCTAGATCTCAGTGATTTTACATTGATCTAAATCTCGATGAGGTTTCAGGTGAGTATGAATCACTGACCATCACTTTGGCTTGTTATGGGTGAGGGTTACATGATATATACCAATATTCTCCGTATCTTGGATGATGACAGTGTTTGTATGTCATGCTGGTTACCTGTATCGAGTCACCATATCCGTTTAGGATGATGACATCCCCTTAAGGAACTCAAAATTTTTATTATACAAAATCCTGCAGGTTGAGTTAACTCAAATACAAAAATAAGGTTGAGTGGTACTAATTAAGAAATTAAAGGTATTAGTTATTTTAAACAATCAGAATGCTATAAATAATTAATGGACGTGCAATATCTTAAATACAGAAATTTGTAAGTCTAAGTACAAGTCCGATTCAATTTCGATAATAAAATGGTAAGTTAGCATTTATTCTCTAATGGAATAAATAAATGTTTATGAATTAATTTATGTTTTGGATTGAATATTAGAAAATTAATTCATTTTAAATCTATCTTTATTCCTTGTATTTGATATATGGGTTGGCTGGCCC
Organism: Salvia rosmarinus; assembly: GCA_036937905.1. Taxonomy (NCBI): domain Eukaryota; kingdom Viridiplantae; phylum Streptophyta; class Magnoliopsida; order Lamiales; family Lamiaceae; genus Salvia; species Salvia rosmarinus. The sequence goes on from CM072816.1 coordinate 10,702,851, forward strand.
ACCAAGGCTTATTGCTAAGAGATTTTTTGTCACCCCTAGTGCAATCCACTGGGACTGTGTTCTGATTATTATATTATTTATTTAATACATCTCATAGTCTAGATATATATTATCTGATATCAAAATATATTAAGATATAATTATTGTATTTATTATATGTGTCAAAGTCAGATCACATTAGGATCCTAGAGAGAGAACTATAAATACATGGTAGGAGAAAATCAGATCATTCATCCTCACAATTACTGTGGTTTTCGAAAATCACAACCTAGGGGGCAAAAATTGGTGTTTTCCATAAATTACTCTCATTGAGCATTGAAGATCAGACATTTGAAAAACAGTCCAGAAGATCAAAGTTGGAGTTAGTCATTGATCAGATTTGTCAGAAATTCACAGGTAAATATGAGAAAAACTCATACATGTTGCAATCTATTTAATAGGAGCATGCTAAGGTTATAATCAATATATAATGAATTAAAGATCCAAGATAGATCTTCGGGAGCACGAGTAAATTCGTATTTCCATCAAAAATCAAATAGCAAACACACATCAATTCGTCACCATTACCTTGTCGTAAAATTTGGGGATGACAAATATGGATTTTCAATGGTTTATTTTACTTATTTTAGTCTTATTTGATGTTGAAAATCATGTTTGTAGCGAGTATTTGCTTAGTTTTGTATTATTTTGAAGAAATGATACTCTTAGCCAAATTTTATCATTTTTCAGGAAAATTGGAGAACGAATTGAAGAGTTAAAAGTGGATAGGATTTGGTTTCATCTCGATGGGAGTCTCTGGGCGTAAACGGTTCGTAATCGAGTTAAACGATTCGCCATGGATGATCGTGAACAAAGCGCTGTAATTCCAATTTTTTTTTTCTATTTTCGCGATTGTACTGAATTTTCCACTTTTTCTTGTATTTTTTAGCCCAATTAGGATACATATTCCTTTTAGGGTTCAAAGGGACTTCTCCACCTATAAATACTCCATCTTAACATTATATCATGGTCATCATTCATCATTTATCATTTTCTTATAGTTTATTTTATTTTAGAGCTTCCTGTAATAGTTTAGAGATTTATTTTTAAGTTTTATCTTCAAGATCTTCATTGTGAAATATCCACACGAGTTTTTATCTATTTATTCAATTATATTCTTCTTTATTTCTTGTTATTTAATTTCACTTATGTGTAATTAAATTTTCTATCGATTCTAAGATTTGTATAATGTAGTATGAATTTATGTAATTGATCTATTGAGTGTATTTACCTGTCAATTTATGATTCATGATATTATTTTATGTTATATAACTATCCATTATTGATGTATGCTAGTTGTCTGATTAAAGATTTAGCAGTTTTAATTAGGTAGTCGAATTCAAGAATTCATAATACAATTAATCTAAAGACTTGACGGTTTTAGTATTAATTGTAGGAGAATAAATCTTATGTGTTTTTTTTTTTTGAGTTTTTATATATTCGTGAGACCTAACGAAGCTAGAACATATATTAATCTATTAATACATGCTGCCCGATCCATGATTGTGTGATTTTCTGTTATGTTTATTACTTTCTTAAGATCAATCTTTTTATCTGTTATTTTTTCATATCTATTTATTTTGCTTTTATCATTCATTCTCTCATTTTTTACCAAAACATCCTACACCTATTTGTTGGCCTGGATAATAATCTTGTATTTGTGTTTATTACTTACTGTATTTTCATAATATCAGTCCCTAAGGTTACGGTATTTTACTTACTATTTGACTACAATAGACACCGTTTAGTTGCGTTATTATATTGCTTGGATTTTATTAATCAGCGGGATATTACCGGAGGTTTCTACAAAAAACTAGGCTTGAAGGAGTAAATAAATCTTTTGCAATAGAATAAATTTATTTTAAATAAAAACTATATTATGTTTCAAAATTAATACTCCTCCCGTCCCATTATTGTTGGCACGTTTTCCTTTTTGAGCTGTTCCATTAAGTTGGCTCGTTTCCAAAAAAGGTATCGCTTTTTACACTAAAAAGTACCTCGAATTTCATGTCACCCACTACTTTACACACAAAATACAACTCTCCTTAATCTACGTGCAAAAAAGAAAGGAGCCATGAATATTGGGACGGATGGAGTATAAGATAAAAAACAAAACATGATAATAAGGATACATAAGTAATTAAGCCAAAAACAATGGCTATTTTTTTTATGTTAATGAATAATTTTTATTTTTACTATATAAAAAAACTATTTTGATACATTAACTCTTTACATCAATGTACTTTTATTGTTGAAAATTGATTTATTTTACTCTCATTGATGTAATTAAAAAGTCTTTAATTGACCATCGTGGTCTTTACCAAAAAATAAAATAAAAAAAAAG